>VDFB02000015.1:600746354-600770843 GCA_007258455.2 Sequoia sempervirens | reverse complement strand
CATTAGTACAAAACTTATTCATATGGGTTATTATTGGAGAAATATGGAGAAGGATTGCTTCACCTATGTTAAAAGATGTCACAAATGTCAAGAGCATAGCAATTTGATCCACGCTCCTGCTGCTGAGCTCCATGCCAATGTGCCCATTTCGCTGTTTTCAGTATAGGGGTTGGATCTTATTGGAAAAATTTTACCACCTTCTTCCATTGGACATACGCTTATTATAATCGCAACATAATGTTTCACAAAATGGGTGGAAGTTATTCCCCTTTGTTCTACAACTGCTAAAGCAATTTGTCATTTCATCTTGGAACACATAACTGCTTGCTTTGGGCTTCCTTCCGCAATAATTTCAGACAATGGAACACCATTTAAGAATAGCGAAGTTCAAAAGTTTCTTGAAAAATTTAATATTCAACATAGTTTCTCTACACCGTATTACCTACAATCCAATGGACAAGCTAAGAATACTAATAAACTTCTCGAACAAATCCTTAAGAAAACTATCAACAACAATCATAAAGACTGGCATACACAACTATCTTACACGCTTTGGGCTTATAGAACTAATATTCGATCATCCACAAGAAATACACCTTATGGCCTTGTTTATGGTACTGATGCGATTATGCCCTTGGAGTTAGAAATTCCTACTTTGCGAGTTGCTCTTCGAGATCTTTTTGACACTGAAACTTATACAGAACAACGATTACATCAACTTGAGATGCTCGATGAATAGTGCATTAACGCTCTTGAACATCTCCAAGCTCACATAATTAAATAATTACAATGCAAACACAACATTCATGTTATCCCTCGATTGTTTTCTAAGGGCGATTTTGTTCTTATTGAAAATCAACGAACTGCTAATGTTGACAATGAAGACAAAGATAAGTTCAACCCTAATTGGTTGGGACCTTATGTAGTTGATACCAATTATGGGTATGGTTCTTATCTCTTAATGTAGCTTGATGGAACACCCCTTAGGGAGCCTATTAATTCTTCCCATCTATGTCGGTATTATCTCTAATCCCCTTTGAATAGTATGAGTGGTATAGTAGTGATGTTTAAAGTTATTTGATGTCCTAACTTTCACATTGCTCCATTCTTGACAACTAAAATTATATTTATCTTGAACACTAAGGTAATTATTTAAGTTCATTTTATATTACTTTAGGCTTCATACTATTCACCCTCTTGTTGTGTTAAATTAAATCCTTATTGGTGTATTTAATTTAGCATATTATTTTTCATTTATCAATGTTGTATCTATGCTAAAACTAAAATATGTTTTATGTTAGATTACATCATTCCTATTAAATTAGGAAGCCATTAATTAAATATTTTTTACCATAAGTCATTTAATTAATCACATAGCATTTAACATTCACATACAAGAGACACATCATCATAAAATAAAAGTGTGTCTATATATATATCAAAGTTTTGTGTACATCTCAAAATCATATACAACATCATAATGGTCTATGAGAGCTAGACCCCTCAGGATCTGGCACTCATGGTCCAGTCCCTGGTCATCACGAGATGGTCATGTGTGATTGTGACCATGAATTGCCAAGTCTGAGTGCATACTCCAAACCATATACTTGACCAACAACTATAAGCTACTCATTTTCCATCTGATCCTTCTCCTCTCATGTTTGTGCTAGTTCTACCTACAACCTCTCTACATCTACTAAGGTCTATGCTGACTATAGTGCACTCTCATTCCAACAGAGTCATCTCCTCATGCTCTTGTACGCTTTCCATAATCTTGTGAAAGGTTTGAGTGTCTCTAGCTCCTCCTACACGATAAGTGGGGGAATGTAGTCGGGATCCATATCTTCCTCCTCAATGGACGTAGGAACTATCTATGTAGCAGCTTGATGATAGAACTCTCACTAGTCTCTCGTCGCTCTTGCAAGATAGACAATTTACGCAATCAGTAACACACCATCATGATACATATATATACAAATAAAGCATAAATCACTAAACAACATGCGTAAAATCAAATATCATCACCTATGTCTCTAGATGCATGAGGAATGTCAACCTCCTCATCTCTAGGGGGCATGGAGGATGTGCTAGCCTCTCTCTAACTATGAGTGTTGATGTCTGTTGTAGCTACTACCCATGATCTAGTCCTATAAGTATGTGATGACTCTCCATGCTCATACCGATCCTCAAAAGCTACCTCATCACCCTCACTTAGGGGTGGCTCCTCCCCGTCATAATAATCCTCCTCCTTATCCTCCTCTCCTCCATCCTGGTCCTCATAATCAGGATCGGCCTTAGATTGGTATTCCTCATCGATAATATCTATAAAAATGTCTACCAGCCTATACCGTATCTCCTCTGCTCTCTCCTCTAGCTCATCACCCTCATCTGCTACTACCTCTGAATCACCTAGAGGAAAATCCATGGGGAACATAGGAGCTGGTCATGCATATGACCACCACTCATGCTCATCTATTCTACTGACATCATCAACATTAGAGACTGGTGGCTGGTCATGATCTAAATCATCAGAATCACTCTCCCACACATGATCTCTTGTCAGCCGCATACTGTCACCTAGCCTATGGGCACTCCACGTTGATCTTCTAATGAAGGGGCACACCCTCAGTTTTGTCTGCACCTATCCAAACTGTCACATGACTTGCCAATAATAGAATGGTCGTATGACGTAGTCATTCCTCCCTGCTAGATATCTATCCATCTGCATCTCCCGTAACTATCTGGTGGGATCTGGCCACTATTGAGTAAGTAGATAGGGCCTCCATAGGATCTTGTCCTCCTCCAATCGATTGAATCTCACCCTCCAAAAGTGTAAATCACCACACTGCCATAACTGTCACAAAGGATAGTTGAATGCTTGTGGATAGCCTACAACTATAGTACAAGGGTATCCAATAGGCCTGGTACATGTGATATGCTTAAGGCACCATACCTGTAGAATTGTACAATGGACCATACTTTCGATCTCTCAAAATACAAACTGACCAAGATCATAATACAAGTGTGCTAGAATGCAGCGGCCTCAAGAATATACTGTCCTCTACTCTTACATCCCCCATATTAGGTGTACTAGTCCCCCATCCAAGTGTGTTGCTCGTCCATCTGGATTGAGAACCAGTGCCACTGTGTGCATCATAATCCATCTAACCATAGGAGCTCGTGAATGCAAAAACATGGGAAGCTCGATCCATGCTCTAACCCTCTCATCATGTATAGGTCCATCTAAACAATACTGCATATCTCTCTTCTTATCCCGGAATGACCGATCCCCCTGAAAACACACTTGCACTCCCCGAATGAGAACTCAGAGAATGTGGTGTACATCCTTGAGTTTGATAGTCATTTCCCTGGTGGGAAGATGAAAGGTATCTCCATCCCAACGCCACATAGAGGCATCACATAGCATCATGGTATCTCAAGGTGGTATAAGATATTCCCAGATACCCAATCGACCGGGAATGTTCTACTCTCCGCCAGATAGTTTTATGGGGGCATGATCTTCAAAAATTTCAACTACCTTCCCAGTCGCTATCAAAGGACTGGTGGGGAACGAACAAATCATCACAAACCACTGCAAAATCAATTTCCTGACACGCCGAACAAACGGGCGGTACATAATTCACATGCGGCACGCATACTTGCAATTTTTTTTCCAAGAACCCTATATTCACCTATCCATGCATAAAAATCATTAACTCATCATAAAATCACAAGGTGAAAGTTATAGAATTGATTCACCTCATGATACAGATCACCACGTGCCACCTGCTCATGAAGATCATCTAGCTGCGAAGGTGTGTAATCCGATCTACTCGGCATGTTCTTCTCTCACTTGTTGTTTTCAAGCTAAACAAGGGAAAAATGAATAGTAAGTGACAAATTACTTTCTCCTCCTCCTTCAATCACTTTTCATCTCTTTTTACTTTTACGCATTACCATAGGGTTATTGTATTTTAAAAGCATTCATAACGTATATCTCCTTACAATCATCATAGCATGCACTAGGGTAATCCATTTTTTATGTCGTTTGATTCATTGGAATCATGATTCTCACCCGATATCCTCATTTGTCTATCATTATGTGGCATGGTACTTGGAAATTCCCTACGATATGATTTTTCTTGTTCAATGTGGCTAGATTGCTACCTTGATTCCACCTCCGTCAAGCAAGCAGAATCAAGGGGGGGCATACATCTACCCTTGAATTGGATTCCTAAGAGTTAGATAAAAGGATTTTTGAGCAATTAACGAATGTGTGTTGCAATATGTGGTTCCTAATGTTGTGGTTGTGCAGATAACTACACTGGGGGCTTCGTTCTACTATCTTTTTGAATATGTATCCTTTTATGCAGTAAGGTGCATCATTTAGAGTCCTTTAGCTTACATATGCACATAGATTCATATGGGTGCTAAAGTGGAGGCTAAATGTGCCATAGAAAATTGGACCCTCTTGAGAAAAGAGACAATTTCATGCATAATTGAACCCACTTTTGAGTCCCTTCACATCATTTCCCTTCAAAATAGCATTTATAGGCCCCTTAGACCCATTAATTTTGATCTAGAGGCCTGTTTCACCTGAGTAATTACATCATACCCCAACAACCCACCTTCAAACAATAGTAGTGGGACCCATTCGCCACCTTGGGCGAATGAGTCCCCTCTGGTGGGACCCATTTTCCAAGGGTGGCGAATGAGTCCCCTTTGAGGGAAAATTCAAAATTAAGTGGGAATTTAATCAATTTAACTTTTATTTCTGGTAAATGTTAGCCTCTTAGGTCTAATTAACGGGAAAATAAGGTGTTTTTGCTTATAAATACTCATTTTTAGTCATTTCACACATCTTTCATCATATTTTTATCATCTCTCAAAAGTAATTTTTTAGAATTAAGTCTTCCACAACAAGTTTCATTAGCAAAAGTTGAAATTTTAGGGTAGCAAACTAGGGTTTTTGTAGGTCTTGAAGCTCACTTCTCTTGTCAAGATCCAACATTGCAAAGGGTTTATGATGGATGCCTATGGTGAATCATGAAGAAATCTAGGTTGAAGAGGTGCAACTAGCCACCAAATGAATGCCTAAGGACTTGGTTTCCTATTGATTCCATCTCCCATTTTCACTCTATCTGCATATTAAGGTCTGCATCTTGTCTGTTTATCATTTGCATGTCATTTCATGTGTTGTAAGATTTCTAGGGTTGAGATCTTGCATCATATAGATCATTCTTGCATGTCTTATTCTAGAGCAATAGAATAGGATTATTGTTATATTTCAATTCTTCCTAGTCTTTAACACATCTAAGACTAGGGTTTACTCATATTTTTCTCTATTCAAGGTTTAATTACCCAACTAGGGGTTTGGCTAAGGAAAAACTCGCATTAGACAAACATTTTTAAGTTTTTTTGTAGGAATTTTATGAGATCCAAGATTGGGTATCTGTCAGAAATTGTTGTACAGGTGTCAAGGTGCATAACACAATTTTGAAGTTGCAGAAATTCCAAGGTGGATTGATTCACCATACTTGGTGAATGAGTCCCTCCTGAGGTGAAAAAATGAGTCAAATTCAGATCTAGGTTCCCGACTGTCAGAAAACAGATTCTGTACAAAAAAGTCTTGATCTGGGATTAATTCGCCCAAGGTGGCAAATGAGTCCTAGTCATCCTAAAGTCAAGCTTCATTAGTTTTCCAGATTTTTCTTCAGTCATCTACAGTTTTCCAGGTGCACATATTCTAAGAAACAACTTTCTATTTAGGTTAATTTGCATTTTTATTCATTCTTTCATGCTTTTTTGCATATCACAGTGTGTTTTCAAACATAGTATAAATCTTAGTTTTGCACTCTTTTTCATTCATTTAGATCATTCAATTGCATTTAGTTAACTTCATTTAGGTTAGACAACATCACACATAACATTATTTGAATGAACTAGTTTTCATTTTTGGCCCAATTCTCTCCTTTTAGGTGAAAAACCTTAGAAGAGATAGAGAAGTCCTAAGAGCCAAAAATGGTGAACCAAACTCTTGAACATAAAATAATTTTGATTTACATTTCTAATTGCATCTTAGGTATTCATTAATTCATAATATTGCATTTTTTTACATCTTTAGGATTCTTAAACCCCAAATTTAGCAACATGTACAATGGAGAAACAAAATTTTATTCACAGAAGACACAAAAAAACTATTATGCTCATGTTGAGCTACCTGGGTCTGCACCACTCCTTGATGCACTTTTCACCTTCCTCTTCCTAGGATGCAACTCATTTCTTTCCATTCTAGCAACTTTTGCTTTTGCCTAGACAATCACCACTTCGACTTCCATGAGCTCCACAAACAAGTTCAAGGAATCCCATTCACACCTGGCTTCCTCTCTCCATCAGGCTTTAAAGCTCCCTTTCATCCATTGCACAAAAGGAATGCAACCTTCAAATTAATTACCTTATGTAGTCACCAATCCTTCATGTACATCCAACCCAACACCCAGAACGATCCATGCCATAATCGATTCCATTCCCTTTAAGTAATCAATATGCACAATCGCTTCCATCACCTTCCTAAATTTTTTCACCGTCTCTCCTAAATCCAACCCCCATGCCATGATTAGAGATTACACGTCCATGTTTGTGCGAAACCTATGCCTCAGAATTCCAAGCCCCATGCCCAAAATCAGCTGCACACACTGAACCAACCTCTCATCACTGAATAAAAACATCCCTTTCAGTCTCCTCTCTAAGACTACATCATGAAATGGACTAAGTTGTTGCTTTTTCATGAGCGTGAAATTTTCCTCCATTGTAATTCTGTAACTCTAGAGCCAACACCAAAAACTAGACCCTTTAAGTAATGCATCTCCACCACAAAACTCTAAAAAAACATCAAAAACTGAGGACTTAGAGGGCTTAAACCACATTAAATCTCCACACTCAGCTATTAATGTCGAATGTACCAACCCTACCACCACCTAAAACTTCAACATTCCTTCAGTTGCATTGAACTATAATCCGCATTTGTGTTACATCTTGGTATTAATTGTTGAAACTAACTTTGATCATGCATCATTCATTCTTTCCAAATATTTGGCCCTTTATTGTTTGTGTGGATAGCCTATACACTTGTTTCTTGTATTATTTATTGTTAAGTACTTCCCTTCTATCATTAATCCACCACCTTAAGATCCAATTTCCTTAAATCATAGATCTTGTAAACTGTAATTTTACGTAAAACCAAACATGGAGCTTTTCTAAGCACAATATATTTGGTCTTTTAAGAATTATGCTAATGTAAATAAAGTTTTCTTGATAAAGAATTTTGTTCCTTGTAAAAATGTTCAGAAGACTCTCAACTTATTATCTGTTTTCTTGCAATTTATTTGGTTCTATGCATTTTTTTTGTATAGGTATGTGGACATTCCTCATATATGCTCTAATTGGCTATGCAATACTCTAAAACCCTTATCAAAATCTTATTTTTCAGGTTGCAGCTCATCAAATTGGAGAGGTGAGCTCGTCAAATGGGAGAGCAGGGTTGCTCTGAATTAGGTGATGTATGCATCACAAATAATATAACTAAATCGATGAGTTTTGTTAGAGCTTGGAAAAGTCTGATAAAGTATTTCAAATTTCAGCTTCATTGATTTTTCTTATTCCTTTATTTGGCTACTTTTAGTAGTTATCTTTCTCCACCCTTTAAAATCATCATATTGGATGAGGAAGATTCAATGACAAAAAATGTCCAGGTATTTAATTTTCTTATATCTGTGCTATGAATGAAATTTATTAGTTTTATATTTCATTTACCTTTATTGTGTGAAATATGTTTACATAAAAAGTACCCATAATGAGTATCATTTTTCTTACCAATTGATAGAATGCCTCCATGAAGACACACTCTAAAGTTACAATATTCTATTTCATTTGCAACTATGTTAGCAGGTATTATATTTGTACTTTTTCCTTTTAGTTGTCTATATAGTGAAGAGGAAATCTTAAACTTCAGAAGTATAACAGTTATATCTAATTTTGATACATTCACTATATCTAGTGCCTAAGTTTAGGGTGCCATAGCTGGAAAAGGAAAATAAAATGTTTGAATTTTATCCTCTGTATTATTTGACTTTTCTGAGTTTTTAATGTACAAATTTTGAAACCTTATTTTTAGGCTATAGCTCCAAATTGGAGAAGTGAAAGGTGAATACCTATGAGGAAGAGTTTGGAGGAGCCGAAATCAATAGCAGTGGGAAAGCAGTGGATTTGCAAGGGGAATAAATGGGTCGAGACCCTATAGGAGGTTGTTGCCCTTCTAAAAGGACTGTAGTTAAGTAAGGGGAAATAGTATAAGTATATAAAAATAAGAGTATTTTGTTTATATAATGTTTGTAAGTTGTACAGTGTCACTAAGACATTGAATGTAACTGAATTTTGATTTTCCAATGAGCCTTAATGAAGTAAATTTTTAGAGTGGTTTTTTCTCCACTCATAAATACTGTGTTGTGGCTCCTCTTGATTTGTAATCTATTTGTGTTTGTGTGATCAATCATATTTGTTCAAGCATTTTAGTCTTCATTTCATGGTGCTTCTTCAACATTTGAGTACCTATGATACTTGAAGTTTATATGCATAAATTTGTGAGGATTAATTAAGTTAAATTTGATTTGTAATGACTAAAGTAATGACTAAATTAATGAATAAATACATAACTAAATTAATGACTAAATTAATGATTAAATATATGACTAAATATATGACTAAATTAATTAATAAAGTATGACTAAATTAATGACTAAATATATGAATAAAGTAATGACTAAATTAATGACTAAATATATGACTAAATATATGACTAAATATATGACAAAATAAATCACTACCATGACTAAATAAATGACCAGTTAACAACAATCAATGACTAAACTAATGACTAAATTAACAACTAAATCAATGACTAAATCAATGACTAAATCAATGACCAAATCAATGACCAAATCAATAAATAAAAATCAATGACTAAATAAATGACTAAAATAGTTTAGTCATAAATTTGGTCACATTATAAATGATGAACAATAAACTACTAATAGTCACGTGACCAAAATTAGTCATTTATATGCAATTTTTAGTAGTTTATTTAGTCATATTTTGTTGTTTTTGTACTAGTTCTTGGTTGAGGGATCTTGGTTTCCTAATGCACTAACTACAAAATATGTCCCCTAGTTCCATCTCCTAAAAGGTGGAACCTTATTGGTTCATTTTGGTGAACCTGAGCTTTGGACCCTTGAATTTATGATTTGGAGAACCTTGTAGTCCTATATTAGATTGCATTAACTTTGCATTAGATTTGCATTAGTTGAATTGTATTTAGGACTCCTAAATCTTCCATTAGTGAAAAGTGCATATAGGTTTCATTTTTTGCATCTTGCATCATTCAATTTCATTGGAAAACTATACTTGTAAATAGTCATTTGAACATACAACCTAGAAACCTTAACATCAACTCAGAATTTTCTTAATTTTGTTTAAAAACCCTAATCTGGGACTCATTCACCCACTTGGGTGATTTAGTCCTTGTACATGTTCTTCCATATTTTTGGAAATTTTTTTATTTTTATTTTTCAATATTTGAACCTTCCAGAAACCCTAATTAGGACTCATTCACCCATTTGGGTGATTTAGTCTTGAATCAGGTCAAAATATGTATTTTGCAGCATTAAAAACTCCATTTCTGTGCTTCTGTTTGCTATTATCAGATCCCTGTTTTAGTTTCTTAATTTTTTGTTTCATTCATTTCATTAGATATAGCTTATTTTGGTTTCATTTTTAGTTCACTTGTTAAAATAAGAATTGGAATTAAAGAATATAATTTATCTTGTGTTCATTGTATTTATATTACATTCATTGATTATACTTTACATGAGCTTTACAACTTGGTGTCCTATTTCTAATACTATAGTGAGACATAGTTCGAGACTCATGTCGTCCCGTGAAAACACACTTGTCATGGATCTTGGGTTATTTAGCTGTTTCACTCATAGTGTTGACACTAGTTCACTAGGTATGGACCATACCCTTGACAACTCTTTACCTTCCAAGTAATGTGACAAGTATTGAAACAATGGTTGCTAGAGTCCCTCAAGAAAACCTAATCCAAATCCATGAAGAATTGGAAAACCTACAAAACCAAGTGAGTACTGAAATTTTTTCCAACACCACTATTCCTACCATAGATAGCATACACCGAATGATTGAAAATGAAAAAAAATAGAGATTGCGTGTAACTTAGCTTAGATTTTTGGAAAACATCTTACCACAATGATAGTTGTGCTCAAACCTCGAACAATGCTCAAACCCAAGGAGGAACCCAAATTCCTCCTCCTACAACCATTTCCTCTATTTCTACTTACACCAACCCTCAAGTTACCATAACAATGCAACCTACTATTAATGTCATTCCTACCTTGGGTATTTCCAATAGCAATCCTTGTACCTTTGTGGCATCTCATGTCATATCTCCTACCACCTTACTTCCCATAAGTGTTCCATTTACTTCCCCCTCAAACACATATAAACCTCCACTGTATTCACCTCCATCCCAAAACACAACCAATGATGCCATCCTTAACCAACTCTTACAAAATGTTCCATCCCTTCAATGGAAAATTTCCACAATAAACCAAAAATCAAAATGGCCAACCTTAATACGATGTCAAAATAAATCTCTTATCCTTGGAGATATTAAGAACGCCAATACCACAAGGTATAGAGATTCCTAGGTTTGAGAAATATGGAGGGAAAGGAGATCCTTCTAATCATGTTTTCACTTACACCACCTTATGTAGTTATTTAGTCCTTGAAGATAAGCTCTTGGCTAAGCTTTTTCTAGGTCCTTGAAAGATACCACTCTAGAATGGTTTTCCTCATTACCGAATAACTTAATTTGTTCATTCAATGAACTTGTTGATGCATTTATTAACCAATTCCAAGTGTACATGACTCCTAAGATGACCTTAGCTGATTTGATGAGATGTAAGCAAAAGGATGACGAAAATGTTACTGATTTCATTTCACGCTACCAATTGCTTTATTCCCAAATCGACATAAAGATTTATGATCCTCACCTTCAATGAATTTTCATTGAGAACTTACAAACTAAGATGAAAGATAAGCTTGGTATGATGAAATTTCCTTCTTTCGTATACTTGTGTACTGCCCTCTATGATTATCAAAACTCGGTTAGTAGTCATGAAACAAAACCCACCTCTAGCCATCCTAAAAATTCCGAATCTAAAAATCAAAACAATTACCAAACTTTTAGGAAACAAAATAAAGGCTTTCTTCAACTAAATCCCCATCAACCAACCCAACATGTTGATACCCAAGTGGATGCTATAAAGAAGGAAAATCCTTTTACATTTGGGGATCGAACTAGACAATTTACTCCCTTACTTGATACCCTCCATAACACCATGTTACAACATCTAGAAAAGAACTTGATCTCCTTACCTCTCGTTAAAACGCCTGATCCTAATAAGCCATTACCTCCCAACTTTAGATCCAATTCTTATTGTCATTTTAACTGTCAAAATGGACATGATACAAAACATTGTAAGCATCTTGTGCAAGACCTCATTGATTCTAATCATATCCTAATTGGAGGTGTCAATGATCAAGGTAATAATTCTATTGCCCATCCAAACCAAAATCTACAAATATTTACCAACCCCATGCCAAATCATAATATCTCATTTGTCAAAGCTAGTGAAACTAAGAATTATGTGATGAATGTTGACACATATGATGAGACCATGGATACTAATGAACAAAGTCCTATGTGTAGTATGGTTGGATTGATCGAAATTCAATCTCATAAGGGCCAAACTAAATGCCTATTGACATTGCTTTCTGGTCGGCCTGTGATGTCTTATTTTTAGGAAATAATGAAAAATAAAGTATAAATAAAGGGTTTTATTCTCATTTTATATCTCCTACAATCTCCTAATTCATCCAACACTCAAGCATTCATTCACTTAATCATTCTCAAGCATTCAATCACTCTAAGCATCATCAATTCATCCATTGGAGCACTTCATTGCATATATCTTCATATTTATACATCAAGGGTTTGGTAATTTTATGACATTGCATGTTGTTTATTTATCACTCTTCTCATTTCATTTCATTTCGCTATGTTTTATTAACAAGTGGGTTTGACTCAAGGAAAACCCTGCATACTCCTTGTTCTCAAATTCTTTCTCTTTGAATGGGTGTCAGGCTCATGGAACGTTTAAACATTTTAAAAAGCAATAGTGATCAACAATCTGATCAAAGTCAATATAACCTTAACGTTGGAAGCTTGAGACCACCAACCATTTATGTGGTAGTCTTGGACCTGGCTAACCAATAGAAGTAATGGAAGTTATAGGAATTTTGTCCCGAGATCAGAAACGTAGGTGACTAACTCACCAAATTATGGAAATGAACCTACTACTAGAATGGAAACAATTTTCAAGTTTCAGAAAACGCATTGTATGTATCTTCCTGCCCATGCATTTCAAATCGACAGAAGTCGCCACTAGTGAGTTTCCTAGTCAACATTTCTAGTAAACTCTACAAGATTCTAGAGCCTCTCTACATCAAAATTCAGATTCCAGGTGCACCTCTCTAGTTCTATTTAGTTCTATTGTCATTTACTTGCATTCTTAGGTGTTTTTGCATATATCATGTGTTTTCCATCACTTTGCATTTCTTAGGTTTTGCATCAATAATCACCTTTCTTTTTCATCTTATTGCATTTAGACATCATATTTAGATGCATTGCATCCCTCATAACATTAATCTTGAGTGTAGACATTAGCATTTTTGGCCCACTTCTCTCCTTCTAGGTGAAAAGCACTAGAAGAGTTAAAGAGCCATTTGACACCCAAAATCAATGTCCACATTTTGGTGAACCCGACTTTTGAGCATTTCCTTTCTGATTTCAAGTGCATTTGCATCCTAGGTTTCACTAGCATCAACATTGCATTAGGTGTTTCATTGTTTAAATTGAAATCCAGGGAATTTTAAAATTGCATTGAAGTAGTGCTCATATAAACAGACGCATCTTCATTGGAAAACAACAAAATTCTGTATATTTTCATAATTGTAGAGTTGCATCCAGCATCTAAAGTGGTTGTCAAACACAGGTTTACTGAAAATCACAAAATCATCACTGGACGCACCACCGCTTACTCTAGTCTTAAAATACATTTTGAAATACCAGAATTTCTAGCATTTTTGAGTCTTTTTGTTTTGTTACTAGTACCAGTAGTTTCCAGCAAACTGAGTTATTAGCATTTTATTGCTCCTAGTTTGAATTTCACCCTGCCTTTAGTAGCCCTTGTATGAGTGTTTGGTTCCATATTGATAATACTTTAGTGAGAAGAAGTTCACGATTCATGGCATCCCATGATAACACACTCATTGTAGACCTTGGGTTGTCTCGAGCTACTACTTGGTGTTGGTAGTGTATTAGGAATTGGACCTCACCTTAGTAAATACCAGGCCCAATATTACAGAAATAGAGGAACAATGATCACATCTTGCAAGACAAAGTCATTAACATTCATGGGGATTTAGCACATCTGCAACAAAACTTGTATCTTGAAAACATTTCAACCACTGTGATTCCTGCTATAGAAAATATCCATCTCCTAATTGAAAGTGACAAAGGCCTAAACATTATGAACAAAATTGTTGAGATATACAACAAACATGCTCCTTCCACCTCTAGTACATCCCAACATCACACACTGTGGTTAGTCAAGGAGGACTTAACACATCTCCTCCTTCCACAATGGAATCCATACCTACCTACACCACTCCACAAGTCACAAAAACAATGAAACAGGTTAGCAATGTGATTCCTTCCTCAACTATTCCTGCTAGCATTCCTACTTCTTTTGTGGCATCAATTTTTTTTTTACTTTTCCACCATACCATCTATTAGCATTCCATTCACTTTCCCTACTACTACATACACTCCATCACCACTTTCCCTTTCACTAAATACAATCATACTACTTACACTAACCCTCTCATCACACAAATTTTCCAAACCGTTTCCTCCATGCAAAAACAAATATCCACCATCAACCAAAACTAGAATGGACCACCCACCTATTATGTCTGAAGTAGCCAACTATCTTTGGAAATCCTAAGAACAATGATGCCACAAGGAATAGAAATGCCTAGATTTGAGAAGTATGGTGGGAAGGGAAATCCTACTAAGCATGTTAATGCTTACACAACCTTATGTAGTGACTTTTTCCTTGACAATAAACTATTGGCCAAATTGTTTCCTAAGACTTTAAAAGATAGTACCTTAGAGTGGTTTTCAGCCTTACCAAACAATTCAATTCATTCATTCAATGAAATAGTTGATGCATTCATAAGTCATTTTCAAATGCATATGACTCCAAAGAAGACACTGGCTGATTTAATGAGATGCAAACAAAATTTGGATGAAATAGTAACTGATTTCATCTCATGCTATTAGTCACTTTATGCCCAACTTGATGTTAATATTCTTGATCCACATCTCCAAAAGATGTTCATTGAAAATTTGCAAAGTCAAATTCAGGATAAATTGACCATGATGAAATTCCCCTCATTTATGCACTTGTGTACAACCCTTTGTGACTATCACAATTTGATTAGTAGTCATGATGCAAAGCACAAATCTAACCGCCTTGAAAAATCTGAACCTAGCACTTCAAACAATTCACAACCATTTCAAAAACCAAACAAAGGGTTCTTACAATTCAATCCCCCTCAACAGCCAACTCAACCTATCAACAAACAAGTAGCACTTGTTAAAGCTGCGATATCTTATAGTTATGGAGATCCAAAATGATAGTTTACACCTTTACTAGACACTCTTCATAACACCATGCCCCAACTTATACAACAACAAATGATTCCTTTACCTACTATTAAACCACTGGATCCTACTAAGCCTTTACCTCCAACCTTTCAACCGAATGCTTATTGCCATTATCATAGACAAAATGGACATGACACAGAGTAATGTAAGCATCTTAAACACCTCGTGTAAGACATCATTGATTATGTTCGTCTATTCATTTCAAATGTTAATGTTAAAGGCAATACATCCATTTCCCCACCAAATCAAAATTTGTAAATTTTTACCAATCCGATTCCTAAACATAATGTGTCATTTTTCAAAGCTAGTGAAACTAAAAAAATGATGTCATGAATGTGCATACAACTAATGAACATCTTGATCCTATTCCACATACCACTACTATTGATCCTATATAGGAAATGGTAAGTGCGATATACATTATCCCTCGTAAGGGCCAACCTAAGAAATCTCTTGATATTACTTTCTCTTCTAAGGATATTCTTCTGAATCTTCCTGATGGTCCTCTTTACATAGCTAACCGTATTTATGATAAGCCCACTAATGGGATACTCATATATCCTACTTGTGGGGAGAATGTGATCACTGAGGAATTTTTGGTATTACATGATCCTTATCAAGATGATTATGACAAACCGAGAGCATGGATCAAAACACACAATCATATCAGTTTTGTCTATGGCTAGGCCATCCATGGCTTTGCTCGATGAAAGTTGTCCCTTCAGTCATACACAAATGTTTAAAGTTTTCACTTGACAATGACATATTCACTGTTCACCATAGTGGCTTTAATCCTTTGTCTTCTAAAGGGAATTTCTCCTTAGAAGCCTTTTGGCCCGAGCCCATGGAACATATCGTGCCTCGCAAAGATTTCTTTTTCATTGCTTACCAAAAGTTTAAAGCAAAGAAAATTTCTGAATTATCCCTCCGCAACATGTCCCCATCTACTTTTGACACTCCTATCCTAGATGAAACAATGCTTCAACCTGAAGAAGAACCAACCCATCAAACTCAACCAACACTCGCAACTTCCACCACATCATCCAAATGACCATGTGATAATGATAAGAACCTCGTATTGCCTCCTCGTATAAAGAAAGTTTATAAAGTGAAAGAGAAAGTGATTGACCCACCTCCTATGGTCCCTTTTGTTCCTCCCCTTAGAGAAGAAAAGGAGCCTATGGTGGATCAACCTGCTCTTACACCCACACAACTTCAAAATAGAATCAAAAGAAACCAAGGCACTAGGGAGCGTAGGCATTGACGTCGTCTCCTTGCTCGCACATTACAAAATGAAGAAAAAAAGATAATGAAAATCTGCACATGACAAAAGAAATGCATGACAATCCATCTCCCCAATCACAAAAAAAATGATCCAATACAATAACCATAAATCATAATACACCTGTCATTCGACATTGTCATTCATCCTCCAGTTGTGATTAATTTGGATGATGATGATGAGATCACTAAAATTGATGAAGGGATGCATAATGATCTGAATACATTATTTTCCTCTGCAATGAGCTTACATGAAAAATATCTTACAACAAGTGTAGAACCTAGCACTTCACCTAGTTTGGCCCTTTCTCTTATCCCTCTAGCTATTTTTCCACCTTCCGAACATGATTGTGAGGTAGATGACTTGTTAGATGGTTCACTTGCATTCACCTTGCTAGCCTTTTTCATTTTTCTTTTCTTTTATTTTTCTTTTGAGTTTGTATGTGTGTATCGTGATCCCCCATAACATGTCATTTGATGTTCTCCTCTCTTTGTGACATTCTTCTATTTGTACCTTCATTCTTCTTTATGTCATACATTTCTTTTTCCTTTCTCTTGTATTTTTTTTTTTCCTTTTGGGGATGATGCAAAGCATTGAAATTCCCTATGTCTCTTCTATGTTGACCAACAAGGTCTTTCCATTTCCTGTTTCACTTTTATTTTGTTTTTTTCGTTTTGGGATGACACAAAGCATTGAGATGCCCTATGTCTCTTCCATGTTGACCCACAAGGTCTTTCCATTTCTTTTTTTTCTTTTGTTTTGTGTTTTCCTTTTGGGGATGACACAAAGCATTGAGATGCCCTAAGTCTCTTCCATGTTAACCCACAAAGGATCTCTTTTCTTTTTCACTCATCTTTTTCTTTTTGTCTTGTTTTTTTCCTTTTGTGGATGACGCAAGGCATTGAGACTGAAATGTCTCCTTCATGTTGACCCACAAGGCTTCCCTTTTTCATTTCACCTTTTGCTTTTATCTTTTCATTTTAATATGCTTGTGTTTTCCTCTTGGGGATGATGCAAGGTGTCGAGACATCCTATGTCTCTTCCATGTTGACCCAAATGGATCTTTCCTTTTTTTTTTCTTCATTCTCTTTGTGTCATTCTTCCAGTTCTATGTGTATTTGGGGAATGATGACAACTCCAAGCTCTCTAAAAATATTGTAGCAAAGAATATACTGATCCCAAATCCATAGATCCCTTATGTGTTTGGTGTTTTTGTTTTGGAGGAAACCCCTTCTCTTTCTTTTCCTTTTTATCACATGATACAACCTTACTTGGAAGTGTATGACTTGGCATAGGTGATTTCTAAGTTGGCTCTCATGTCTTCCTTTTTCTTTACATTGTCATTCGATACTTTAAAGTAATTGCTCACAAAACGGTGTGTAGCAATTCCTATAAAGTGGGGGCATACATTGGTATTATTCATTTTGCATTTTTCTTTTTCTTGGTTCTTAGTGCAGCCTTGTTACTTTATATGATGCGTTTGTCACTTTGTGGATGACATTGGGTGTGATTTCTTTCATAAGCGTGATCTATCTCAACATATTGCATTCCTCTTGGTGGTCTAATGTGACACACTACATCCCCTAAGTTGTGAATTTTCTATTATTTGGTCGGTCCTCTCTTGGAGACATTAGACATAATTTTCCTAAGTTATAGACCTCGCATGAACTAAGCAAGACTCCTTTGAACATATTTTTTCATGTTACACTTTTCATTTATATGGCCACCTTGCATAACACAGCTTGCATTCCTATAGTGCCATCGCATTTGTTCATGGGTTCTAAGCATATGAAGCTTTTCTTGTATCATGAAGCACAAAATGACATTGTCCCTTGTGGTGCCTTATTAAAATTATTAGGAGGTATAACTTTAGCATGGTTGAGCGGGAAGCCCATTCCGAGGCATGAATTTTTCCCATAGCCACCTTGTGGATTTTTCACCCCATAGACAACTTGAAGTTTCATGGCCCCATAGTGAGTATGTTGTGGATTTCTCACCCCACAGACAACCAAAAAGTTCCATGGTCCTAGAGTGAGCTTGGACCCCAGCAATTCAGTGAGACAGCCACAGGTTTCATTACCCCAAAGTGATTATGTATTTTATTCCAAACAAACAACCTAGGGTTCATCCATAAATAATAGAAAATGATCAATATTTCTTCATTCCTTTTCATCATTTCATGTGTGTCTTTGTGTTTGGCAAGCCAAGTTTTCCATGGATTGCATCCTGAGGCTGACCAACTTCTTGACGATGTTGGATGCCAGTGGATGTGCTGTTGATATGTGGCTACTGACGCCAACACTGGTTGTAATTTGGTGTGATTAGCAGCTGCAAGGCGTCGTAGGATATTATAAAAATTCAAAAGAAGTGTCCCTAGGTTCCCAAAGTGAAATTCAGGTAAGCTCGGGTAGCTGCTCTTTTGTCTTATTCAACAAGATCATTCCGTGACTAGTGTCTAGGTCAGTGTATCTAGACTATCCACTGTAGCTCAGAGGTCTCATGGAAGCCAAAGATTGTGTTGTGGTCCCATGTTATTTTGTGTCCGGCACACAATTCCCGAGTGAAGTTTTGCACAGATTCTCAAATTTAGTCATGCTGTATGTTTCATGTTGTTTCTGTTCTTGACGTTTCTAGATTCAGGTTTCATCTTGTGGTATCACCACATCGATTATGTGTTGTGGTCAAATATTTTTCTCAGAGTGTTCAGTTTTCTATGTTCTTATTGACATGATGGGTAACATGTGGTGGATCTTGAGGAGAAAATTAATTGAATTATTTTCATGTTGAGTTGTTAATTTGGGTTCCACGGTGTTGTATGGAATCGGTGGATCCACGAGTACCTAATTGTAAACGCAATGACATTGTGTTATATTTCATTTATGGCTGGACAAGTTGTTACGTAATTGTTGCGGATATATAAGAGTGATTTTTTCATTAGTGTAAAGTGTGCTCGGTGTGATCCCATGTGTGCTCTGACAATTTGGATGGTTTTAATCCAAACATTTCTTTGGACAGCGAGTCCTCTTTTGTATTTGAGTAGTGAGCTCTAGGAAGTGTGCCTGAATGCATGTGCATTCCCATTATTTCTCATTATACTTTTAACAGGGTATAATATTGTGGACTAACCTCCACTGTGGTTTTTCCCCTAACAGGGTTTCCACGTAAAAAATCTTGGTGTTCTCTATCTCTCTAATGTGTTAATTGTTTTTGGTTAATTACTTATTCATCAGATCTGAGACTAAGTTTAGTAAAGTTTGAAAAGTTTAAATTTTTGTGACAACGGATTCACCCCCCCTCTTATTTGTCTATCCTTGTTTTTCCAACAATTGGTATCAGAGTAGGTTCCTCTGGAGAAGTCTAAAAGCTTGAGGTGATCTGAGATGTCAACATACAAGAAGGACAGTCCTAGATTTGATGGAACCACCACTACCCGAAAGTCGATGAAATGTCACCATGGGCACAGGAAGTCTTAGTGATTACAAGATCCACATGTTACTCCTTAGAATGGTCCCCTCCCACCGATGAGACTGTAAAACGCCAGGCCAATATCGTACATTGGCTTTGGTGAGTAAGCCTCGATGTGATCTGAAATGGAAATGGAGAGGTCCGGTGCATAACTCATGAGGTTTGGAGGAAGATGGAACTGTAGAAGGAAGGAGATGCATGTGAGGATGGCTAAGCTACAAATTTTGAAAGGCATAAGGAGAATTTGAAGATAAGTGAAGATGAAAATATCACTTTTTATGCAAGAGTGTGTGAAATAGTGATGGGTATTAATACGTGTCATGGGTTTCTTAGATGAGGCTGAAATTGTGTATAAGATACCCATCCTCCTTTGTGTACAAAGTGAAGGTTCATGCTATTGAAGCTGAGCCCAAATAGTAAATAATAAAATAAGGAAGAGAAGACACTATTTTGCTGGTAGCTTGCTACTTTTGAATTCAAGTGAATCTAGTGAATCCGTTTTCCAAAGACCAGTCCAGACCACATCAGACCGGGAAGTAATAAGTAAAAGACAGTTGGCCTCGAGAATGTTCTGAAAGATATCCAAGTATGATGAAGAACTCAAACAATTTGAAGATAAAGAAAGAGAGTAGAATTGGAAGTAATTGGTTCAGAAGAAAGAATAAGCAGAGGAAAAGAAAAGAAAGGAGTGTTTCCTATTAAATGTTTTTCTTGCAGTAAAATAGGTCATTTTGCATCAAGATGTCCTAAAATAGTTCCTATATATAAGCCTAACAAGCCTAGATTCCAAAAGAAATGTTACTTTGTTGAAGGAGTGACTAATGACGAGTCTGATAAAGATAATGGAAATGAATATGAATGGGTTTTCATTGCTACCATTGAAAATAGTCATGTGGCTACTGAATTTGCTAAAGATGAGAAAGCTATTACAGCCCGAGTTGAAGAAAAGGATGAGTGGGTTATTGACAGTGGATGCTCACATCATATGACTAGTGATAAATTTGTTTTTGTAAGTCTAGAGAAGTATGATGGTGGTGTTTTAAGATTTGGAGACAACAATGCTGGTGTGATTCATGGGAGAGGTTCTATTTGTCTTGGTGGTAAGCATGACAATGATGATGTTCTTTATGTTGAAGGCCTGAAGCACAATCTTTTGAGTGTTGGAAAGATGGTGGACAAAGGCTATGATCTACAATTCAAAGATGGAAGATGCAGGATATGTGGAAGTTCTGGCAATATGATTGCTACAAGTAGAAAGACAAAAGGTAAATTTTTTCATCTAAATACTGGTAGTGGGAGTTGTTTAATCTCTCAAGTAGATGAAAGTTGGTTGTGGCATAGGAGGCTATGCCATGTGAATTTTGATAGCATTGTCAAGGTAAGTTCCACTCAAGTAGTAAGAGATCTACCTAAGTTAGTGAAGCCTGCTAACACAATTTGTTAGGAGTGTCGATGGGTAAACAGACTAGAGCCTCCTTCCAGAACAAATAGTTTCATTTAAATGATTTCCTAGAGCTGCTACATATTGATTTCTGTGGTCCCTCTAGAGTCAGAAGTATTCATGGAGAAAGGTAATTTATGTTGATTATTGATGATTACTCTAGAATGATATGGGTTTCTTTCTTAAGAGAAAAATGTGAAGCACTGGAAAAGTTCAAAATTTTCAAGGCTATGACAGAGAACAAGAAAGGTTTGAAAATAAAATGCTTGAGGTCTAACAGAGGTGGTGAGTTCACCTCTAGGGAGTTCAACTCTTTTTGTGAAGAACATGGAATCAAAAGACACCATCTCTGCCTCCCTCAACCCCAACAACACATACCGGAGCTAGAGAAAAAAGACAATTTTTTTGATAAGAATAATGATGATAGAAGGAAATGTGCCCTGCATCTATTGGACTAGTTGTACACCATCATAGCTACCTAAATCGGGTAAAGAATAATTTGTGGGGACCCCTTTTGAGCTATGTTTTGGATATAAACCTAGTGTTAAATATTTCAAGATATTTGGAAGCAAATGTTATATCAAGAGAGATGATGATATAGGGAAGTTTGATGCAAGAAGTGATGAAGGAATATTTTTTAGGTTACTCTACTAAAAGAAAGGCTTACTGATAGGGAGGTTGGATGAAACAATCACTGTTTCATGCTCTGGGTCTTGCTTGGAAGACCTCTAGGGTGTTTCACTCCACCACTTGAAACCTATAGGACCTCTTCCTTCTTAGGGTCCCATGATTTCTCCTTGCCAACCCAACTATCAACTTAGATCCTCCTACCAAGTCAAGACTTGGTGCAATCTTGAAACACTTGCCTTAGCCCTAAATCCACCCTAAAGGCTACAAATCCTCCAAATTCTTGATTTAGTTTTATAGGGGTGTGGAGGTGCTTCTAAGGTCATCAATCCATCCTACTAAGGGTATTAGGGGTCCACCTAGCTCCATTTCCTAGTCTTTCCAAAGAACACCCCAATATTTTCTTGGGATTCTTGGTTCATATGCCCACCTCTCAAGGATTTTTGGGGTCTTGGGTCTTAGTTGTCCGTACAAAGCCCTAACCTAAAAATGAGCAAAACTAAGCCTTTTGAGCCCTTTTCTAGCTTCTCTACAAACTGTTAAGTCCTCTCATCAGATGGATTGTTGGAGTTTCTTTCTCTATACCATGTCTTGGAAAGACTCATGCCTACCTTCTCCAAAAGGTAATTTGTCAAGAAACTGACACCCCTGCAAATCAAATGCTATGCACTAAGGTCTTTCCTAGTTGGGCACTTCCCTGGCTTGCCTAGGGTAAGAATTCCATAGTAGCTCCTATGTTTTCAAAGGCCCTAAACCCTACCATATGTACATCCATGGAGTCTAGTCATTGTTCCCAAAGGGTCGTACAATTTTTACGGTGGGAAAGTGAACTAACACTCCATTCTCACAAAATTGCCTGGTTCAGACTAGCAATAGTATGAAAACCAAACTAATTATAAACAATGCTTGAAACTAAGTAAAGAACCTAACTAATGCCACAAAAAGCTCGAAGAACAACTACTCTACACCCTACAAAAATTATAGTGCCATGATCAAGCCATCAAAACCTCACTTCAATGCAAAATCAGATAATTCACTCTAAAACACAATTGCTTTTTCTTGAATTCAAAAACTTCAAACAATATCAAATGCTTCCAACCCTTCTCCCATGTCAAGGTCACCCCTAAATAGGTCACCCAAATTAGTTATCCTCTCCTTGGCTCTTCTTGGCCACTTGTAGCTCCAATTGAGCAACATTTTCAAACATTTTGCAAGAATTTGAAAAGAAACTCCTAAAAGGTCTAAAAGGTCAAAACCTCACTTGTGCAAAAACCTTAAGCTTATCCAATGGTCAAAATGACCTTCATCAGATGATAAACACCCAATCAAAAATTCCACTAAGGCACAACCAAAAATGAACATTTATAGATTATAAGTTGGCCTAAACAAATTGCCAAAACATGACCTTCTAGATAAACTATGGTAACCTATGGGTGCTCCTGCACCATTCTCCCCCCCTTTGCACAAACACTAAGGAATGTGGGGAGAGATCAGGGATAAATCAATACCCTGCTTCTTGAACTGAGCTTCATCCACCCATGTAGCCTTAGATTATGGTTTGTCCTTCCATTTGATGAGATGTTCCATGTATTCCTTATGTCGGGTAGACTTCTTCACCCTTGATTCCAAGATCCTCTCTGCTTGCAACTTGTCTTTAGGAGGTAAGGCTATGTTACTCACATCCTTCAAGAAATCCACACTTTTCTAATCCAAGTCTGTGACTGGTCCTTTATACCTAATCAAATCAGCCACATTAAACACTGGTGAAATGCCTAAGTCTACAGGTAGCTCCACCTTGTAGGCATTCTTTCCCTATTTTGCTAACACCTGACATGGTCCCACTCTCTTCATCTACAACTTGTTTGATGTTCCTTTTTGCAACCTAGATTCATTGAGATGGACCATGACATAGTCCCCTACTGCAAATTGTAGATCTTTCCTAGACATATCCACCTTAGCTTTCAGCTTGTGAGTAGCCTCTGTAATTGTCTTCTTCACTTGCTCTTGAATCTCCTTCATGGTCTGAGATAAATCCTCAGCATGGCCACTCCTATGCTCCATAGCTCCTAAATCCCTAAGTTCACACACACCTCTTGGGTGCATTCCATACACTATTTCAAAAGGACTTCTACCTGTGGTCCTATTCACACTGTCATTGTAGGCATATTCAGCTTGTGATATGACCAAGTCCCATGTCTGTCCATACTCCTTGGTGAGGAACTTGAGAAGGTTACCTAACACTCTATTTATCACCTCAGTTTGTCCATCTGTCTGAGGATGGTAGGCTGATCCAAAAGACAAGTTAGTACCTAATCTGCTCCATAGAGTCTTCCAAAAAGGACTCATGAACTTCACATCCCTGTCTGAGACAATTCTCAATTGCAATCCATGGATCCTCACAATATCTTTGAAGAAGAGATGAGCAATATAGCTAGCATCATGGGTGGTCTTGCAGGGAACAAAGTGACTCATTTTATTGAACCTATCTACCACCACATAGACACTATCAAACCTTGTCTTGGTTTTAGGGAGTCCTACCACAAAGTCCATGCTAATACATTCCCATGGTCTGTTGGGAATAGGTAGGGGTTGATACAAACCTACATTACTAGCTCCCCCCTTGGCTTTCATACAAACTACACACTGCTCCACATACCTTTTGACATCCCTTGGCAACTTGGGCCAATAATAGAACCTCTGCACTAATTCCAGTGTCTTGTTGATACCAAAATTACCACTAATACT
>VDFB02000015.1:600735693-600746254 GCA_007258455.2 Sequoia sempervirens | reverse complement strand
ATGGATTTGTAGATCTGCATGAGAGAGTTAAGGTTGGTAAATTCCTTGAAGCCATATTTACATATTTGGCAAGTTACAAAGATGTTGAAACCCATTTGCACAAATTAACTACTAGTGAGGGTTGGTTTGTCAAGAGAGGGTACCTAAAAGTGTCAATTTACCTAGGTTGAGTTTTAGATTTATGATGAAAAATTATGAAGATTGGTTTGGTTTCCTTAATGCTTATTTTGGAACTGAGGTTAGTCATATAAAAGATACCATAGATGAGGGGTCCAAGAATATTCTGGAAGACCTCCTAAGTTCTCTTCATTCACATAAATCTCCTTCAAGGATAAATGATTTAGCACCTTATTTGTAAGAGAAATGCTTCCATTTTATCTCAACATTGATTATTGAGATTGAAGAACATCTTGCACATCTTTCAAAATCTCTATCAAGAAATGAAAAATAGCGAGATGCTAGAAAAAATGAACAAGAAGACAAAAGAACTGGATAGTTATAGTGGAAAGGGCACTTTTCTTAGAAGGCTTTTAGTTGTCTCCATTTTCATTCAACTTCCCCTCCACTAGTTCTTGGCTCATCTCAGCTCTAGTTTGTCGAGAACGAAGCTTCAGTTTGAGGGAAAGGATCTTTGACTCTCATATATTCTAGTACTAATTTTGATTACCCTCTTCTAGACAGTTTTGGAAGACAAATACTAATGAGAGGGGTTGGTTTGAAGCCTGAATCACAGGATAAAAATAATAGCATCAAATTGAATAAACTAAGAAGAACTATGCACAATCTTTGTATCAAAGCTCATAGCATGTAGATATTGTGGATAACTAAAGAGCTTTCAGGCATTCTCACAAGAGATCTAATGGAGGATGATTCTTTATCCATGACAACTCCTTTGAAGGCTTGTATTCTCATTTGCATTGCATATTTTGTTTGTTGTGGCTTATGGAGTTGGTTTCATTTCCATGATTCATCTAATCACTAATCTCTTCTTGCAGTTTTCATGATATTTCTTCTAGTTCTAATTTAAGTCATCATGGTTTATATCTAGATATATTAATAATCGAATGAGAATAAAGCATCTAGAGTAAAGAGCTACATTTGATTCTTTCAGTCACTTCAAACTCTTTATTGCCCAATAAATGGAAAAGACTAACAAGTGCCCTTTCAACTCTTCCAGTCCATATTAATCATGGAGATGTAATATGTAAGTATGCAGAAAAGTATCAAAGGGGAACCAAAAAGTTAGAGATTTTCATAAAACCTATGAATAAACTCTTGTTGTTTTTATATGAAAATATTGTTGTTTGTTTTCTATTTATAATATCTATTGATGTCATTTGGGAACTCCTATTTTTGGGAATTTAGTAAGAGTTCTCAAACAAAGTAGGATGACAAACTAAACATTTAAATGGAATTTGAAGCATGATTTTATTTAATTTTTAATTTTCTTCCTTAAGGCAGCCTCATAAAATGCCCTTTTCTAATTGCATATCAAACTGCCTACCACTTCTTTTATTTTCCTACTACAAGTCACAATTTTAATGTTGTATGCTTACTTCATCTCTTGTAGTTTTTTGTTCCATGATTTCAAGGCTTACCATTTATTAGTCTATGATTTGTAGGGTTGGGAAGAAACTGAATTGAAATAAGAGCATGAGGGTGGAGGTCAACTAGAGTTAAGGTTGGTAAATGCTTTGAAGCCATAGTTACATCTCTAGCAAGTTACAATGATGTTGAAAACCATTTGCACAAATTAACTACTAGTGAGGGTTGGCTTGTCAAGAGAGGGGACCTAAAAAGTGTCAGTTTACTTGGGTTGAGTTTTAGATTTATGATGACAAATGATGAAGACTGATTTGATCGCCTTTTAATCCTTATTTTGGAACTGAGGTTGCTAAATAAAAGATACCATAGATGAGGGATCCAAGAATATTCTGGAAGACCTCCTAAGTTTTCTTCATGCACATAAATATCCTTCAAGGATAAATAATTTAGCACCTTATTTGCAAGAGCAATGCTTCCATTTTATCTGAACATTGATTGCTAAGATTGAAGAACATCTTGCACATCTTTCAAAAGGTCTCTATCAAGAAATGAAAAATGAGGAGATGCCAAAAAAATGAACAAGGAGACACTAGAACTAACAGTTATAGTGGAAAGGACACTTTTCTTAGGAAGGCTTTTAGTTGCTCTCAGTTTTCATTCAACTTTCCTTCCCCTAGTTCTTGGATAGTCTTAGCTCTAGTTTGTTGAGAAAAAAGCTTTAGTTTTGCGTGAGCGATCTTGGACTTCAAATATTCCAGTACTAATTTTACTACCCTTCTAGATAGTTCTAGAAAAAATACTCAATGAGAGGGGTTGGTTTGAACCCCTCAATCACAGGATAAAATAATAGCACCAAATTGAATAAATTGAGAAGAATTATGAACAATATTTGTATCAGAGCTCATAGCATGTGGATATTGTGGATAACTAAAGAGCTTTTAGGTATTCTCACAAGAGATCTAAGGGAGGATGATTTTTTATCCATGAAAAATCCTTTGAAGGTCTATATTCTCATTTTCATTGCATATTCTATTTGTTGTGGCTTATGGAGTTGGTTTCATTTCCATGATTCATCTAATCATTGATCTCTTCTTGTAGTTTTTCATGAGATTTCTTCTAGTTCTGATTTAAGTCATCATGGTTTATATCTAGATATATTAATAGCTAAATGAAAATAAAGCATCTAGAGTAAAGAGCTACATTTGATTCTTGCAGTCACTTTAGACTCTTTATTGCACAATAAATGGAAAAGACTAACATGTTCCCTTTCAACCCTTCCAATCCATATTAATCATGGAGATGTAATCTGTAAGTATGCAAAAAAGTATCAAAGGGGAGCCAAAAAGTTATAGATTTTCATAGGGCCTATGAATTATCTCTTGTTGTTTTTATAATAAATAGCCACTAAAAATAGACATTTGAAAATATTTTAATCTCCTTAAAAACAATGACAGCTAAAAAGAGTGCTAACTACATATATAGCTCGGGCTAAAAATAGATTTTCCAAAAATTGGCTCTTTGATCATGGAAATCCCTCTAGAAAACCATGAATCTTTGAAAATTCATCAATCTTGATGCTTTGAATCTAAAAAAAATATTCTTTTTGTGTTGACCTTTACACCAAATCCTAGCTCAAATCTACAACCTTGAATGCTCTAAAGCCCTGGGGTGTATGAAAATTGTCAACAAGATGATGTCGTTATCTATTTGAAATCAGGTATGATGTTTATGATGTAGCCTAGGTGGCCAAAGAACTCCTCTTTTACAATTCAAAAGGTCTCAAATCGACTCCTTTCTCACAAAACCAATCTGGCTTGTTTTCCTACCTTTCACCTTGTCAAGCTAGTAGCATAGCAAACCCACTTTTCTCAATTTCTCTCACAAATTCCCCAAATGAATTTACAATAAAATTACTAATCTATATAATACCCATTAGGGTCAAATTTAACAAACCTCAATCTCATGTACAAGTCCTTTGAAGCAACTTTCAAAAAACAAGCAAAATACACTGTTTTCAAGGCTAATTAGGCCAAATTTACAAAGGACCCACCTTTGAAACACTTCTCAAAACCCAAATATTTATGGGGTAGCACTCACCTACCTAAGACAACACAAAATCCACAACTCTTTAGCCAAAATAGGCCCAACAACATTCCAATCCACAGAACCCTCACTTTCCTCAATATAACCTAGGGCTTATTGAAACTCTATGTCCCACGCATTCTCAGACCTCAAAACTAGTTATAACACTTTGGAATATCCTTGTAAATTCTCAATGATTCATGATAAATTATTTCCCTTAAATATTTTACCAAACCCTAGCCAAGAACCTCTATTTTCATACATTTTCCTCACAAAACCAATAGAAGCAACAACCTTATCTCTCTTATTCTTTCTCCACAACTCAAAAAAAACATCCTACCATCTATTCTAACACCATAGGACCCATTACACCTATCACGGTGGTATGGTCGGTGGATGGGTTAAGCTGCATCGATGGTTTCCCAAGGCAGGTAAAGCGATTTGCTCGCAAGAATGCCGATGAGGGAAGGCGCAGGCCTTGGAACTACTTCCTCCTTCATCCAAAGCATCGAAAGAAATAAACTACTAAAACTCCCCAATGCTCTCTGAGCAAGAAGATGAAAATTACTAAAAATTACTGAAAAAATAGTGAGAAACTTTATTGCTTTTCCTTCAAATCCAAAAACCAACCCCTAAAATGATGATTTACACTCTTTTTAAAGGATTTACCTCTATATTCCAACCAACCAACCAACCTTTAACTACTTTTTAAATTCCTTTGTGACCGTTGGGCTTCCATGCCCTTACAATTTTGCATTTTACAAACTTACACTTGACAGCTTTTTTTGCATATTTGAAATATTGCTCCCCTTGAATCACCTAGACCCCTACAACATCACAAATGGTTTATTTAGACCTTATTTAACATCTAACAAGGCCCCATACTTGAAAATCAACAAAAACCTTACCTATGAGAACTTTATCAAACTTGCCAATGACTAGCAATTTGCTTGACAACCAAAATTACTACAAATCATCATGCTTGGCCTTATTATACTAATTTGAATCAAAACACTAACACCTAGACTCAACTCAAACTTAAAATATTCATAAAAAGGATTGGTGCTCTTGCACCAGTTTATCCACTATTCATAGGAGATTTCCCACATGAGAAATATTTGGCTTCACACTTTAGGAGACTGTGCATATTTTGGTTACAAATCATTGCAAAATATTTTAAAAGAGGTGGCTCTTAAAGCTATTGAAATGCATAGTAAAATTAGATAGATAAATGAGAATATCAACATGACAATTTTCCAATCATGCATGACCGTGACTTAAACAAAAGACATCATAGTGGCAGACTAGATAGAGAGTAGTTCAATGATGGACAGTCAAACTCCACATGGCATGAACAGTACGATGGAGGTACATAACAAAGAAAAAGGGACTGATCATTGGAAAACATTCCCATGAATATATGACAAAATTTGCATGATGGGGTAGAGGTGTTAGGTTTGTAAAAAGAAATCCATGAGAGCCATAACAATTATGAAACAATCTCTTTTACATAAATCTAGGATAATTAAGTAAATGCAAACAATTGCAAAAGAAATTGTTCTGAGAAATGTGAACCATTTCCATCATTTTAAACAGGGTCAATGTTCTTGTGGAGAATATTGGTGGTGCTAAGTGAAAGAATCTAAAAAATAGGCTTGCACTATAATAATGTGCACTACATCAGATATCCAGTAATAATGAAGGGACATCCATCAAAGCATAACAACATGGACTTTTTTTATGTGGTTGAGACTCTTATGAGCTAGAGACCAAATGCATTCTTGTAGGTGTTAGACTAAAATGTAAGAACCATAGAAAATAATGTTGACTAAGGCTCTCAAAAATGCAATCTTGTAACTTACATGTTACAACTGTGATATGAAGTGAATTATTATAGAATGCTAGGCCCCACTAGCATATAGCCTTGTCCATTCTTTTGTTGTAATACAAAGATACCCAAATGATTCAGAAATCATGTCATTTCATTGAATTCAATCCAACCATAAAGAGAAACACATAATGCAAATAGAGATTCATAATACAAATAGAATATTTATAGAGACCAATAGTGCAAATCTTCACCTATTTCCATAGCCTTGGTTTCATTCGATTTTAATTGCTTTGCAATGTTCTTAGAAATTGGATCATCAGGATTTGGTGCACTAAAAAATTCTTGCATGCTAACCAAATTGACATAAGGAGGAATGTATATCAATCATGAAAAATAGTATCAGCTTCGTAATTAAATTACACTAACAAAAGGATTTTGGATGCTACCACCATTTACAATTTAAAAAACTACAAACCTCATAAGAACAATTCAAACTTGAAGAGCAGGACTCCACTTGTCCTTTAGAATATCTAGGCATATGTGACCAAGTTGTATAGGACACATTTGGTTAGTTCTGTGAAGGATACATATCAAATCTAAACTGGAATAATGAAAAAAAAACTAGGAGGATTAAACAATATATCACCTTCTCAATGCTAGCATTTATCTCATACATTTCAAGAATATGAAAGTTATGGGAACATACTTTCTCACTCAAATCAGATTGAATAAGTATCACATCACTTAACCCTTGGCTCACAATATCTCCATTATTTCCATATGTGTCAAAAACACTCATGTTCTAGTTCAACAATACTTGAACATTTTTGGACCTGATAACTGTTATTTGTCTCTCTCCAGTAAGAATCCAGCATGAAACCTCTGTGAAGGATATTTATATGTAATATATAACTTTTTTAGCCTCGTGAAATTTTAGGTATTTTTCAATATGTCCACAAGAAAGACATACTTTGTAATCTCTAAAGAAAACCTACATCACCAATATGAATAAATGGATTTATACATGCTTTCAAGATTTTATATTGATATCTTGTCTAGGAAAGATAAAATTTTATCTCCAATAATAAAAAAATAGAGCCAATGTAGCATTCCTGGAGTTGTTACAAAGTAATCCATTTATTTACCTCAGAACGTTGAGCCTTGAGTTGCTTGTATTCGACACTCCTACAATCCAGTCCTACCCAGAGATCATATGGTTTTGTTCTAGGGGTGTATGCATGTAATACATGCTTCCCTTTAGGTGCCAAGTTTGGACTTACTACACTTGGTACAGAAATTAGAACACCATTTTTCTCTGCATCCACACTTTCCTTCCAATCATTTACAACAATATGATGTAGGTCTAGATCCTCTAAAATTTCCTGTAACAAAATAGCATAGAAAATTATTAATTATAATGCCAGTGAATAATTCCTTACCACTGCTTTCATGTGCATATTGTACAAGACTACAAATTACAAAGATTGATATTAGAATAAACTTACTAGATATCTAAATGATTGTTAAGTTTTTATTTTGTAAAAATAAAAAGAGATTCCATAAGAGGAACAAAATCTTGAAAGTGGGATAAACTAGGCTTGGACTTTACAACAATATCTTTACACACAAGGCCACATGCCTTGGCTAATTCCTACAATGCTATCTAGAGATTAAAGATAAAATGATGATTAAGCATGCTCTTCTTTGGAATTTTCTCAAATAATATGGATAATTATAAATTATTTTCAAGTTTGTTGAAAGTGGAATACTTGTATTAAAACCTTGAACCTAATATATCATATAAGTAAAGACTATTTGTGTTATGCTAATCATGGATTGTAAAGTCATCTGATAGTGCCTTAAATGGTTTTCCATGGACACTTAAAGAGACGCCTAATGTCACAAAATCATCCCTCGATGAACCTTAGACATGGGCCTGTGGAGCTAGACAGACTGGTTAAAATGTAATTTAATCTATTAAAACTTAAAGCCATTGTTGTTCATGGATGCTAACCTAATCTTTGAACCCATTTCTAGAACATTCCAATGCATAGAGTACTAGAAAAATTTCTCAAGAACTCATAACTTTACCTTTAATTTAAATGACCGTAGAAGCCATTTATGTTTACAGTTTATAAATTAGTTAAATGTTGATTGTCTATCTAGACCCTAGATATACATCCCTTTTCATGCTCTTGTGATGAATTCATTATGTTATAAATTTATGGAATTTCACAAATATGTACAATATTTAGGTCATTATAGAATCCATCATATTCTTTTCACTTTAGTTTTGAATATATTCCTTGATGTTCCCAATAGAGGATGTTAGCAAAAAAATTACATGTTCATAATGTCTAGTCACAGGAAATGGGAAAGGAATAAAAACACTACTAAGAAAACTTTTCTAGCCTTGGAATTACAAAAGTATGTATAAAAGCCAAGTGAAATTATAGTTGTGTAAGATGAGAAATGTTACTGACCACTATTACATGCACTAGTCTCTCAGTCTAATTCCTTTTCAAAGATTTCAAAAATATTATATTCAATTAGATGTCTAATACAAAATTTAGCGAGTATTGAAAAATGTAGAAAGTGAAAAGTAGTGGATTATGTCGGCCTGTCTTTCCAATCAAATTGACCTTTTTGGGGTTTGTGAAGGGTCTAATGCATGCAGTATATAATCTGGATGGAACAAATGCTCAATAAATTTCACCCAATCAAGATAAATTGTTCATAACATGGGAGAGCTATGCAAAATTGGAGAAATTGGCTTGGAAAATGAAGGCAGTAGGGTATTTCTAGATTCAATACTTTTAATTAATGTTGTGGAATAGAAGAAAAAAGAATAATTTATCTAGCAATTGCATTTGGTTTGTTAAACATGGTCCCTAGTACAACTATTAGAGTTGTTAAGAACCTTTGAGTATGTTCTGATTTTCACATTGCATCTAAATTCATCTCCAATATTGTTGCAAGAGAAATTGTTCTAAGAGATGTGAACCATTTCCATCATTTTAAACAGAGACAATGTTCTTGTGGAGAATATTGGTGATGATAAATGAAACAATCAAAAAAATAGGCTTGCACTATAATAATGTGCACTACATTAGATATCCAGTAATAACAAAGGGACATCCATCAAACCATAACAACAAGGATTTTTTTGTCATATATTGTAGTTACAAGTGCCCTGCTAGACTGTGTACGAAGGTGATGAACTGTAGTTTAGGTCAATTTATTGGTTGAGCACTTAAAAAATAATATCTCTTGTATTGGGCCTATCCATGAGGAATAATTTCCTTGATCTATTATCATTTAAGGAATGAATAATGATTCCTACTTATAGAAAGAGCTTCCCTTTATTAATATTCTATGTTTGTGGAATCCAAAGTGCAAGGGAAAACCAAAAGTATTATGCAGTGTTGCATAGGGCAGAACATAACCCTATTAAGGGGAAGGAATGTTGAGACATCTATGGCCTTAAAAAGAAATACAAAGGTAACATGTTTTACACTTAACTCCAATAGATTCCTCTTTGTTGGTTCTATTGTCAACTTTAGTCTCTTTTACGGAAAAATTGAAGCAACATTGTACTAAAACATGCAAGTTTAACAACTTCATTCAACTTTTAGTATGCTTCTAGTTTAATGACATTGGGAAAACATATTAAAGAAATTAGTGTAAGTTTTTTTTTTCAAGTAGGTGGTATTGACAACATTTTGTGTTGGTTGCACAGATTTATTCCTTTTCTTGTTTTTGAGATAAAAGGATCTTATTTTTCATCTGAGGTTTGCTCTGCTTTTTGGTTTGTTGGGTCTTACATTCCTCCTATTTTCTCTTTGGGACTTTAATTTTTAGGGGAAGAGGTGTTCTACATGGCCATATTCTCTATTCATTTTTTATCCGAAAGTTTTATTTGCATATTTTATTGTCTTTCCAGAGCTTGTTTGTATGTTTGAGTAGATTGTCATATAGATGCTCCAAATTCAAATCGAACTCCATTCAAATCTATGTGCAGGTTGGGACAACACAGCAAATGAGAGCTTACAACAAGCATAAGCAATTTCTACAGCTTCTTTTGAATAATATCAACAATTTTACAATTCCATTCAACTCTTGCATCAAGTTTCACATCATTGTTAAAACATATTAAATAAATTAGTATAAGTTTCCTTTCATGTAGGTGGCATTGGCAACATCTTCTTGGGTTAATTGAACACATTCTCTCCTTTTCTTACTTTTAACAGGATCTATCATTTTTCATGCAAGGTTGGTCCTGCTTTTGTTTTGTTGGGTCTTAAATTCCTCCTCTTTTCTCTTTGGGATTTCAATTTTTAGGGAAGAGATGTCTATGTGGCCTAATTCTCTATTCATTTTTCTACAAAAAGTTTTGTTTGCATATTTTGGTGTCTTTCTAGACCCTGTTTGTATAGTGGAGTAGATTGTCATATAAATACTCCAAAGTCAAAGCAAACTCCATTCAAATTTATACACAAGCTGGGAGGTGATCTGAAACCCATGGGGGACTCAAGGGACAACACACCAAATGAGGGTTGATAACAAATAGAAACAATTTTCAACAACTTCTTCTGAACAATTATGAGAGTTTTAAAATTTCATTCAAGTTTCAGTTTGCCTCTAGTTTAATATCATCATGAAAACGTATTAAATAAATAAGTGTAAGTTTATTTTCAGGTAGGTGGCATTGGGAACATCTTCTTTTTCTTGTTTTCGATTTAAAAGGATCTATTGTTTTTCAAACAAGTTTTGTCCTCCTTTTTGTTTTGTTGGGTCTTAAATTCATCCAATTTTCTCTTTGGGACTTTAAGTTTAGGGGAAGAGGTGTCTACATGGCCATATTCTCTACTCATTTTACATCAAAAAGTTTTATTTGGATATGTTATTGTCTTTCCAAAAATTGTTTGTATATTTGAGTAGATTGTCATATAAATGTTCCAAATTCAAATCAAACTCCATTCAAATGTATGCACGAGTTGGGAGGTGATTGGGAGTTCATGGGGGACTCAAAGGACAACACACCAAATGAGTGTTCATACAAGCAGAAACAATTTCTTCAACTTCTTCTGAAACAATTATTAG
>VDFB02000015.1:600571995-600735593 GCA_007258455.2 Sequoia sempervirens | reverse complement strand
TCATTATCATCATTGACGAATTAGGGTTTCTGACCACTATTGATGGAGGATAAGAATTCATGATGATGAAAGGATAAAGATGATGGATAAATATTTTGGATGGAAATGGACAAAAGCCCAAATCGGGATTTAGGACAAGCTCAGATCGGGATTGGATTAAAGCTCAGATTAGAATGATTGGATGATTGGATGGTAGGATGGGATTGATTATGACGATAAGATTTGATTATCAAAGGATGATTGCAACACCAAATCTACTTCGAGATGGAAGTAGATTGATTGGGTCGAATGTGATTGGATAAGGATGCGATTGGATTGGATTAGATAAGATCGATCGACGATTGATTGACAAGATCGACTGATGGATGACGAAAGAGACTACAAATCATGTTCAGAGATTATCTTAGATGACTTAGGATGCTGATTGATCAGATTAAAGGATGAATGGATGATTGTGGCACCGAATCCACTTTGAGATTGAAAATGGATTGATTGGCCGATGATGATGATTAACTTAGGATGGGTGACAATCCTAAGAGGATGTTAATGATGACGATCAGATCAGACACTTCGGTCAATTTGGATAATAACCCAAGATGAAGTCCAGGGGATTTGGATGGGGAAAGCGATAATTTGATTGGAGAAATGGATGATAGAAATGGATGAACAAATACTCAAAATGAGCAAACGGTTGATTGGGATGGATGAACGATTACTCTGAATGAGTAAACGAATGATCAGAACAATAGAACGAGGGTTCAAAATGATGAAAGGGACTATGAAATGTATGAATGTTTACTCAGAACGAGTAAACAGATGATCGAAATGATAGAACGAGAGTTCAGAATGATGAAAGGATGTGTTGAATGGATGAATGTTTACTCGGAATGAGTAAACAGCTGATCAGAATGATAGAACCAGAGTTCTAAATGATGAAAGGATGTGTGGAATGGATGAATGTTTACTCGGAACGACTAAACGAATGATCAGAATGATAGAACCAGAGTTCTGAATGATGAAAGGATGTGTTGAATGGATGAACGTTTACTCGGAACGAGTAAACAAATGATCAGAATGACTGAACGAGAGTTCAGAATGATGAAAGGATGGGTTGAATGGATGAGAGTTTACTCAGAACGAGTAAACAAATGATCAGAATGATAGAACGAGAGTTCAGAATGATGAAAGGATATGTTAAATGGATGAAAGTTTACTCAGAATGAGTAAACGGATGATCAGAATGATAGAACGAGAGTTCAGAATGATGAAAGGATGTGTTAAATGGATGAACGTTTACTCGGAATGAGTAAAAAGATGATCAGAATGATAGAACCAGAGTTCCAAATGATGAAAGGATGTGTTGAATGGATGAACGTTTACTCGGAACAAGTAAACGAATGATCAGAATGACTGAATAGGAGTTCAAAATGATGAAAGGATGGGTTGAATGGATGAATGTTTACTCGGAACGAGTAAACGGATGATCAAAATGATAGAATGAGAGTTCAAAACGATGAAAGGATGTGTTAAATGGGTGAAAGTTTACTCAAAATTAGTAAACAGATTATCAGAATGATAGAACGAGAGTTCAGAATGATGAAAAGATGTGTTAAATGGATGAAAGTTTACTTAGAACGAGTAAACAGAGAGAATGGTAGGGTATACCCCCCTCGAGGAGGTGGATGGTGAAGAAAAAGGTGCCCCGGCCAACTTCTCAAAAGTATCAAGTGTTATATATCGTTGGAAAGAGCACAGAAAAATAAGAACTACCTTTGAACGGAGTCAATCGGACAAACGGTATGGAAATGGCGGCCCCAGGAAGAAAGAGCAGAAGGTCAAATCCACCACTGCATAAGGACAGGTCCGCCACTCTGCAGGGATAGGTCCGCCACTCTGCAGGGACAGATCCGCCACTCTGCAGGGACAGGTCTGCCACTCTGTAGGGAAAGCAAAAAATAGCAAACGTGAAAGAAAAAGACCTGTTTGTGGGTCCCACCGGGCGTGCCAAAAATGTGATAGGTTGAATGTGAGCATTATAAAATGAGCAACAAACCAAAGAGTGCAAATAAACACCAAAACAACCTACACCTCAATATTAGCCTAACTTGGAATCAACACAAGATAAAAGCAACAAATGGAACATTATACCTTGTGTCGAATCGATCCTTTGGTTGGCCCTTCGATCTTTGATGTGTATGCTCCTTGGATGGCAAGATATGCAAATTAGGTGATGATGTGAGGATGGATGGAAATGGATGAAAGCATGAAAATGGCTAAGTGTGGATTGAGAAATAAAATTGCAAGAGTTTGGCTAGCAAAATGATCTCCCCTAAAATGAGAGAAAAGAGGGGGTATTTATAGTAATTTTGAGAATTCCTAGAAGAAATGGATGGCCAAGATTGAGCCACCAATAATCAAGATGTAGGGCTAAGGTGAGTTGAGAACTCACAAGCCCTCACATCTTGACATGTGGCATTGGGAGAGGCTTAAGAAAGATGAGGTGGAGATGAGGTGGAAGAGAAGTACATGACATGGATGTACTTCAAAGGACCATAGGGATTGGACAAGATCTCCTCATAAAGGAGGTCCTTGTCCCCATGTGGGGAGAGGACAAGTGGGGAATTAAAAATTCCTCAAATATTCTCATGGGGAGAGGGGAAAGAATTTTAAATTCCAAAGGGGGCATTGGGGGATTGAATGTGAATTAAAAATTCACATAGGGAAGTGGAGATGCCTTTTCCAAAAGGGGAAGGCCTTTAATAAGGTTGACCAAGGACACATGTCATAAAGGACATGGGGAAGAGAAAAGAAATTTAATATTCCTTGAAAGATGAGAGTAGAATTAAAAATTCCTCAAAGGACTTTGGGAAGACAAAAGGAATTAAAAATTTCTTGGGGGATGGGAAGAGTTGACTAAAGGGGGTGATTAGACAAGTTGATGAGGGGTTATAGGAAGATTAGGTGGCTAAGAAAGATTAGAGGCCAACTTGCAAAAGCTGGAGGATGTGACACCTCCTAATCAAGGATTAGGCATGTGCACATCCTAATGATGAGATTAGAATAAGGATTAAGATTAGATAATAAAAGATGGAGGATGTGACATAAAGGGAATTAAATAAATAGAATATTTATTTAATTCAATTGATGGAAGGAGGATTAAAGAATAAGGTATTATTGATTAAATACCTTAGGGATTTGGCAGAATTAAAGATATTAATTAAATAATAGTAGTATTACTTAATTAATGAAAATAAGACGAAAGGGGATGAATTTGGATAAATTAAGTGTCCAAATTTAGATGTCTACACTATCTATGGTAGGTATAACAATGTTGGAAATGTTTACAATACTCACGTTGTCTTGTAAATGAGCTAAGTATTCATGTGTTTTCATTATGTTTTCTTGAGGAATATGGTCAACCATTGTTTGAACACTTAGCATAGCACTTGTAGGTAAGGTAGGCATAGCAATAGAGGTACATCAAAGGTATGGTCCATACCTAGTGAACTAATACCAACACCAAAAGTAAGAGAGCTTGATAACCTAAGATCCACAATGAGTGTTTTATCGCGAGATGCCATGAGTCTCACACTTCATCTAACCATAATATTAGCAGTAGGACACCAAGTACTACATCTCATGCAAGGGATAAACCAAAGAAAGTGAAATGAAAATAATCTCCTATGCTTGCAATTACACTTGAAATGTAAGAAATTGGAACAACAATTTTGCAAACTGTAACAGAAAATTGAAGGTAGCCAACAGAAGCACAAAAAAGCAATTTTAAACCCTCAAATCTAGAAAGTCAAAGTCAACAGGGACTAATATTCGAGGAAGGGCATCTTGGTCCTATTGGTGAAATTCTGAAGTTCTAGGGACTGAAACAGACAACAAACAATAGAGAGAGGATTCTGAGCTAGAAACCCTAAAAGGAACTAAGATGCTAAGAATGGTGTTTTAGTCCTAGTAGAGTTTTTTCTTAGAAAAACAACAAATTATGGAATCTTTATAGTGTTTAGAGGTTTCCTATTCAAGGTGCTGATGTTTAGAAATAGAAAACTATGCAAATGAATGTAAGGAAAAGTAACTAGTGGTAAGAAATTGAATGTAAAGTTGAATGCAATTTTTTTCAATTTTGAATACAATAAGAATGTTTTCAAATGCAATTAGGATGATGAACAATGCACTTTTCAGTTTTTTGAATGAAATGAAATGATGCAAAAAAAAAAAAAATGCAACCTATATGCACTTTCACTAATGCAAATATGAGAAACCCTAGATGCAATTTCACTAAATAGGAGAAACCCTAGGTGAAATTTCACTAATGCAAGATGCAATGCAAGAATGAATGCAAACTAGATCTAGAACTTTAATGAACTCCAAATTAGAAAATGAATACTCAAAAAGGGTCGGGTTCACCAAAATGATTAGGGGAAAAATGATGATGTGGAATATCACCTTTCTCCAACTATCATTCAATAATGTCCTAGGAGTCCTAATTGGATTGACTATCAACTTCACAAGGTGAGTCAATTCTCAACAAGGAATACCTAGGAGGGGGTTCTTTAAGATTTTAGGGGTTCACCACCAAGCAAATGCTTGGAAAAGAAAAAAAACCATTCAACTCTCAAAACCTAATAATGCAAGCTAAATGCAGGATGCAAATGATGAAATTATGCAACAGGAAGTTATGAGGTATGTACCTGGGAAGTCTAGAAATGTGAAAAGGATTCCAAAAAATGTAAAAAAGCTTTCAAAATATGCTATGGAGGAAAAAGAAACCCTTACTATTGTCTTAGTCTCGTTGCTATTTTTTGGGGTAGATGCAGAATCTTTGGATATTGGAATCGGATTTGGAAGAATTTTTGAAAAATACCTTTGGGAGGACTAAGATGCCCTAGGTGGCAACTTAGTCCCATTTGGAATTTTTGGAATCTACAAATGTAATCTTGAGGCTTGATGTCTACACTTCCTTCTTCTTTGATCTCAGGTTCTGAAACTTCTGGATTTAGCCTATAGGTGAGTTTCCGTGCAGATGACAAATTTGCAATGCAACTTTGCAACTTTGTAACTTTTCACTTCAAATGATCTTCAAGTCTTCAACCTAAATCTGCAATCACAAACATGCAAGAGAGGAAAAACTTGTTGATTGTTAGTGAATGGGGGTTTTCCTTGGTCAAACCCCTTGTTGGTAATTAAACCTTGAAATGAAATGAAATAGAATGAAGGAATGATGAATGAACAACATGCAATGCTACAACTCATCAAACCCTTGTTATAAAGTCTACAAACTTGTGTGAAATGGATAGCTTTGATATGGATCTTTAATCAAATAAAGGCTTGATAGATATGAACTTGAATTTCTTGCTTGAATCAAAACCCTATATCACAAATGTTAGCACAACAACACACATGATGCAAGAAGATCTTTGATATGATGCTTGAATCTTGATGATGGCTCCAAATTATGCTTGATAAATTTTTTTTGAATGCTCTATGATTCTCTCTTGAAATTGATAGAATGCTTGGATATTTTTTGTTAGATATGAAAACAAGAGAAGGAATCTTGTATTTATACTTATCTATTCTTAATATCTTGAAATTACACCACACCAAGCCAACATATGAAATAATTAATTAAAGGAGGCTAAATCCTGCCAGAATTTGAAATTAAATACTGAAAATACCTCAAGGGGGACTAAGATGCCCTAGGTGGCATCTTAGTCCCGAGGCATGTGTAGACAAAGATTTTGGAACCCAAGGTCTTTCTAGCACTTCTAGGGTTTTTCACCTAAAAGGAGAAAGATGGGCCAAAATGTAATGCTCACATTCAAAGATTAATGTGATATGGATGCAATATGTCTAAATAAACTGATTTAAATGTAGAAAACTAATGAAAGGTATTGATTATCAAATGGACACTATTGAAATGCAAGATGTTTGAAAACACATTGCGTAATGTAAAAAGGCCTAAATAATGATCTAAAAATGCAAATAAAGCCAAACAAAAAGGCAATGATGTAAATTGTATGCACCTAGAAATGTATTAAAGATAGGAAATATCTCTGAAATTCTGAAGTTTTTTACTTTTAGGCTTAGTGGGACTCATTTTCCATTCTAGGACTCATTCGCCATTATTGGAGGATGGGTCCCGTTTTGTTGAAAAGTGTCCCACAAGTGAAATTTTGGGCTGAAACTTTGTAGACCTCTCAAGATGGATGAAATAAGCCCTTTCCCATTGATTTCATGCAGATTGAATGGATATTTATCCCTAGATCTGAGTTTCCATGATTCTTGACAAATTTTCATGACAACTTTGACAACATTTGCAACTTTGTCATTTTTGATATTTTTCTTCAATCTACAAACCTGCAATCACACATTAGAGAGAGGAAAACTTGTTGATTGTTGAGGATAGGGGTTTTCCTTGGTGAAACCCCTTTTAGGTAATTAAACCAAAATGAAGAAATGATGTAATGAAGCATGAACATGAAATAATGGAATTAATACCTTGCCATGATGATTGATCTTGAATTTTTGCAACAATGGATGAACTAGAATCTACCCTTGAATGTATTAGGAAGCTATCTTAATGACTTAGAATGTTGAAACCCTAGCTTGCTTGACTTGAGGACATGAATTATGAATGAATGATAAGAGATGCGAATTAGGGTTTAGAGGCTTGATTTTATAGGAAAATCTCCTTATTTTCCCATTAATTAGATCCCCAAGATCGACATGAAGAAAAAATAAACTCAAGACATAATTTTTCCCACTCAAAAGTAAAAATTGGCCCAAATGGGACTCATTCGCCATCCTGGCGAATTAGTCCCACCTAGATGGGACTCATTCACCCAGGGTGGTGAATCGGTCCCACAGGGGCTATTTTTCTAGGTAGGATGTTGGGGAATTAATAAATCAGGTTTATATGATGATTTTATCAGGTATTTGATCAATTCAAGCCTTGGGATACATAATATGGGGCAATAAGGGCCCATTAATGATGATGTAAAGGTCAATAAGGGCTTGGGACACAAAATTCAATGTGAAAGTGTAATTAAATACACTTTACAACACTAAAATTAGGTCCACTTAGCCTAGAAAGGCACAACATCCAATGTGAATGTGTAAAAAAAATTACAACACTAGATTAACATTAATTTTATTTTACAAGCCTTCTAGATTAATGTGATAATACAAATAAATACATTTTATAATGTTGAAGTAGGGGAAAGATAGGTCCATTAAGTCTAGAGAGGTGTGAAAGTCTTTTACAACACTTTACAAGACATCATTAAATGGACTTTATTCAGTTTGCAAGGGTCCAAGACCTAGTGTGGATGTGTAAAACACCTCACAACACCAAATCAAGGCCTCATTAAGTCCAATTTGTCATTAATTATTCTGAAATCAAGCAAGTTACCTTTTTTCTATAGTATAGCATGAAATTCAGGGCACAAACTCCATAAAGAGACCTATTTAGGTGTTCTCAAAATCAAGGTCTGAAGACCTTTGGGGGACAAAGATGCCCTAGGTGGAATCTTAGTCCTGACCCAAAAAATAGGGACACTCAGAAAGAATCATTAAATTATCATTTATCCATTGGAGTTTGTCAAAATTAGCCACAAAAAGATATAATTCATAGGGCTTGTGGATGCAAAATAGGACAAATTGAGACATAAATAGGGATAAATAAAGCAAGTCAGGGCCAAACAAGTGTGAAAATGCAAGGGTATGAATTTTTCTACACTACAATTTCTAACTAACAAGAACAAAAAAATTGGAAATCTAAGAAATTTTCATGAGCATGTGTGATCTAGCAATTCAAGTATTCTAGCAAGCTTTCAAGAGAATTCAAGATAAAATCATCAAGCATTTGGAGCTATATTCAATATTCAAGCATCATGTCAAATCGTTCATGCATCATGTGTGTTTGTGAGATAACATTTGTTATGTAGGTTTCATGATGCAAACAAGCATTCAAGACAACATTTCAAGCATTCAATCAAGAGTCAAGATCCACATCTAATGGATCCATTTCACACAAGCTTGCAACCTTTATTTCAAGGGTTTGGTGAGTTACAACATTGCATTTTTTCATTCATCATTACTTCATGTTACTTCATTTCATTTCAAGGTTTAATTACCAAAATGAGGTTTGACCAAGGAAAACCCTTATTCCTTAACATAACAAAATTTTCCCCTCTTGATGTGTGATTGCAAATCTAGGTGAATTGGGTCTTGAAGATCCTTTAGAGGAAAAGTTGCAAAAGTTGTCAAAGTTGTCATCTTCATAGAAACTCACGTATAGATCATAATTTAGACTTTTCGTACTTGGAGATCAAAAAACAAAAAAGCTACAGAAGATCACTAGAGGCTACAAAAGTTTCAGTCAAAACCTAATACTAGGAGTAAATCACCCCTCTAGGCGTATGAGTCCTAGTACAACCCTTTCACTAGATTTTTGTAGATCTTGATTTGTCATATGAAGATTCTAGATTCTTCCCAGATTCTTGTAGCAGGACTAAATTGCCCAACCTAGCGTACAGGTCCTAGTACACTTCAAAAAGCATATTTTGAGAGTTGTAGATCTTGTTTGGAATCCATCAGTTTACTAGGCTCCTTTCTATCTGATTTCTGTTTGGTAATTTGATTTAATGCTTTCAAGTATCTAGGGTTTAGTGCATTAGAGTTTATATTTATCCTTTGAAGCTTCATTTAGTTGAGAAACCCCATTTAATCACACCCAAGGAAACATCCTAGTAGCTCTTCCCTCAATTGAGTCACTTGGTTGATGGATCTTAGTTTCCTAATGAACTAAGTGTAAAATAGGTTATCTAGTTCCATCTCCTAAAAGGTGGAACCCTATTTCCTTTGGTTCATTATAAAATGAGAGGACCCCATATGATATAAAATTTCATTCTTTATGATTAGTGTGATTAAAATTAGTGCAACCAAATACTTATAGAGGAATTTTAATGTTACATTTCCCCCATATATGTGTGTGTATACACCTTAATTTACCCAATCGTAACCAATTAAATAAATATTTTTTTATTTATTTAATTCATATTTTACCATTATCGTTTTCCTTTAATTAAATAAGTTTATATTTATTTAATTTATTCAAAATTTATCCTCCAAATCTTACAGCTAAATCAATTAATTAATATCTACTTATTTAATTGATTTAGGATAGTGATATTACTGTTATCAATAGTTTTGCACCCTGCTGAACGCAATATTCAGCAAACTATTGAAACATGGAAACCTCTTTTAGATGTGGGTGATCTGTGCGAAAGAGGAATCTCCAAAGTGAGCTGGTTCTCCGAATGATAAATCCTATTCTAAAATTCTAGGGGAAAAGGGATAAAAGATAAACTGAAAATAAATTTGAATCTAACTGATGATTGATTAAACCTCTAATAGAAGATTGAAATCTGCCACTCATAACAATCCCTTCACTATAATTATTCCTACAATCTCACCAATACATGATTTCATCATTAATTCATATGAAGATTCAGAACTTCAAATACAACATGTAACCTGAAAACATGAAAACTTGTGCAGAAGAACTCATAAAGACAGGACATTAAGGTTTCAAACTTTGAATACACAAAATATCAAACTGATGTTACCAGTCTTGAGACAAGAAAGTGGAAAGAAGAACTCTGCTGTATTATTGGAACTGAAAAAGTGTCAATCTCTCAAAACTAAGTACAATGTTCACAAGCTCAAAAATGCATAAGAGCAGGAACTCTGATCTGTACTACTGAGAATGGAGAGTTGAAAGACTAAGTCTATCAAAATAACTCTCAAGGAAAACCCTAATCCGAGCTCATAAAAAAGCTCAAGGAAAAAAGCTCCAAACAAACTCAAAAACTGCTTTAAAGCAGAAAAAAGCACAATGCTTTTATGATTACACTGTCAAGCCTCTAAAAATAGGAAAATCTTGCATTAAAAATTCAAAAAACACCTTATCTTTCCAAGATAAGTCTGGAATCCAACCAAGAGGAAAAGTCAATAAAAGATCTGCTAAAAATAGCAAGAAAACATAAAGCAATTTATAGAATATCGCTTTTATGATTCTGCTTTACAAGATGCAGATTTTTTACAATTTGTCTTATTTTTGCAATTTAAAGATTGGAAATCTTTTGCAAAAAGAAAATCTCCTTATTTCTCCATTACAACATTATGATTTTCTCAAAAATCATAAAAATACATTACATAATGTCATATTCCTATCAACTCCATAATTGATTTCTCCAAAATCAATCAAAAAATAAAAACCCTAAAAACATTGACCCTAGGCTTAAGGTATTCGTAATTACCCTTAATTGCTCTTCACTTAAAACAATACCTCAAGGCAAAAAACCCATATTTTCCTAAGGCAACAATAATAAGTCTTCAATACTTAAGACATCACCCTAGCATAGAATTTTGGCCTTACATAAATATTGATTTAGACTTAGGTTTAAATAAATCATAAGGAAGGCATTATGGGTTTCGACCTCCATTTGATATTTTCCACCTGCCTTGAATGAACATTCTGGAACTTCATAATGCTCGAATTAGGGCTTTGACCAAAATAGGGTCAAACCCTAATTATCATTTCACTTCACACTCATGACTTTGGAAAGAAGGAAACTCTGTCTGAAAGAAAACTGCCTCCATGATGGTGTCGAATTTGAGCTCGTGTGCTTCAGTAATCTTCTCCATGTTTTCAGATGACTAAATCTCCAGTGGGAAAGCCTCCTTTCATGGTATAATAGCTTTTCCACTTCATTATTTTGAATATCAAAAATCCCTAAGGGCGCGGTCTGTTCACTTATGACTTTCTCTATATCTACACAAAGAAACAAACAGTGTTAGCATAAAAAATTGAACATGTTGATTATGATGTTGCTGTTCCTTTTCAGCTCACTTCTTTCATACTGCACTTGATTGATTGTTTCAATGCATTGCTAATAGTATGTTGCACTATTGTAGGTGCCTCATATAAGTTACATCATAATCAAAGCCACTGACACCCCTCTTTTCCTCTTATAGGTCGACGGAGCTCAAGAAGGCAAGGTGCACCATTGTCGTCAACCATCGGCCAAAACAGGCAATGATGATTATGCTGTTCTCTTATGTGTTTTCCTTTTTGCATCTTCAATAGTGCAATGTGCAATTAGAAATGTATTGTAACAGTCACAGTTATATCCACGGCTTGTGTGGATCTTTGATTTCAATTCTGCTTCTCAATCGAAAAGAAAATGCATTTTCATGCAATGTTGTAATATCATTTTGATTGTGAAATCAAATGAAGCCTTGTAAAAAATATGAGTTTTTTACGAAATAAATGAAAGCATCTAAAATGCTATTTTTCCCACGTACTTAATTCTGTATTTCTTTCAAATCTGCAACATTTGAATGGCACTCTGAAACTCTATCTTTCTTTAAAATGCATAACTGTTGTTTGATGCATAAAGATAATGCGAAATAGCATTTAGAGTTCAATCTACAATTTCACTTTATGGTAAATAACAATCAGCCCACTCCTCCATTTGAGTTGAGGAAAAAAATATTTAACAATTACTATCAGGATTCAACTGTGTAGTTTTACGAGTCAAATTCATTAACCCATGTTTCATGAAAACAACTCCTTATCAATTGATTTATATGATAATTAATCCCCTTACTACTTATCATAATTTTAAATCCATAGAATCATCAATCCTTGTCCATTTAATCTTATCCATTTAATCTTATCCATTTAATCCATTCACATTGATCACAATCTAAACTTGTAATCATGTGATAAGTATCCCTCCACTATTTATGCTCGCTCTAGTGAAAGCATCCAAAATTCAAACCTACCTTTAACACCTTCATTCCTCTTCTAACACTTGTTACAAGGTTAATCCTTAATCTAAACCCTAACCCTCAATCAATCTCAACCATTGGTTTACCAATTCATCTTTGGCAGTAATTTCTCACTTAGAAACTCTATAAATTAGAGGTCTCTCATCCCATATTGTTGGAAGTTGGTTTTTCATTGAGGATATTGTTGAGAGTATGGAATATGGTGTTGTTATGGTACTTTCATTGATGTCAACCCATTCATTGGTTTCAACCCATTTTATAGATACATAAGAGTTGGTATGGAGAAGACCAAGTGGTTTGGATAAATAATTACCTAAGTCTTAAGTGTAGTTTTAGTGTTGCATTGAACCAATTTTGTGGTCAACACTGTTCCGCTATGTAGAATTTTTTATGCAATTTTGAGGTGCTAATTATGCATGTTGAACATTGTTAGCATGAATATTTTCACTTTCTTAGGTTTACTTAGGGTTAATATTTCATTTTTTTTATTCGGGTAGTTTTTTTCCATGCCAGGTAGTTTTCACACATGTTGCATTTTTCATGCCTTTATAAGGCACCTTGTACATTATGTATTATCATGTCTCTCAATACTTTTTTTTTTTCATTCCTGGTGAAATAGCTTTTCATGCTTCTCTTGTTCATTCATGAGGGTTGTTTTGGCTTATAGTTGCTCTTGGGTGCTCCAACATGGTATCAAAGCAGTTCTACTACAACCACCTTCCTTGAGATTTTTCGTCAGGAAAGAATTGAGGATTTAGTGCTCTTTGGAGATTTGATTGTTGCAAAAGGCACGATTCTGCTAGAAGTGGCATTCTACCTTTTGGAGACTGCAAATTTTGTGTTGCATTTCAAGGGCATCGAATTACTTGTTTGATTTTCCTGTGGAGTGTGTATTTTTTTGCTTGGGCATCATTTCTCTTTTTTTTGTTCTGTGTGTTTCTACATTGCAAGCATATGTTTCAGCCATAAATGGTAGAAATCTCTTGTTAAGCCTGATTCTGATATGGAAGGGCATTTTTTTAGGCATGTTTTTTTCTCTATTTTGGGAATTTTTGTTAGGCATCCACACTTTGGAGACAAAAAAATTCAAATGGTGGAGGAAACATTTGGAGGGGCTGATACTTTTTCTAGAGGCATCTATAATCTCATTTGAAGCCATGTTTTTTGATTTTTTCATCATTACTGCTCTTTGTTTTACATCGTTGGTAAATATTCGATTGAAAGAAACATTTTTTGAGAGTGTGGTTGGTGATTTTTCAATTGAGAGGCACATTTTTGGCATTCTCCCTTGGCTACAACCATTGGAGGCATTTTTTTTTTGCTAATTAGCGGAGGCTTCCGTGTTGATCTTCTTTGTTGCTAGGCATTTTTTCTAAAGTTTCCCTGAAATATTAATTTAGGGTACTGAGCACTTTGGAGGTGGGCTTGATGCTGCCTTGAACCTGGGGATATATATCCCACATTGGCTGCATTTGGATTCTCTTAGCCATCCAAATACACTTTGCTTTGCTTTGGTGGTATGCGTTAAGGCTCACGTGAAGAGTCAGGTGTGTAATTCTTGGCTTCTTGCTCAATCATTCTGCTTGGAGAAGTGGCATATGATGATTTTGTTGTGCAAAAGAGGTACCCATCTTTTTTTTGAAATATTTTTCCTCAAAGTTGCAAGTTTCCAATTTTTCCATCTATTGTAGCCTAAAGAGTTTGTTAGTTTGTTTCTCAAAATTGTCTTTTTTTTGGAAAAATTTAGTGTTGGGGAATTGCAAGTAATTGGTTGTATTCATTTTTTTTTGGGGGGGGGGGTATAAGTAGCATATTGCTCTCATTTGTGTTCATTTTCTTTGATAATCTGTTGTTTCACATTGCTGAGTGTGAGACACCTAAAGAAGTATGGGATAAGCTTGATGAGTTGTATGGGAAAGTAAACTAGTTCAAAATCTTGCAACTTGAAGCTAATCTCACCTCCCTCTCTCTATATGCCTTTCCCACTATTCATGATTACCTTGCATAGTTCAAATTGATCTTGTCACAACTGAAAGGGTGTGGTCATGCAAAAAATGATGATGATTGCATAATCCTGATCTTGTCAAATCTTAGAGGTCCTTTTCAATTGTTTTCCTCTACCTTCTATTCTACTATGGAGGCCATGGGAGAATACCATATGATGCCTTATTTTAAGGTGTTTTGTGATCGACTAGCTAGGGAGAAAGCCCAGTTGATCTAGATGGATACTCTTCCTAAGAGTCATGCCTTAATGGCACAATATTCAAGTAGCAAGAACAAGAAACAAAATAAGGATTTTCTAAGTCTAATGAGAAAGTTAAGGATCCTACTCCTGAGATCAAAACCTCTTCCAAAGAGGAATCATCACAAAAGAAGAAGATCAAATGTGCTTATTGTAAGAGATCTAGACATGATGAGAATGGGTGTTATACTAAGAAGATTGATGAACTTACTCACCTTCTTCAGAAGAACAACATCTCACTTCCCTCATCAGAGTCCCCCTCTTCTTTTTCTGCATCTCCATCTGCATCATCATCCAAACCATCATAGTTCTAAAATGCAGGGTTTGCAAGTGGTAAAGATGATAAACACTACATGGGTAAAGGACATGCACTAATGAATTATGTAGTACATTCTGCTCATGATAGATGGTTTTTAGATTTTGGAGCATCTCAGCACATGGCTTCTAGCCCCTATCCCTTTTTGGGTCTTCATCTTGTTGACACTTCCAAAATCTTGTGGGAGACAATAAGCTTTTGAATGTTGTGGGAGTAGGAAATGTTGAGATAGGTGATGGTTGTTTCAGGGATTTATTATGTATACCTGAGTTGAACACAAATCTTTTTTCCATCTATCAGATCACCCATTGATTTAGAGGGGGTGTCAAACTATTCAACATGTAAAGCAAGTTGATATTAACTAGTCTTCCAAGTTTCATCACTTGATATTCACCTTTTGTCCATGCCTTTCCTTGTAGCATATGAAACCTGGTAAAAGGGGTTTTTCAACCCAACTTCCCACAAAACCTCACAAGAAGACAGGTGAATCAGATACCTTTTCAAGGTTATGTAACATATGTGAAAATTAATATTGACTCCTTTGGACCAATGTTAAGATTCAACAACTCACCCCCTGACTAGGCTACTAAATTAGCCCTGAATTACAAAGAAAGTACCTTTATAACACCTTTTTTCCACCCAATAACTTTAGATAGTCACTAAGCTTATCAAAAAACACCAAATTCACTGGTCATTTCATAGACTCAAGACCCTTACCATACTATTCTAAGAAACCCTCCATTATCATGCATAAACACTAGGGTTTTTTGGAATTCCACAATTCCAACCTTAGAAAATAAAACCAAGAAATCAAAAAACTTAAAAAAAGTTTTTACAGAGTTTCTACACCCTTACAAACTCAATTCCATCAGTCATTCACACAAACCTTCCTTAAAACAACCATTCTCACATGGAAATTCACACTGTCAGCCCTAATGCTTCATTCCCTTCCTCAAAACTCCACTCCACTTCCTTCCAAAACAAAAGGAGAGCCTATTATACCAAAAAAATGCCATTCCTCTAAGTTATAGGCAATATAGTAGGAGGAATGGCCATTAGATTATTTAGTTTGCAATCAAACCCCTAACTCTATAAATACAGTCTGCTACAGAAAATCAATAAAATATTTCCCTATTCTGAGTGTTAAACTTCCAATATGAATTCAAAAGAAAGGTTATTCACAATTTTACACCATAATAAATGTTTCAAGCCCTTTGAGAGCCTATACGGCCTATACAGAGAAAAAAACTTAAAAAAATAGAGAATTAATAGGAAAATAATGTTGTTTTATTCAGGAAAGTCACCACCCACATTCATCCAACCATCCTCAAGCTTTTTGGAGGCTTCAAATACATATTTTTCTTCCAATCCCAATGGCTAACTACCTCAACTATCATTTAAAGTGCTAATCCCCCATATTCCCTAAACTACATACTAACAACTTTTTCTTTACACTTGACATTATTTGCATTTTGTCAACTTTTAGACTTAACAACATTACATTTCTTTATGCAACCTTTACTAATGTAACCCCTAAGACTTAAATCCATCCAATTACATATTAAATGGTCATTTAGACCTTATTCAACATAATAGACCCCCATATATTTTCTTAAGAATCTATCCTAATGACTCTTTACAAAAGAAGTTGGTCTTAATGACCTTATCGATCCTTATTAAAACTAAAAACACTTCAAATATTAGAGCCTGCTCATTAGAAACCTTGCTTAGACATTGTTGATCAAAGGTGCCCCTGCACCATACACCCCAACATGGAACTTTTCCAAGTCCCTTGGAAAATATGTTGTAATCTATCCATCACTGCTCTTTACATACCTCTGACCATTAGAAGCTCCTTTATCAAATGCAACCTTCTCTTGCTCCTCTCTATCTTTGTTTTTTTTGTCCATGTCTTTATTTGTCTCAGGCTTCACTTTGTCAGCCAACACTATGGGGTGTTTTTCCTCCTTACCATTTCCAAATACAGACACTAATCCCTCTCTTACACCTGCACAATCACCTCCATCAATTACCATTACTTTTGCCTACTCTCCATGCTTTGTCCTCTATCCATTAGTCCTCACAACTTCCACCTTACCTCTGTTAGACTTAGCAAATACTGTGCTAGTGCATTTAGGCTTTGTCAGACCTACAATTGATTTAATCATTGTCTTAACACCTTTATAGACCTATGTAACTTCATTCGTCATCCTTTCAACCTCATAGACCCCTATCTCCTCATTAGTCAATTGACCCTTCTTTGTTTTCATGACTATAGGGCACATAACCAACCATACAAGCACTCCTTTACTATTTTCTTGCCACTCCAAAGGCTTTCCACCTTCATACTTCCTTGTATTAGTCTGAGACACCTTTCCATTCCTTTTCTTCTGCATACAAAGGCATGCTTCTTTCTATCTACCTACAAACCACACTTATCCTTCTTACCCATTGTCCTTGCATTGCTCATTTTCTCTTCACCTATTGTCCTATCATCATTAACCTACTCCATACCTGCAAAAATTTTGTTTTCACTATCCTCAAGCCTTAAAGGCTCTTTCTTGCCAAAAATCACTACCTTAGAATTTCCCTTATCTCTTCCACCTCCTTGCAAAGGAGTTAACTTGAAACTCTTATCATCCTTCTTGATAGTATATGTGTTTTCTCTACATCTTACATAGACGTTGTGTCAAATTTCCATGGTCTCCCTAATAGCAAATGGAAACAATCCATTGGTAACACATCACATAAAACCCTGTCCTTGTACTCCCCAATTTGAAAATCTACATACACTTGTTCATTCACTACAAGTGTTTGATTATCATTCACCCAAGAAGCTTTGTATGGTGCTACATGAGGTATCTTCTCTAGATTAAACTTGTCTGCAATCTCCCTACACACCATATTATCTTGAGAACCTGAATTAATAACAACTTGACACACCTTACCTTTGCATTTGCATGAAGCTCTGAATAGACTCCTTTGGCTCATGTCTTCCTCCTTAGGTGCTTGCAACAAAGTTCTTATCATGAGAGCTTCTCCCACTTTTGGATTTTCAAGTTTACTTGAACTTTCACATTCTTCCTCTTGGACAAATTGTGTTCTTCTTTCACTCTTCCTATCACTAGTTGATGTTGAACCTTGGTTTTGAGGACACTTGAAAGATGGGTGTCCAAATTCTTGACAATTGTAACATCTTCCTAAAAAAGTATTTTCATTTCTTCCTCCACCAAATCTACCTCTTGTGCCTCTCCATCCAACCCTAAAATCATATTGCTCCTGTCCCTTCATGGCATCTCCTTGACTCTCATTGTCTATCTTTGAATTAGGGAAGAATACTCTACCTCTATAAGTGTCTCCTCTTCCTCTTGATTCCTTCTCTTATCTCCTCTTTAATTTTTCTTCTGCCCTCATTGCCATTTGAAAGCATTGTTCAACTGATTTTGGTGCTAACAAACTAATCTCACCCTAAATGTTGTATCTTAGACCATTCAAATATTCAGTTACCATCTCTTCCTCATCTTCTTCGTGCTTGGTTCTTATGCTTAGCCTATAAAATTCTTCAGTATATGATTGCACATCTAGTTCCTTTTGTCTAAGATTATGTAACTTCTTAAGTAACTGAACATTATAATCACAAGGAAGGAATTTACCTTTTAGTTTTGTCTTCATTCTTTCCCAAGAAGTGATCTTTCTTTTCCCTTTCTTTTTCCTTTCATGCACAAAATTTCACCATAACAAAGCATGTCCTTTCAATTGTTTTTATCCTTCTTCACCTTATGCTCTTCAACAATCTCTTCACTCTCAGAGTTCTCCAAAGCCCCTATCCAATCCAAGAGATCTTCACTATCAAATTTACCTCCATACATAGGAACATCAATTTTTACATGTCCATCCTTGCTCACATCCTTCAAAAGATTCATCATTCTCACATCATCTGAATCCATCTCCTCTTCTTCACTAGGGGTCTCTTCCTCTTCAAAATAACTTTCTTCCAAAAGAACCCTACCTTTAGCTTTCATCACAACAATTTCTTACTTCAGGGCTTCTATTTCTTTGTCATGGTTGTCAATCTTCCTTGCAACAACATTCCCCTTAGGAGGCATTTTGATTCCTCCAATTACCTTCTTCTTCTTACACACAAAACTTCAACCTCCTTTCACAAGAGACCTACTCCCTTGCTCTGATACCACTCTGATGTAGAGGGGGTGTCAAACTATTCAACATGTAAAGAAAGTTGATATTAACTAGTATTCCAAGTTTCATCACTTGATATTCACCTTTTGTCCATGCCTTTCCTTATAGCATATGCAACCCAGTAAAAGGGGTTTTTCAACCCAACTTCCCAAAACACCTCACAAGCAGATTAGTGAATCAGATACCCTTTCCAGGGTTATGCAACATATGTGAAAACTAATATTGACTCCTTTGGACCAAGATTAAGACTTAGTAACTCACCCCCTGACTAGGCTACTAAATTAGCCCTGAATTACAAAGAAAGTACCTTTATAATACCTTGTTTCCACCCAAATCACTTTAGATAGTCACTAAGATTATCACAAAACACCAAATTCACTGGTCATTTCATAGATTCAAGACCCTTACCAAACTGTTCTAAGAAACCCTCCATTACCATGCATAAACACTAGGGTTTTTAGGAATTCCACAATTTTGACCTTAGAAAACACAACCAAGGCATCAAAAAACTTCAAAAAATTCTGTACAAACTTTCTACACCCTTACAAACTCAATTCCATTGGTCATTCACACAAACCTTCTTTAAAGCCACCATTTTCACATGGAAATTCAGACTATTAGCCCTAATGATTCATTCCCTTCCTCACAACTCCACTCCATTGCGTTCCAAACCAAAAGGAGAGCCTATTATACCAGCAAACATTCCATTCCTCTGAGTGATAGGCAATATAGTAGGAGGAATGGCCATTACATTGTTTAGTTTGCAATCAAACCCCTAACTCTGTAAATACAGTTTGCTACAAAAAATCAATAAAATCTTTTCCTATTCTGAGTGTTAAACTTCCAATATGAATTCAAAAGAAAGTTCATTCATGATTTTACACCATACTAAAGGTTTCAAGCCCTTTGAGAGCCTGTACAGAGAGAAAAAAACTTAGAAAAATAGAGAATTAATAGGAAAATAACGTTGTTTTATTCAAGAAAGTCACCACGCACGTTCATCCAACCTTCCTCAATATTTTTGGAGGCTTCAAATCCCAACGGCTAACTACCTCAACTATCATTTAAATTGCTAATCCCCCATATTCCCTAAACTGCATACTAACAACTTTTGCTTTACACTTGACATTATTTGCATTTTATCAACTTTTAGACTTAACAACATTACATTTATTTATGCAGCATTTACTAATGTAACCCCTAAGACTCAAATACCTCCAATTACATATTAAATGGTAATTTAGACCTTATTCAACATAATAGAAGAATCTATCCTAATGACTCTTTACAAAAGAAGTTGGTCTTAATGACCTTATTGATCCTTATTAAGACTAAAAACACTTAAAATCTTAGAGCTTGCTCATTAGAAACCTTGCTTGGACATTATTTATCAAAGGCTCCCCTTCACCACTCATGGATAGGTACCAAAGACTATGGAATTCACTGTTGATTTTGTTATCATCAGAGAGGTTGGTATTAGAAAAATCATTGCAGTTGGTGATGCTGATCATGAGTCTTGTTTGTATACCTTCTCTCACTTTGTTGATGATGATGAATATGTTCCGCACACTCCTCTAGCTAGTTTTGCTAGCAATTCCTTAGGAGAGATGGGTCGTCTGAACTTTGGAGTTCTTCAAACTCATGTAGATACATCTCCTATTTCTTTAGAGGTTGATCCTGCAACACATTAGGAAATTTTTTATCCCTCAAATCTTGTTTTATTGGATGAGTATTTGGTAGGCATCTCAAATTTGTTTGTGGAGTATCATATTTTAGATTTGGGAGATATACTTGAGGGGATTTCTCTCCTCTTGGATAATAGTTTTAGTGTGGTTGTTGATACATCTAGATTGTCTTTGGAGATTGATATTGATGAGCCTTCACTTGATTTGTCACATTTCTTGTTTTTTTTTATCATGATTATGTGGTGGATTATTCATGCTTGGAGACTCCTCACTCTTCAAATATTTCTATTTGGATACTTCCTCCCTCTTTTGAGTTGGATATGGATTGGATTCTTCATCACTTGATGGACTTGTTTCTTCCTAAGGGGAGAGGAGTTGCTTGCAGGCATTGGATCATCTTTTTCTTTCAGGCATACTTCATCAACATTAGAGCTTCTTCATTATGGGGGGGATATGATATCTCCTTTTTTCCTTCCTATGGGGGGATCATTGATTGTACATACATGATGTATGTAGTCCTTGGGGGTGGTGATTGAATCCTCCATCCATGCATCATTTTTTTTTTATTTTCTCTCTTTTGGAGAGGGGTTTTTTCCCACAAAGTTTTTCTCCTTTTCTCTGATTGTGATATATTTTCCTTTTTTTTGTAGTTTTGCATGGGTACCTAACATGACCTCATTGTTGGGACCCATGTTTTGCATCTCATTTTTTAATTTTAGTTTCCCTAAGTTGCACTTAAGGGGGGTGTTAGCGTGAATATTTTCACTTTCTTAAGTTTACTTAGGGTTAATATTGCATTTGTTTATTCGGGTAGTTTTTTCCCATGCCAGGCATTTTTCACACTCATTGCTTTTTTCATGCATTTATAAGGAACCTTGTACATTATGTATTATCATGTCTCTCAATACATTTTGTTTTCATTCCTGGTGAAATAGATTTTTATGCTTCTCTTATCTGTTCATCAAAGTTGTTTTGGTTTGTAGTTGTTGTTGCTCCTGGGTGCTCCAACAAACATGCTTAGATCCATAATTTAATGGTTGTTTGTCTTCTAAATTTGAAGATATTGTTGATAGAGTATCAACTAAGTTGTGACAAAGCTAGTTGTACAAAGTGTATGTTGGAATGCTTCGCATTCCATCGCGGATGAATATTATGTTATGCAGATTTGTGGAAATTTTTATAGATTTCAAAGGCATGTAAATTATAAGTGGCAAGTGTTTTGGTGATCCACATGTCAAGGTATGGATGAACAGTTGGTTCATTCAGATATTACTTCACCAATTTTGATATCTAGTGCCAACCTAAGTATTTTTGGGTCATGCAAAGTTGAGTTGTGTAAAGAGCGGATTCGTGGGAGAAATTATAGGCATGCTAACTTATTTTAATTTGTAACATGTTTTTATTCCACATGCAAGGCATGTGTGTTAGTATTTTGAGTCGATGGGTTATGGTGTTGCACATTTTATCTAATTAGGTTGGCCTAATTGATGTTGCAAGTGTTTGCAAATGTTGTCCATATAAATATAAGGTCAAATTAGTATTGGATATATGTGGTATGAATAATAGATGAGTGTGATGCAAATGTAATGTGAAATATAGCAGTACAAATTGCAAAGAGGCTGATAAGTTATGAAGTATGAAGTGTGTTAAGTTATTTTTCTAAGCGTAATTGGAAATTTCTTCAACATTTTGTAGATGCATTATAATTAGTTCAATCTCTAGTAGTGATCCAACCTCTTTTCTATTCTGGAAGTGAGCTATTTATTCTATTCTCTAGATAGTGAGTCTTCCAGATAGTGAGTCCACCTAGTAGTGAGCCTTTTGTAATATCTTATAACTAGTTGTAATACATTATGAGCTAATCCTTGCCATAGTTTTTCCATTTTTAGGTTTTCCACGTAAAATCTAGTGTTCTTGTTTCTATTGATGTGATGCATGCTTTTAATGTTTCTTTCCATTATTGCACATTGAATGAGATGTTGTGATATGCATTTTAAGTTAATGAATTTTAGGGAATATTGATTGACCCCCCTCTTAGTATTTTGAGTGTTCAACAATTGGTATCATAGATTGGTTCCTTCAATTGGCTTGATCGTTGAGCTAGATCTTAGAGGTTGAACACATGGCTACAAGGAAGTATCCTATTCCTCTATAAGATATTATCCGTGAAGGGTTTACTAAAGAAGATTGTGTAGTTGACATGGAAGGAGAACTAAAGTCATCTACTGATGATTTGGATAAAGTAGAAGTTAAGAATATAGATCTAAAAAATACTTAATGATGTAGATGAGTGTATCAAGAAGTTGAGAGAGAAACTCAAGAAAACTACAGAAAGAGCTAAGGAAAAAAAATGAGAAGCTCAAGCAATCAAATGAGACTATCACTAGTTTGAAAGTGCAAGTTGAAGAAGGAAGAAGAGTTGAAGACTGCCTAAATGCCAAACTAAAAGATAAATTTAAAGAATGTTCAAAGCTTGAATAAGAGATTGTAAATTTAAGATCAGATTTGGAGAAAGCAAAGAATCAAGAGGACAAGTTCAAGAAGAGCTCCATAATGCTTGATGAGATGATTACAAATCAAAAGGCTTCTAAGGATAAAGAAGGTTTAGGGTTTGAGCAAGGAGTTTCTAAAGGTAAATGAAACTCCAAACAATGTTGAAAAGAAGAACAATGTAAAACATGTCTAGAACCAAGAGAAAGAATTTAAAAGGTCTCCTATCAAACAAATTTCTATGAAAAGGTATTCATATTTTAATAGCTATTTTTATTGTTGCAATAAATTTGGACATAGAGCTATAGAGTGTAGAAGTAGAATGAATCATAATGTTTATCATTTCTCGGTTAGTGTTTTTCATGCAATAGATTTGGTCATAAAGCTAGTGAATGTAGAAGTCAGATGATGAGTGGTTACAATAATAGAATGATGTTTCAAAAGTTCAATGGCTACTATTATACATGCAATAAATTTGGAAATAAGAGTTTTTAATGTAGATCTAGAATGGAAAGAAGTAAGCTTGTTAAAAAAGGTGTTATATGCTACAATTGCAATAAATCAGGACACTTTACTAACCATTGCAGAAATAAGAATGTGAAACCCTATATTTCATAGAAGAAGGTTGATCTGGTTGAAATGAAGAAGGAAATGAAAAAAATATGGAAGAAGAAAGAAGAGAGGTGAAAAGTGAGTCTATGTCGGCTCTTGGTGTAGATGTTTCCTTCAAAAACTAGATGAAGAGATTTTCCTTGTGGGGATTTTTAATAGAAAATCCTTAAGCCTCCACTAAGGATGTGGTGTTGATGCCTTTAACACACAGGTATAGATGTTGGATAACATGCCTAATATTTTTTTGATTAATTAAGATGGGTTAGGGCCCTAATCCTATACAATGAAGATAACAAAACAAACTGGAGCAAAGAACAACCAGTCAAGAAAAACTAAGAACCATAGAAACAACACACATGGTACAAAACCAGAGATAGTTACATTTTTCTCAATCCCCTTATCATGCTTAATATGCTAATGATATATTTGAAGAAAGAAATATCTTGTTGCAAATATATGTGGAGCAATTAAAGCTGACTGTGTCAACATGGTGAGGGTTGATCAACTTTTTGACCTAAATTTATCTACATCATTTAATGTAAAATAGGTCACCAAAAAAGGGTTTATATTTTATATTGCACAATCAAAAGTTATTTGTAATCAAGCAATTGAAATAGAGAAGAAAAGAAAAGGTGATTTAAAGCATTTGGTGCATTGTGTGAAACCCTAACCAATGAAGCATTCCAAAGGTATTCAAAAATTCTTGCTATACCCTACTTTTGTGAAGTTACAAAATGTTTTCTCTCAAGTGATTGATGTATTGGGATGACTAAGACTTAAGTTCAATAAAAATCCATTTAAATCCATGGAAATGAATCTAGAAGGCACATTTTTAAAGGCTACCTCTAGAGTAATACACATAGAAGATGTAAGAATGTACATCCATGTGAGGATGGAGGAATGTGATCACATTAAACTAAGAGAATTTAGGAACAATCATCTAATTAGAGACAATTTTGAGCTAAAACATGAGTACAAAAGCTTGGAAGAGAAGAATTTGGAGGTATGGAATGATTTTCCTAACTTTTTCTATGAGGATGAGTGGGTAAGATATGTGCTCAACAAAATTCATGACAAGTTCATATGGCTGAATTTTTCGCATATGATCACTAAGGATGCAGTTAAGGTTCTAACAAGTTTGTGCCCTAATGGACCCATTCTAGCACTAAAATAATTAAAAAATGATGTGGTAATGAAACTCATCGGTGCTAAATATGACAAAAATTCCCTAATGGTGAATGATATTGAAGATCTGATAGTGAGGTATGCATCCATGGTGATTTTCTATAAGACCTTTTTCAAAAAAGGAGTGAACTCTATTTTGGCCTCTACAATTCATACAACTTACCAAATGGTAAAAGAAGGTGAAGAGATAGGTTTGTATGAAATTTTGAGACAACAACTAATGAAGAATTTATAGAGAACAAAAGATTCCAAATATCTATTATGGTATGACACTCTTATCATTTTTTTGTCATTTTACTTTCTTAGAGAAATTCCCAGAGCAAAGAATGTTGTTTGGTTGGATAATGTACCTATTTCTAGACAAATTAGAGATCATTTGAGAAGATTTCCAAATTTTGAGTCCTAGAAACAAGCCTTGTGGGGATATTTCAAATCATTTCAAGAAAAGATGCAAAGTAGAGAGATAATTTTGGAAAAAGTGGTAGATAAATACAAGAAGGATATTACATTCATGGTTAGTAGAGATTGCTACTATATGGAGGAATTAGAACCCATAATAGTCTAGATTCCAAAACTTGGATATGAAGTGACAAATCTGATAAAGTCATCAGACTTGTAGAAGTTATGTTGAGAAAACCAAGAGATCCTACAATAGATAGGTGTAGAACCCATGAAGAGAAATTTAATGAAGTGCACCTAAAATAGAAAGAAAAGGAGATATAGAAAATGCTGAAAAGTTGAAGCCATGATTGGACGAGATTGTTGGTTCACCAAAGAGCCCTAAGGAGAAATCCAAAAGCATACCTATTCCTCTAGAGGCTACTCCAAGCACAAGAAGGTCAATTAGGACCTCAACCTCCTCTCCCTCAGTTCCCAAGTCCTCCAAAACTTTTCCTATAGTAAATATAAAGAAGAAAGCTACATCTAATGCCTTTGTACAACAATAGACTCCTAAGTGGAGAAGAATAAAGGAAAAGGCCACAAGGGAGAAATATGTTAGTTGTAAGAATGAAGAGGATATAGAAGAATAAAAACCATAACTAATCCAAAAAAAAGAATATGTCTCAAGCCTCTTGAAAGAGAAAAGTGAAAAAAAGAACAAAGGTTGATGTGGTTGATACAAAAAAGTGAAGAAGTAGAATAGAAAAAGAAAGCCTTTATTATCAAAAAGAGAGAAAAGAGTTCAGGAGAAAAAATAGTTAAAAATGAGGGAAAATGTAAAGGAACGAATAAGAAGTTCCCTCCGATAAGGGAGAATAGTCCCTTGAAGATAGATGCTTTATTTAATGTCTTTGCAAACTTTAGTCTCCTAGAAGAGACTACAAAAATGTATCCAGAAGAGAGTGATGTGAATAAGGCTATAATAGAAGAGGGTATTGTAAAATACATGGTAACATTCAATACTAGCATTGGATAAATTGAGAGTCAATTTCCTGATGACCTTAAAGGTACTCTAAGTGTTGGAAGACATGAAGCTTTTGGTGAAGATGAAAAAATGAGAACATTTTCCTTGGAGAATATTGGTTCTTCTCTCATACATGAAGATAGAGCTAAATTGGCTTAGGTGTATAATAGGGACTTTAGGAAAAAATAAAGACTCAACACTCTGATGAGTAGAGATAAGGAATCTATATTGATAGGTTGAGGAATGAGACACTACAGAAGGTTGTAAACCTGGCAAAAGAATTGGGAATGTCTCTAGACAATGAAGAGAAATTGTAACATGATACAACTATTCCAAAGGTCAATAAATTTGTTAATGATCAATCTAAGCATGTGTCTGAGCTTGAGGCTAAACAAGATAACATGGTAATTGAAAACAACCCTTCAGATATGAAGAATGTTGTTGATGAAGAGTAGAAAGAAGAGAAAAAAGACTTCTCAAAGAAAAATGAAGCTCAAATTGAGAAGAACTTGCCCCCTTTGGATGTGAAGACTAATGATGAGCAGAGTGAAGAAGTTAAAAAAGATGTCTCATAGAAGGATAAAGTACGAAAGGAATAGAGTGTGCCTCCTTCAGATAGTGAGAAATCTAAAGAAGGAGAAAATAATACAAAAGAATGCTCTAACAAAAAAGAGAAGTAAAAGAGCAAGAAGAAGGAAGAAGAAAGTTATCAAATAGTTAGTGAATCCTCTAGATCTTCTAGAGATTCATTGGAAAGTATGGTAGATATGAAGCTATAGTTGCAACCAGTGGTATCTAGATAGTTATTATAGATTCCCATGTAGCAAGGACAAGTAGATATGGAAAAAATGTCTCCCCTACATAAATTACAACTTGGTGATGCCCTTCAGGCATCCATAAGGAGATACTATAGAAACACCAAAAGAGTGTAGAAATGATTGATGAAGTAGTAAAAGTACTACAAGATAGTTTCCCCAAAGAAAATGTTGGAAATTCTCTACCCAGTGTGCAAAAATTGAGGCTATTACTTGATTCCTTTAAGGAATATTCTATTGTCTTGGAAGAAAAGTTGGAAAAAGAAATTAAAAAGAAGGTCAATGATAAGAGATTGATAGAAATATCTAATAAATATAGTGTTGCACATGGTAAGTTGGGTCAGTACAAGATCATGGGGGTCTAACCTAAGCCCTTAAGTGGAAATGAAAATTGAGAAAAATAGATTTAGGCAACTTGACACTAAAATTTGAATAGGTTATTAAGATAATTTGAAAAATATATAAGAACAAAATTCGTAGCAAATTGAATGTAGTTTCTAAGATACTAGTCCTCTTTTGGAAAATGGTAAATCTATTTGGTGAAATTTTGAAATTTTAATACAGTAGACTAAATTTTTAGGAAAAAATAAAAACAGGTGTATGTCTAACCAGCCTAAGTACAAGAAAAAAAAATATTATATTTTGAAACTTTCAATATAAGTACAAGACACATGCTTGAATGTGCCACATTTTTTTAATAGTTTTTTTCCAAGTAAATAATTAGTTATGAATTTTTTATTAGAATTTTTAAAAATATATTAAAACTTGTTTGTTTGACCACAATAACTTGGTCAAAAATTAATTAAAATATTTTTTATTTTTTTTATCCTATAGTATGGGAAGCATAGAATGTGCATCTTTCAAATTCAAATAATGTGAAATTTTTTGAGAATTATAATTTTTTTCAATCGGCCTATCAATCAGGACTTTAGCCAAAATGCATATAGAAAATCAATAATAATTATCTATTTAATTCCAAATAAGTCATATCTTATATTGGTGGAAAGCTGCCAATTTTATCAATAAACCCTTTTTGTTTCATCAAATTCAAATAAAAAAATTGTCGTCAGCCACTTTTTGGACCTTCATGATCCTGCATTCACCCAATTGCAAGGAAACTTAAAAGATGTTTATAATTGTGTGGAAAAAACCAAAGTTCTATTTCAATTCTCATTGAAATGGCCTAATTCTACAAGGAGCATAAATGTCCAAATAGACTCAATAGGGTCACAAATTTCTCAAGCCTCCAATGTTTATGATCTAGTAAGTGATGGATATGGTGCAACAATATGCATGGATAGTTCTTCCAACTACAAGAACAAAAAGAGAAAATCATTGTGTGGTATAGTCATCTCAGAGACTTGGTAAGTGCAAGGCTTACATCTTTAACTAGAGCTTTAGTTGAAATGTTGAAAAGGTGTTGCAAAAGAATCTAGTGCCTAGTTCTCCAGATGAAGGAGAAGATGTCCTTATGTAGTTTGAGAGTCAGTGCAGTTTGCTTGCCTTTTCCAAGAAGGATTGGGAGATAGGAAAGATGGATTAGGAAGCACACCTTGCAAAATTTAAGGTGTCTAATAAGGGTAGTGTGCCATAGAAAAATGGCCACTTGACATTTTCATGATATTTTAGGCCTTTCTTCACGATGCTTGGTCCATTTTTCTTTGATTTAATGTTGCAATGTGGCTTGAACATTCACATTAAGTCCTTAAAATTCAAATTATGGCATCTTGTGAAGGTGTTGTGAAGTGTTGTAAAGCATTTCTACACTTTTCTATACTTTATTCATTACAATTCACCTAAAATCACCTTTTCAGCACTTATCAAGTCCTATTTTGAAGTGTTGTAAAGTCTTATAACAAGATTTCATGCTTTTCTAGGCTTAATTTCACTATTTACACCTTTCTTGTGCTTTATTTGACCCCTTTATGCCCTTATAAGGCTTAATTATGTGTGTTTTTGAATGTAAACCCGACAAACAACATTAAATGCAAGATAATTCCCGACACCCACTTTCAAGTCCAAGGTGGAACCCATTCACCATGGGTGGCGAATGAGTCCCTCTTGGCTCAAAATTCAAAATATTTCAAATTTTCTTTTAGGTTTTTATTTAATATCACCTTATGTCAGCTTGTGATGAGGTATATTTGGCTTACTAAGGAACAAGTGTGTATAAATAAGTGTTTTTACATCCATTTTAACCCCCATTCATCAAGTTCACTAATTCACTCATTCATTTAAGCATTCAAACACTTTGCATCATTCAATCAATCATCAATAAAGTATCTTGGAGAAACCATTGATATCTCTTCAAATTTCTTCAACAAGGTTGGTGAGTTCAGGACATTTGCATGTTGTTTATTCATCTTTCCTTGTTCATTTCATTCCATTTCTTCATTAAGGGTTTGATTACCAAAGTGGGATTTGACCAAGGAAAATCCCTATAACCTAACCCTTAACCATTTTTCCCCTTTTGCATGTGTGTTTGTAGACTTGTGTATGTAGATTTATCAAGCAATTAGGTGTTGAAAGGTGGTCAACAAGTCAAAAAAGTGTTTCAAGTCAACTACAACCTATTTCAAGCTTGTAGACAACCTATAGTTTGTTCTATGTGGATTTGACTTCATCAACCCGACAAGAAGACAACCTCAGATTTGGGCTACAAAATTGGTCCTAATTTCAAAAAAAATTGGGAGAGGATTAACTCACCATTAGTGGCAAATGAGTCCCACCTTAAGGCTAGAAAGTTAGATTTTGTCAAATTCTAGATCCCAACACTCAGAAACCTATTTTCAGAAGTTTTATCAGAAGTAGGACTGACTCACCATTAGTGGTGAATGAGTCCCACTGGTAATTTTCAGTGATTTCTGTCAGCATTCAGGACACTTCAAATTCTTCATTATTTTCCCAGGTGCACTCTGATTTAGCCTTCGTCTTTTCTATTTTACATTTATTCATGTTTAGTTCATGCTTGTAAACATCATTGTGTTTTCAAACATTGCATATTTCTTAGGTTTTTCATTTAAAATCAGTCAATTACTTAGCTTAGTTTCATTTAGATCATCTCATTTAGTCTTAATTTCATCATACATTTCCTAATTTGAGTGAACCACATTGATTTTTCATGAGGTTTATCTCTCTCCTTTTAGGTGAAATATCCTAAGAGTGCAAGAGTAGCCTATAAGCCTCACACTCACAAATCTAAGGTTCATTTTGGTGAACCCGCATATTGAACATCATATCATTGTAATTTTCATTTATATTTGCATTCTATGACTTAATTGCATTGTCTTTTGCATTGTTTTTGCATCTCGGAGCTTCTTAAAATTGCATTAGTGAAAGACTCATTTAGACTTCATTTTTCATATCATATCATTCAAAAAACTAAAAATTTGCATTTTCATCCTTATTTTGCATCTAAAAATCATTAAAATTACTTTAAGTTTTCGAAAAAACACAAAAATTATCATACTTGGACTCATTCACCACCCAAGGTAAATCAGTCCACCTGCACATTTCATATTGCATTTTCAGGCATTTTCTGGGTATTTCCTGCATTACAGTTTTCTATAGTTGCTTTCCAAAATCTCTATTTTCTACTATTTCTTACATCTTAGTTTACTTGCATTCATTTTCATCATGGAATTTTCTTTTAATAAGTTTTGGAATTCATTAAAATCCCTGGTAGACATGTCCAATTTTTCTTTTGGTTGTGACCCTAATGACCTTGAGCTTCCTCATGATTGTCCTCCTCATGAAGTAGACATCATTGGAGAAGATGATGATAGCATGAACAAGTTCTTCAACAAATGTCTTGATAACCTTTAAGCCAATGCAACCTTTTACCCATCCATGAAACCACCAAATCTTCCTACTATTGCACCTCCTGATCACTTTGGATACCTACATCCCAAAACTCAAGTGGGACCTACAATCCCTCCATCAAGTGGACCTAGTTCCTCTCAACAAACACTTCCTCAACCATTTTATGATCACAAAGTCACAAACAATCCCATTAACCTTGAAGAAACATATGGAAAAGGATTTACTATCCTAAGTAAACAAGGTTGTGACACAACACATGAGCATAACATTCACCAAATTCTTGAACAAAAACCAACAGGATTAGGATATCAAGATCCTCCTCATACTGATAAACCTCCTTTTGAATATTGGAGACTTCGAGATGATGGTACAATGATCTTTGATTCTCCTCTTGACTTAAACATTCTCCTTCCACATGAACAACCTTTACTTGATTCTGATGACAAGGATGCTAGGATCCCCAAGAGTCCTCTTCCTCCTTCCATTCATGAAAAAGGAGAATCTAGAAAATGAAAAATGATCTTACAAATTGAAAAATCTCAAGTTTCCTACTCATCCTCCACCTGAATGTGAAAGGAGACTTCAATTGATTTTAAACAAAGGCATTATACTTTTACCACCTATGAATAGGTTGGTCATCCATCCTAAAGATTCTAACATACCATATTGCAAATATCATCATGTTCTTGGAAATCAAACTAAATAATGTCAGACATTGAATGAGATAGTGAAAAATTATCACTTCACTAATACTGATTTCTTTCCCATCATCCCTTAAAACAAAATCCCTTTATCATGCCATAGTTGTAGAATATTTCATTCTCACTATTGCATGATCCCTCCCATCACCTTTCTTTGCTCATTCTTGTCTCACATCCAGTGGGGGCCAAGAAGTTGTTAGCCTTATCCTAGTAATGCATTTGTTCTTGTCTCTTAACTACACTATTTACCTTCCACTTATACTAATTGAGATTGTGAACCCTCTAACTCGGTTAATGGTTGACTTGCATTTGCATTCCTAGCTCCTTTTTGCATTCTTCATTTGATTTTATGTGTGTATTATGTTCCCCCATTAAGTGTGTTTGATGTTCTCTCTTTGTACATGTCCTCTATTTGTACCTCTATTCTTCTATATGTCATGCATTGTCTTTTTTTTTCTTTTGTTTTGTGTTTTCCTTTTGGGGATGATGCAAAGTGTTGAGATGCCCTATCTCTTCCATGTTGACCCAAACGGTCCTTTTTATTTCACTTTTGTTTTTTTTTCCTTTTGGGGATGACGCAAAGTGTTGAGATGCCCTATATCTCTTCCATGGTGACCCAATCGGTCCCTTTTCCTTTTTACTTTGTCTTTTTCTTGTGTTTTTCCTTTTGGGGATGACACAAGCCATTGAAACCAAAATGTCTCCTTCATGTTGACCCAAAAGATTTTCCTTTTAATTTTTCTTTTCACTTGTGTTTCTCCTTTTGGGGACAATGCAAAGCATTGATATTGCAATGTATCTTCCATGCTAACCCAAAACAGACTTTGTTTTTCTTTTGTTTTCACTCTCTTTGTGTCATAATTTCAGTTCTATGTGCTTTGGGGAATGATGACAGTTCTGAGCTCTTTAATCAAAACATTGCAGCAACGACCATATTGACTCCAAATCCATAGATCCCTTATGTGTTTGGTGTGTTCCTTTCTAGGGGGCAACTTCCTTTCGATTTCTTTTTCATTTACATGCTATAGCCATACTTGGAAACATATGACTTGGAATAGGGGCTTTCCGAATTGGCTCTCATGTCTTGTTTTCTTTTTACATTTTTTTTCCTTTACTACTTTAAAGTAATTTCTCACAGAATGATGTGTAGCATTTCCTTTAAAGTGGGGGGAATACATTGGAATAATTCCACTTGCATTTTTGGTTCTTAGTGCAGCCTTGTCATTTCATACGATGTGTTCATCACTTTGTGGATGACATTGGGTATGATGTCCTTCATAAGTGTGATATATATTAGCATATTACATTCCTCTTAGTGGCTTGATGTGATGCATTGCATCCCCTAAGTTGTGAATATTCTATTCTTTGATTGGTCCTCTCTTAGAGACATTAGACACAATGCTCCCTAAGTGATAGACCTTGTATGAACTTAACAAGACTCCTTTGAACATCTTTTATATTTTACATGTTGCATTTTTTCCACCTTGCATAATACAACTTGCATGCTTGTGGTACCTTGCTCTTTGTTCATGAGTTCTAAGCATACAAATATTTTCTTGTATCATGAAGCATGAACCAGAATTTTTTCTTTGTGGCACCTTGTTAAAGTTATTAGGAGGTATAACTTTGATATGGTTGAGTGGGAAGCCCATTCAGCAACACGAATTTCCCCATAGCCACCTATGTGTTTGTGAGTGCATACCAACTAGTGTATGTACTTCACCTTTTGGGTCTTTTCACCCAATCGACCACCATGAGTTCTATCACCCAAGAGTGAGTATGCATTCTCTTTTTCTCACAAATAGCCTAGATCTAATCCAACTAGTTAGACAGATGATCGAAGCTCAATCCAATTTTCCCTTTTCTTCTTTCATTCCAACACATGTGTTACTTTGTTCTTATGTTTAGTTTTCCATGGGATCTTCATCCTGGGGGCTTAATCATCCCTCTTGATCATTTTCACTCCATCTTACTAACATAAGTGCATTTGGACCTCTCTCTCGATATGCATGGCTACTTTAGTGTGAGTTTAAAGCAAGTTCATCCTCTCACTAAAGTGGGGGCTAAATTTACCATAGAAAAATGGCCCCTTGAAATTTTCATTTTCTTTTAGGCCTTTCTTCATGATGCTTGGTCAATTTTGCTTTGATTTAATGTTGCAATGTGGCTTGAAAATTCACATTAAGTCCTTAAAATTCAAATTATGGCATCTTGTTAAGGTGTTGTAAGACATTTCTACACTTTTCTAGACTCTATTCATTACAATTCACCTAAAAATAACCTTTTCATCACTTATCAAGTCCTATTTTGAAGTTTTGTAAAGTCTTGTAACAAGATTTCACGCTTTTCTAGGCTTAATTTCACTATTTACACCTTTCTTATGCTTCATTTGACCCCTTTATGCCCTTATAAGGCTTAGTTAAGTGTGTTTCTTGAATGTAAACCTAACAAACAACATTAAATGCAAGATAATTCCTGACACCCTCTTTCAAGTCCAAGGTGGGACCCATTCACCATGGGTGGCTAATGAGTCCCTCTTAGCTCAAAATTCAAAATATTTCAAATTTTCTTTCAGGTTTTTATTTAAAATCACCTTATGTCGGCCTGTGATGAGGTATCTTTGGGTAACTAAGGAACAAGTGTGTATAAATAAGTGTTTTTACATCTATTTTAACCCCCATTCATCAAGTTCACTCATTCACTCATTCATTCAAGCATTCAAGCACTTTGCATCATTCAATCAAGCATCAATCAAGTATCTTAGAGTAGCCATTGATATATATTTATATTTCTTCAACAAGGTTGGTGAGTTTATGACATTTTCATGTTGTTTATTCATCTTTCCTTGTTCATTTCATTCCATTTCTTCATTAAGGGTTGGATTACCAAAGTGGGATTTGACCAAGGAAAATCCCTATAACCTAACCCTTAATGATTTTTCCCCTTTTGTATGTGTGTTTGCAGACTTGTGTATGCATATTTATCAAAAATTAGGTGTGGAAAGGTGGTCAACAAGTCAACAAAGTATTTCAAGTCAACTACAACCTATTTAAAGCTTGGAGACAACCTATAGTCTGTTTTCTGTAGATTTGACTCCGTCAATCTAACAAGAAGACAACCTTAGATCTGGTGCTACAAAGTTGGTCCCTGGTTTCATAGAATTTTGAGAGAGGAATGATTCACCATTAGTGGCAAATGAGTCCCAACTTAAGGCTAGAAAGTTATATTTTTTCATATTCTAGATCCCAACACTCACAAACCTATTTTCAAAAGTTTTCAGCAGAAGTAGGACTAATTCGCCAGCAGTGGAAAATGAGTCCCACTGGTGATTTTCAGTGATTTCTATCAACATTCAGGACACTCCAAATTCTTCATTCTCTACCTAGGTGCACTCTGATTAAGCTTCTTTTCTATTTTGCATTTATTCATGTTTAGTTCACGCTTGCAAACATCATTGTGTTTTCAAACATTGCATATTTCTTAGGTTTTTCATTTAAAATCATTCAATTACTTAGCTTAGTTGCATTTAGATCATCTCATTTAGTCTTAATTACATCATATATTTCCTAATTTGAGTGAACCACATTGATTTTTTGTGAGGTTTATCTCTCTCCTTTTAGGTGAAACATCCTAAGAGTGCAAGAGTAGCCTATAAGCCTCACGCCCAAAAATCTATGGTTCAGGTAGTTTACCCACCTCAAGTTAAGTTGTACTATTTTTCTTTGTATATATAGTTTTCTTGATTTCAATATACATATGTGGAAGTATTTGATGATGTTGTGGTACAAGTATTTATCATTTTGGTAATGGATAAAATTGTTAGGGGGAGTTACAATGATGTAAATATAGCTATAAGGTCCAGAGTAGATCAAAGCAAAGAAATATGTTTTTGGTACCCTTTTCCCTTCATGTCAAAGGGAGAGTAATTTTGGCTAAGTGTGTTGCCATCAATGGCAAAGGGGGAGATTGTTGGAAGTTTTTTTTGTCATTAAGAAGATTGTTGAGAGTATGGCATATGGTGTTGTTATGGTATTGCCCTTGATGTCAACCCATTCATTGGTGTCAACCCATCATATAGATACATAAGAGTTAGGGGTATCTGCAAGATCATGGTGGGCCAAAAAGTGGTGATATGATGGGTATGTGTAGGATATGTGGCTAATGACTTTTTTTTACCCAAAATTGATGAAATGAAAAGGGTTTTTAAAGGAGATTCTCAACTTTCCACCAATATAAATTATGATTTAATTTGAATTTAATAAATAATTATTATTCATTTTCTATTTGTTTGCATGACTCATCTTCTTTTCTTTATCAAGCCCTCAACAAACATAGTTTTCATTTTACTATGAAGGAGATAGACTAGTTTAATAGAAAATTTCATGCTATTTGATTTTTGAGAGGGCATAATTGTGTGCATGGTCTGCAAGTGTCTGCCATTCCAAATACTACTAGGGGTGTGCTACGTTTCCATCAAATACCTAATATAAATATCACAATACCTTCTCACAAATATGCAAGGAAACAAAAGCAAGTTAAAGATGAGAGATCAGTGAATGGTCCGCTTCGAGGTGGTCTTAAGTTTGCATCTATTTAGCAAGTTGAATTTGGGTATAAGCTATATTTAGAACTGGTAAATTTTGTAAGAGCTCAATCCAATGATCCTATTTTGATGTATGGGGTTTATTATTGAAACATAGACTTTTGGGACCCTATGGACTACTCTTGTACTTCTAGGGGTTTTCACCTAAAAGGAGAGAGATAGGGAAAAAAATGCTAATGTATCACTCAAATTATGTTGTATGCAATTTTTTAATGCAAATGAACCTAACTAAATACAATTGACTAATCTAAATGACTAAAAATGAATGCAAAAGTGCAATTGCAACTATGTTTGAAAACACATTATGATATGCAAACAACTATGTAAATGAAGAAATAATGCAAAACAGAAAGTGCAGGGATGAATCTGAGTGCACCTGGATAAATTGTGATGATTCTAGAGTTTTTTGAGTGCTAATGGAAATTACTAAATTTTCACAGTGGGACTCATTCGCCTAGGGTGGCGAATCAGTCCTCCTCCTAGTGAAAAAGTGTCGAGAGCTAGTTTTTGTCTATTGGGATCTAGAATCCAACAAAATTCATACTTTTAGTCCTAAGGTGGGACTCATTCGCCATAGGTGGTGAATCAGTCCTATCCCAAATTTCTAAAAAATTAGGAGACAACTCTACAACACCAGATCTAGAAATATCTACTTGTCAAGTTGCCAAAGTCAGTTCTGTAGAAAATGAACAAATAACTCTTTCCAAGCTTGGATTTGACTCAAGTTGACTTGAAGCACCTAGTTGACTTGGAAATCAATCTTCAACATCTAATAAACTATCAAATATTCATATAAAGAGCTACAAACAAACATGCAATAGGGGAAAAATTATTGAGGGTTAGTGAATAGGGAATTGCCTTGGTCAAACCCCACTTTTGGTAATTAAACCCTTGAAAAGATAATGAAATGAAAGACAAAGATAAAGTAATAACATGCAAGTGATATCAACATACCTAACCCTTGATGATGCAAGTCTGAAGTAATGTCAATGGTTGCTTCAAAGTGTTTGAATTGTTGATGTAAAATGCTTGAATGCTTGAGATTAGTTGAATATGATATGTAAATTTTGGAGGATGTAAAATGAGATGAAAAACACTTATTCATACAATTCTTGTGCCTTAGTATTTGTTCATACCTCATCACAGGCCAACATCAAGTGATTTTGAATAAAATCCCGAAAGGAAAAAAACAATGTTTTGAATTTGGGCGAAGGAGGACTCATTTGCCACCCATGGTGAATGGGTCCCACCTAGGACCTAAAAACATGTGTCAGGAAAAATGTTGTATTTAATGTTATTTGTTGGGATAACATTCAAAAATACACTTAATTACAACTTATGAGGGCATAAAGAGACCAAATAAAGTATGAGAAGGGTGTAAATAGTGAAAATATGCCTAGAAGAACGTGAAAGCTTGTTACAAGACTTTACAACACTTCAAAATAGGACTTGTTGACGATTAAAAAGGTGATTTTTAGGTAAATTGAATTAAATAAAGTCTAGAATAATGTAGAAATGTCTTACAACACTTCACAACACCTTCACAAGACATCACTATTTGAATTTTAGTACTTAAATATGCATGTTCAAGCCATGTTACAACATAAAATCAGAGCAACATAGTTCCAGCATCGTGAAACAAGATCTAAAAGGCCATGTAAATGACAAGGAGCCATTTTTCTATGGCACATTTAGTCCCCACTTTAGTGAGAGGATGAACCCATTTCAAAATCACACTAAAGTAGCCATGAACATCGAGGGAAGGGTTCAAATGCACTTACGTTAGCAAGATGGAATGACAACGATCATGAGGGATGATCAACCCCCCCGGATGAAGATCCCATGGAAAACTAGACATAAGAACAAAAAAACACACAAGTGTTGAGAATCAGATGAAGCTTCGATCATCAATCCAACTAGTTGTGTAAGGAGATCTAGGCTGATTGTTTGAAAAAGAGAATGTGTACCCACTCTGGGGCCATAAAACTTCAGGTTGTCCACGGTGTGGGAAATCCTGGCTATATACTCGAATTGGGGCCATGGAGATAGTTGTCCACGGGGTGAGAAAGCCCAAAAAGGTAAGATACATATGATAGTTGGTATGCACTCACAAACACAAAAGTGGCTATGGGGAAAATTCATGCCGCTAGGTGGACTTCCCACTCAACCATCAAATTTAGACCACCTAATAACTTTAACAAGGAACCACAAAGCAAAAGGAATGTTCAAAAACAAAAAAGGGGGACTACAATCATGCAAGCTGCGTTATGCAAGGTGGCAAAATGAATGTTAAATGTAAAAATGCAAAAATATAAAATTTGAAAATGTGAAAAGATGTTCAAAGGAGTCTTGTTTAGTTTATGCAAGGTCAGTCACTTAGGGAACATTGTGTCTAATATCTCCAAGACAGGACCAATCAAAGAATAGTATATTCACAACTTAGGGGATGCAGTGCATTGCATCAAGCCACCAAGAGGAATGTAATATGCTAAGAACAATCACACTTATGAAGGACATCACACCCAATGTCATCCAAAAAGTGACAAAAACATCATATAAATGACAAGGCTACACTAGGAACTAGGAATGCAAATGAATTGATGGTAATGTATGCCCCCCACTTTAAAGGAATTGCTACACATTATTCTATGAGCAATTACTTTAAAGTAGACAAGAAAAGAAATAGAAAAAAGGAACAAGACATGAGAGCCAACTTGGAAAGCCCTATGCCAAGTCATATGTTTCGAAGTTAGGCTATGTCATGCCAATAAATATGAAAATCAAAAGAAAAGGAGATTGCCCCCGAGAAAAGAAAGCACACCAAAAACATAAGGGATCTATGGATTTGGGGTCAGCATGTTCTTTGCTACAATGTGTTTATGAAAGAGTTCAGAACTGTCATCATTCCCCAAAGAACATAGAACTGGAAGAATGACACAAAGAGAGTGAAAACAAACAAAAATGAAAGTTTGTTTTGAGTCAACATGGTAGAGACATTGCGGTCTCGATGCCTTGCATCATCCCCAAAAGGAAAACACAAGCGAAAAAAAATGAAATGGTGAAAGAAAATGAAAAATATTTTGGGTCAACATGAAGGAGACATTTTAGTCTCAATTCCTTGCATCATCCCCAAAAGGAAAATACAAAACAAAAGCGAAAAAGACAACGACCTTGTGGGTGAACATGGAAGAGACATAGGGCATCTCTACGCTTTGCATCATCCCCAAAAGGAGAAAAAAAAGAAAAAAGAGAAAAAGACAAGGACCTTTTGGGTCAACATGGAAGAGACATAGGGCATCTCTATGCTTTGCATCATCCCCAAAAGGAAAACACAAAACAAAAAGAGAAAAAGACAAAGACCATTTGAGTCAACATGGAAGAGACAAAGGGGGCCTCTACACTTTGTGTCATCCCCAAAAGGAGAACACAAAATGAAAATGAAAAAGAAAATACATGACAAATAGAAGAATAGAGGTATGGATAGAAGAAGTGTACAAAGAGAGAGAACATCAAACACATGATACGGGGGAACACGATACACACATAAAAAGGAAAATAAAAAGTAAAAAGGCTAGTTAGGTGAATGCAAGTCAACCATCTAATAGGTCATCCTCCTCCCAATCATATTCAATGTAATGCGAGGGTGGTTGACTGTCTAAAGGAATAACTGCAAGTGCCGAACTAGGAGTTGTACCAGGTTCTTCACTTGGTGGAGAGGATGTATCATTTAAGCTCATTGTAGATGAAAATAAAGAATTTAAATTGTTATGCACTTCTTCATCTATTTTGGTAATATCTACATCGTTATCACCATCACCATCATCATCAAGATTAATGACAATAGGAGGATGAAGGGTGATTTATAAAGATGGATGTATCAAAAGCTGAGGTTGTTGGATTAGTTCAATTTGCTGTGATTGTTGCACATGACTATCTTGTGGCAGGGCAGGAGAAGGAGGGTGGTCATATATGACTTCTATCAAAGGTAAAGGTTGATTTTCTTTATCTTCTTCTATGCGAGATCGATGAGCAAGGAGATGACAATGACACCTACATTCCCTAGCACCATGGTTTTGTTTAATTTTGTTTTGGAGTTGTGGAGGTGTAAGAGCAAATTGAGTCATCATAGGTTCTTCTACTTCTGAAGGGGGAAGAACAGAAGAAATTGAAGATGATGGATAAACCACTTTATCTTTAGCTTTATACACTTTTCTAAGGTGAGGAGGTTGAGTAGGGTTTGTTTCATGTTCCCTTGGTCATTTAAACGATGGCAGGAAAATCTCGAGGGGTGATTGTTCAGGAGGTTTGAGGGTTTTCTCAATGTTAGAATCAGGTTGAAGCATGGTTTGGTCTATGATAGGAGGTGCGGAAGTGGATGGGATTGAGTTACGAAGAGATAATTCAACTATATTTTTGGCTTTAAACTTTTCATAAGCTATGAAAAAGAAGTCCTTTCAAGGGGTGATAGGCTCCATAGGTTCAAGCCAAAAGGCTTCTAATGAGAAGTTACCTTTGGAAGATAAAGGATTAAATCCACTATGGTGTATGGTGACTATCTCATTGTCATGTGGAAACTTCAAACACTTATGAATAACTGATGGGACCACTTTCATTGAGCGAAGCCAAGGGAGGCCTAGCCACAAACAAAATTGGACAAATTGTGGAATAATTGAAAATGTTACCTCCAAAGCTTTAGGTCCCATTTGTAATGGTATCACAATCAATCCAATCGTAGGGCATGCAATAGCAATATGTGTTTTAATCCATGCAGTGGGTTTATTATATTCATCTTGATATAGCTCATGTAATACCAAAAAATCCTCTGTGATCACATTATCGCCACAAAAAAGATCTATTAATGTCCCATTAGTGGGCTTAGTATAGATTCTACCAGCTATGTAGAGAGGACCATCAGGAAGCTTTTGTAGTATTTCTTTAGCAGAAAAAGTAATATCAAGTGATTTTGTGGTTTGGCCCTTATGAGGGATAACATCTATCGTAGCCACAAAGTTATCCATATGACTAACTTGGGTAACAATAGGAGTTGTATCATGTTGTTCACTAGTTGTATCAATAGTCATTACATCAAGCTTTGAAGGTTCACTAGCCTTGACAAACGAGGTAGTATGTTTAGGCATAGGATTGGTGAAAGTTTTTAAATTCTGGTTAGGGGGTGCAACAGACTTATTGCCTTGATCATTAACACCCTCAATCGACAAATGACCTAACAAAATGAGGTCTTGAACTAAATTTTTTAGGCACTTACAATGTTCAGTGTCATGTCCATTTTGGTGATGAAAGTGACAATAAGCGTTAGGATTGAAATTGGGTGGTAACGGTTGGTTTGGATCAAGTGGTCTAACAGGCGGCAAAGTCAGCATGCATTTTTGAATTAGCTGGTTCATTGTATTATGGAGAGTATCAGGTAAATGAGTGAATTGTCTCTTTGGATCCCCATAATGATAAGGAATGGCTACCTTAACAACGACCATTGAATTTTGAACTTGTTGGGTTGGCAGAGATTGTGGTTGAGGAGGTGGATTAAACTATAAAAATCCTCTATTAGGTTTGTGGAAGTTTTGTGTGTTATTTTTGTTTTGATTGGTGTGTTTTGGTTTGTCAATTTGGCTAGAAGTGGATTTTGAATCACGACTTGAAACCGAATTTTGGTAGTCACATAAGGTTGTACATAAATGCATGAATGAAGGGAATTTCATTATGGTAAGTCTATCTTGAAGGTCGGTGTGCAATTTTTTGATAAACATCTTTTGCAGATGTGCATCTAGAATCTTGACATCAATTTGAGCATATAAGGATTGGTAAGGTGAGATGAAATCCATCACTTTTTCATCTATATTTTGTCTACATCTTATAAGGTCTGGCATTATCTTTTTAGGTGTCATGAACTTGGAAGTTACTAATGAAAGCATCCACCAATTCATTGAATGAATGGATGGAATGGTTGGGAAAGTTGGAAAACTAGTCTAATGCAGTATCTTTCAAGGTCCTTAGAAAAAGTTTCACTACACAAAGTTGTATAAGCATTAACATGGTTGATAGGATCTCCTTTTCCTCCGTATTTCTCAAACCAAGGTATTTCTATCCCTTGTAGCATCAGGGTACATAAGATTTCTAAGGATAAGGGGCTACTGTGGACATGATATGTCATTGGAGTGGTTTGAACTTAACTAATGTTGGAAAGTTGATGTTGCATAGATGAAATAGTGGTAAGGAGTTGTGTAAGAAGGGGATCGGGGTATGTGGGTTGAGGTGGAAGGGAAAATGGTGATGGAGTGTAAGTGATGTTAGGGGAAGTGAAAGGAATGCTAAGGGATGTGAAAGTGGCGGATGGGACTTGCAATGCCACAAAAGAATTAGGAATTCTAGTGGAAATTGGGAAAGAAGTAGCCTGGGGCATAGATGTATGGACTTGTGGATTGGTATAAGTTGGTATGGATGCTATGCTTGAAGGGGGAGGAACTTTAGGTGCTCCTTGGTTTACAGTAATGTTTGTGGATTAGGTATTTGTAAATCCCAACAATTTTCTTCATCACTTGCAATCCATCATCACTTTCAATCAAACAATGAATATTATCAATGGTGGGTATGGTAGTTGTGGAAATGTTTTCAAGTGACAAGTCTTGTTGTAAATGTGCAAATTCCTCATGAATATTAATGACCTTTTCTTGTGGGAGGGAATTGTTTTGGTTGTCAACATTCATTGGATGGAAAGGTTAAGGCATGGAAGTGGTATTGTCAGGGCCTAATGCACCATTTTCCATACTAGGAGTAGGAGCTCATGAGATCCCAAGGTCCACAACGAAAGTTCTATCATAGGATGCCATGAGTCTAGAACTTCGCTCACTAAAGTATTATCAACGGGGAACCAAACACTCATGTAAGTACCACAAAGGAGGGTTGAATGAAAATGCAAGACAATCTAAGAGCTCTAAAATGAAAATAAAAAAGATTCTGCTAACTGTAACAGAAATCTAACTACAAGAAACAGAAATGCAAACAAATACCAAAAAAATGCTAGAAATGTTGTCTAAAAAGTGTAGAGGGACTGATTCACCCTGGGTGGCGAATGAGTCCCAGTATGAAGTGTTTTAGTGTTTTTCATAAATTTACAAATGATTTAAATGCTTTATAGAATGCAATTACAGATGCAAAATGAAGATTTTGACTTTTTACAATGAAATGTAATGCAAAATGAAAAGTCCTAAAATGCAATAACAAATCAATATCCTAATTGAATGCTAATGAAAATGAAAACTAAGATGCAATATGTGAATGCAATAAGAAATTAAAAGTGTTCAAAAGTCAGGTTCACCAAAATGAAACATAGATTTTTGGGACCCTATGGACGTACTCTTGCACTTCTAGGGTTTTTCACCTAAAAGGAGAGAGATAGGGCCAAAAATGCTAATGTATCACTCAAATTAGGATGTATGCAATTTTGTTGATGCAATTTAACTTAATTAAATACAATTGACTAATCTGAATGACCGAAAATGAATGCAAAAGTACAATTACAACTATGTTTGAAAACACATTGTGATATGTAAACAACTATGTAAATGAAGAAATAATGTAAAATATAAAGTATAAGGATGAATCTAAGTGCACCTAGATGAATTGTGATGATTCTGGAGTGTTCTGAGTGTTGATTGAAATTACTAAATTTTCATAGTGGGACTCATTTTCCCAAGGTGGCGAATCAGTCCTCCTCCTGGTGAAAAAGTGTCAGGAGCTAGTTTCTGTTTGTTGGGATGTGGAATCTAAAAAAATTCAGATTTTCAGTCCTAAGGTGGAACTCATTTTCCATAGGTGGTGAATTATTCCTCTCCCAAATTTCTAAAAAATCAGGAGACAACTCTACAACACCAAATGTAGAAATATCTACTTGTCAGGTTACCGAAGTCAGTTCTATAGAAAACAGACAAATAACTATCTCCAAGCTTGAATTTGACTCAAGTTGACTTGAAGTACCTATTTGAATTGGAAATCAATCTTCAACACCTAATAACCTGTCAAATCTCCATACAAAGAGCTGCAAACAAACATGCAATAGGAGAAAAATGATTGAGGCTTAGTGAATAGGGCTTTTCCTTGGTCAAACCCCACTTTTGGTAATTAAACCCTTGAAAAGATAATGAAATGAAAGAGAAAGATAAACTAATAACATGCAAGTGCTATCAAATTACCTAACCCTTGATGATGCAAGTCTGAAGTAATGTTAATGGCTGCTTCAAAGTGCTTGAATAGTGCTTGAATTGTTGATGTAAAATGCTTGAATGCTTGAGATTGCTTGAATATGATATGTAAATGTTGGAGGATGTAAAATGAGATGAAAAAAACTTTTTTATACAATTCTTGTGCCTTAGTATCCATTCATACCTCATCACAGACCGACATCAAGTGATTTTGAATAAAATCCTGAAAGGAAATTTGAAATATTTTGAATTTGGGGCCAAGGGTGACTCATTCACCACCCATGGTGAATGGGTCCCACTTAGGACCTAAAAACATGTGTCGGGAAAATTTTTTTATTTAATGTTATTTGTCAAGATAACATTCAAAAATACACTTAATTACAACTTATGAGGGCATAAAGAGACCACATAAAGCATGAGATGGGTGTAAATAGTGAAAATATGCCTAGAAGAACATGAAAGCTTGTTACAAGACTTTACAATACTTCAAAATAGGACTTTTTGATGAGTAAAAAGGTAATTTTTAGGTAAATTGCATTAAATAGAGTCTAGAAGAATGTAGAAATGTCTTACAACACTTCACAACACCTTCACAAGACATCATTATTTGAATTTTAGTACCTAAATATGCATGTTCAAGCCATGTTACAACATAAAATCATAGCAACATAGTTCCAACACCATGAAACAAGTTGGTGTCAACTCATTCGTTAATTTCAACCCATTCATTGGTGTCAACCCATCGTATAGATACATAAGAGTTGGGGGTATGTGCAAGATCACGATGAGCCAAAAGTGGCAATATGATGAGTATGTGTAGGGTATGTGGTTGATGACTTTTTTTTACCCAAAATTTATGAAATGAAAAGGGTTTTTAAAGGAGATTCTCAGCTTTCCACCAATATAAATTATGCTTTACTTTGAATTTAATAAATAATTATTATTCATTTTCTATTTTTTTGCATGACTCGTCTACTTTTCTTTATCAAGCCCTCTACAAACATAGTTTTCATTTTACTATGGAGGAGATAGACCAATTTAAGAGGAAATTTCATGCTATTTCATTTTTGAGAGGGCATAATTGTGTGCACGGTCTGCAAGTGTTTGCCATTCCAAATACTGCCGAGGGTGTGTTACATTTCCATCAAATCCCTGATATAAATATCACAATACCCTCTCATAAAGATGGAAGGAAACATAAGCAAGTTAAAGATGAGAGTTCAGTGAATGGTCCACTTTGAGGTGGTCTTAAGTCCGCATCTATTTAGCAAGCTAAATTTGGGTATAAGCTATATTTAGAATTGATAAGTTTTGTAAGGGCTCAATCCAGTGATCCTATTTTGATGTATGGGGTTTATTATAAAAGAAAATTGGTTTGTAATTGGGTCGGGAAATTTACTAAGGGAAATATGGAATGCAATGTAGTATTATAGATTTAGAGGGTAATATTTTGAATAGTATTGGTCTGATAATGTTGTAAAACCTTGATATGGATCCCTTTCATTGGGATAATTTTGTATGAATTGTATCTAATTGAGCTACAACCGAAAGTTTTCTTCCTAGTTCTTTCCTACCGGTATGCTCTTTTAAACTAGGATTTTGTATTATTTTATTTATATATCCAATATATTATAGTAGCTTGCCACTTTTGCTTCAAAAAAATAAAATAAAAAATTCATAATTAATTATTTACTTGGAAAAAAATAACAAAAAATATGCATTACATTGGGACATGAGTCCTCTACTTATATCTAAAATCTTATAAAAAAATATTATCATCTTATTGTGGTTAGGGTGGTCAGACAGACACCTACTTATTTTTTCCCTAAAATTTAAGTACTCCTACATTGAAATTTCAAAATTTCACCAAATAGATTTTTAAAAAATAAATAAAGCTAGTAGTTTAGAGACTACATTTAATTTGCTAAAAATTCTATTCATACATATTTTTGAAATAATATAGATAACTTATTCAAATTTTTATGTCAAGTTGCCTAACTCTGATTTTTTTGAATTTTTTGCCACTTAAGGGCCTATTTTTTCCATGATGATCCTGCACATACCCTTGGTCTGAAGAATACCAAGTGCTTTGGATAATTTCCTAAGTCTGAGTGTAGTTTCAGTGTTACAATAAACTAGTTTTGTGGTCTTCACTACTCCACTATGCAAGATTTTGTCATGTAGTTTTGAGATGCTTATTATGTATGTTGAACATATTTAGATCCAAATTTTTATGGTTGTTTGTCTTCCATATTTGAATATATTGTTGACAAAATATTGTCTGAGTTGTGACAGGGTTAGTGGTGCAGAGTATATGTTGGAATGCTTTGCATTCCACCGTGGATGAATATTGCATTATGTAAATTTGTGGAAGTGTTTACATATGTCAAGGGTCTATACATTTCAAGTGGCAAGTGTTCTAGTGGTTTTCATGTCAAGGTATGGATGAACAGTTGGTTCATTCAGATATTACTTCACCAGTTTTGATATCTAATACTAACTTAAGTAATTTGGGGTCATGCAGAGTTGAGTTGTGTAAGGATAAGCTTTATGGGAGAAATTATAGGTCATGCCAACCTATTTTAATGTGTTAAGTGTTTTGATTCAGTTCACAAAGCGTGTGTGTTAGTATTTCAAGCTACAGGTTATGGTGTTGCACATTTGATCTAATTAGGCTAACTTAATTGATGTTGCAAGTGTTTGTAGATGTTGTGCATATAAATAAAGGTCAAATCAGTAATAGATGTTTGAGTTATGAATAACATATGAGGTTGATGTGAATGTAATATGAAATATAGTAGTGTAGAATGTGAAGAGGTTGATAAGTGGTGAAGTATGAAGTGTGTTAAGTCAGTTTTCTTAGCCTAATTTTAACTATCTTCAACATGTTGAAGATGCATTGTAATCAATTCAATCTCTGCTAGTGAGCCACCCTATTTTCTATTATGGTAATGAGCCATTTCTTCTATTCTCTAGACAGTGATTCCTCTAGATAGTGAGTCCACCTATCAATAAGCCTTTTTGTAATATCTTATAACTAGTTATAATATATTTTGAGCTAATCCTCATCGTGGTTTTTCCCTTCTTAGGTTTTCCACATAAAATAAAGTGTTCTTGTGTTTGTTGATGTGGTGCATGCTTTTACTGTTTCTTTCTATTACTACACAATGAATGCGATATTGTGAAATACATTTTAAGTTAATGAATTTCAGGGAATATTGATTCACCCCCTTGATTATTTTGGGTGTTCAATACATATGAGCACCCACTCTTATCATAGCCTTAAATGCTTCTCCATTTTCTATCTAATCTCCTAGAATCCCATCCTTACTCTATCCATTTGATCTCTCATCATCTCCACCCTACTATAATGTTGTTGGTTTCATAAGAAACAAAATCCCATATATCAAAAATCAAAACAAAAGATTATTGGATGCAATTTTTCTATCTCAATCCAAGGAGAAAGGAAAAAAAAAATGTAAATGGTTCTATTTACATGTATTTGACTTATTTATAAAACCTTGTTCATTTTATTTTCTTTCGTGTTTATAAATCAATAAAAAATTACGAAGACTTGGTGAAGGGAATAAAATAAAATAAAATGAATGAAAAGGTAAAAACAAAGAGAAAAATAATTAATTTCAAGTTAAAAGAAAGGTTACATAACACTATTAAATAAGTACACTTGTATAAGTGAATTCTCACTAGAGAGGGCTATAATTAAAAGATTAACTATCATATTATTTGTAAAGAAATGTTCTCACAATCAAACAAAACTTTGGGCTATTATTGGAATTAGTCAAATAATGTAAATGGACAAGTATGACTTTTTCTTGGATCACTTAAGGAAGTACTACTATTTTGGTTGGCTATAAACATTAGAGAAGGGAAACATAGAGTGTCCAACTTAGGGTATATTAGATTGTACTAGCTAGATCTTATTGAATTATTTCTTTGTTGTACATGTTGAACAATTTCTCTATTTCATGATGTTTTTTGAGTAAGAATTATTTCCTCCTAGAGTGTTCATAGACCCGCATAGCTAAAACATCAGTATCATTCTGAAGTGAGTAAATACCACATCCAAATTAGAAAAAAAGATGCATGTATTCTTCACTAAGAAATTATTTATTTTGAAGAAATACTAAAACTTACTATATAGTTTGGTCCATTTAATAATATCAAAAGAACTTAATAATTATTTTTCCTCTATACATTTTTGCATAAAGTAACTCTATAAATTTAATTATTTTATGTAAAATTATTACATAATATTTTTGGGAATTTATCCTATGATGGGATTACAATAATTTTATAGAATTTATGAAAACCTATAGATCCTAATAGGGACATTATTTATCAATGGATTTTAATAAAAACTACACTTTAAAAAAATCCACTTAAATTCAAGCTATTATTTGAATGTTATGAAGTTTCTAAGTTTGATAAATTTGTATAAAAGTAGGACAATACCAATGACATGATACTTGTGTGGTTTTTATTTGGTAGTTATAATTTCAAATTTGATGTGGAATGCAAGTGGTGCTAACTAGGTTTCCAATGTCACACTAATTATATAATGTTGATATTAACAAACAAATTGTAGGAATATGCAAACATGGATGGATAAAATTATAGCATAAAGGAAAAATGTACAACAAAGAGTACATATACCATGATTAGGTGGAGCATTTAAATTTTAATAATCAATATAATCGCCAATTATAAAATGAAAGGAATGAATATGTTTTTTTATTAAAAATAATTACATGCCCATTGTGAAATCACATTAACCACTTAAGTAAAAGTGAAAATTAAAAGGTAGAATAAACACTCAAAGTGGAGTGTTGAACCCATGTGTGTACAAATCCAATGATGAAGTATTAATCAAGAAAGAAGCACTCCTTAAAATAGCACTTCATGTGAAGAGAGTCCTCAAATTAAATAAATATTCTTGTCTTAAAGTATTCACTCCATTTTTTACCTATTTTTCAAACCTTTTTATATTTATAACATTGTATCAACAAAAAAAATGTGTACTCTCCATCAAACTATTTACAACTCTATCATATGAATAAATAAAATAATTGTAGCTTTAGAAGGTTGTTTCAAATCAAAGTGTGTTTACTATTGATCACAATAGGTTGTTACCTTTTGGACACAATAGTGTATTCCATTTTTTGCATGGTATCTTCCTACAGGGGATAATTGTAAAAATTAATGCAAACCCTAGTGACCACATTAGTAAGATTCTAGTTGCCAAATCTAGATGAAATGAAGGTTAAACATAGCTAATTTGATGCTTCTAGATATAATGGTGAGATCAAAATGACTCAGCATTTCTCTATACTTTAATGCAACTAAGTTCTAAGTAATTTCAACAAAAAAAAAATGAATCCTAAAAATTATTTATATGTTAGGTTTATAAATAAAAATTAACACAAAACTAGAATAATTAAAACTTAGTTATATTTTTACACAATTATGAAAGATTCAATTAAATCTAGTAAAAAGTTGTTTTAGATTGATTGATTTATACTAATTAACAATTCAAACAATTTAAGAATGCATATAATGTCCTATATGGATGATTCATGGTGACACATGTCCAAGAGTATATGAGCTAAGTTCATGCTTCTATATATAATGGTGAGCTCAAAATGACTCCACCTTTCACTATACTTTAATGCAACTACAATATAAGCAATTTCAACACAAAAAAATTAATCCTAAAAAACTATTTATCTTATGCCATGTTAGGTTTATAAATGAAAATTAACCCAAAACTATAATATTTAAAACTTAGCTATATTTTTACACAATTATGAAATATTCAATTGAATCTAGTAAAAGGTTATTTTATATTGATTAATTTATTCTAATTAAAAATCCAAATAATTTAAGCATGCATATAATATCCTATATGGATGAGTCATGGTGACCCATGTCCAAGAGTGTATTATTTAACATCAATTAGAAGATTATTTAACTCAACCAAGAAAAGATAGTGGCGATATTTGATTGGGGAAAGCTGGTACCTAATTATTGTCAATTAACACTTAACAAGAGAGAAGTGGAACTTGACTGCCTACTATCAAGGATGGTACATGTCATTATTAGCTACTTAGGAATATTCAAGTGATTTTTCTAAGTAAACTTAATAAAATAATACATGGTAAGTGCATTGAAAGGAAAAGGGATCATATAGTGGTCAAAAGGGAGATTTTATATGAAACCAATATACATAATCAAACACACTATTATGAACAACAAAATAACATCCAATTTATAGAAGCTTTAGATTATTGTAAAGGAATACTTCATTATTAGAAATATTTTTGGGCATAGAACTGTTACCAAATTTTTGCCTCAGCTCAATTGGTGAAGCCGGCTGAATGTTATTTATCATAAGGTGGAATTGCATTTTAGGTTCAAATGATGTTTTGCATTATTGTCATTATGACATTGAGTATCGGTTATGCATTTTAAAGAAGAAATGGAGTTTTCAGAATGCCATTCAGATGTTCTAGAAATGGCAGAAATACAGAATCGAGCAAATAAGCAAAATAGCATTTCAAATGCTTTCTTTTATTTCGTAAAGAACTCATATTTTTACAAGGCTTCATTTGATTTCACAATCAGAATGATATTACAACATTGCATGAAAATGCATTTTCTTTTCAAATGAAAATCATAATTGAAATCAAATATCCACACAAGCCATGGATGTAACTATTACAATACATTGCTAATAGCACATTGCACTACTAAAGATGCAGAAAGTAAAACACATAAGTGACGGAATAGTCATCATTGCCTGATTATCGACATTTGATGCCAAATGGTGCACCTTGCCTTCTCGAGCTCTGTCGACCTATAAAAGGAAAAGAGGGGTGTCACTGGCTCCGATTATGAAGAAACCTATATGAGGCACCCGCAATAGTACAACATACTATTAACAATGCATTGAAACAATCAATCAAGTGCAGTATGAAAGAAGTGAGCTGAAGGAGAAATAACAATATCATGATCAACATGTTCTATTTTTTATGCTAACATTGTTTGTTTCCTTATGCAGGTATAGGTGAAATCACAAAGCTGATCATTATTCGAAGACCAAGCATGTGGAGGAAAACAGGCTCCCACAAGGGTAGAGCTCGGCATGCTGCCCTATTCATTAATGGGCTGATTTTAAAGATACATTATCACATTCATCAAATGAAATGAAGAACAACTGAAGGAGAAAAAATAGATTTATCCATCGAGCAACTAAGCCAACTGTGCATTCATAACAATTAGGTTTGTTTTGAAGGCTACAGGTGAACAGTGAGTCTAGTTCACTAAATGAATCCTGCTGAGTGCATCTACATCAGATATTGCTGAGTAAGTTCATGCTCTATACTTATCATAATCATATATGCCACGCAAGTCTCAGTTCATCAATTCTTTCTTTTCACAGTCAAGGATAGTGAACAGGCATATATTGTTCCTTAATGGTTTGTTTTAATTTTCATCATGAAAGATAACGGATTTGAAAGAAGTTTATTAAGTGGAACATAAAATGCATGAAGAGTACCATGTTGCTCAAGTATACAAAGGACAAACATTACATTGGAGTGTTGAATGAGTCACTAGTTCCAGTCGATTAATAAGTAAATGCAGCATTATGAGTTGTAATAACAAAGTGATCATTCTAGAATATTAAGGGAAGAGCAAGCTTTGTCTTTCCAGAATGAATTATGAGTTATCAGTTATGCATATGAACTAGTGAGTAGAAGTGGTTCATAGTGATGCAATATTTCAACTCAAAAATCTCTACGGAGTTCAAGAGCAGAAGGTAGAGGTTGTTGTGTTAAAGTTGAGAGAAATCAAAAGACACTGCTGTGCATACAAGATATAAGTATGGAGATAATATACATTAAGAGGCCATCCTTTCCACAACAAACTAGCACAAAATCAAGCTGAAAATAAGAAATCTGAATGCTTAAAGAGGCCCAGACTTTGCACAATTATTGGGATTACTAACCTTTTATATCTTAAGCAAGTTTGCATGGTGGAGATTGTTCTATTATATCTTCAAAGAGTTACAAGTATCAAGCAAATGATTTTCCTAGATTCGAACATGGCCAAATACATGAGCTTCATTTCCAGAATATCAATTTTTTCCAACACAATACAAGCAAGATGTTTACAGGTGGAGACAACTATTTTTTTTTTAGAAATATATGAAGTTCTAATTAATGAAGTGTTTCCAAGAGTATCAGGCTATATTCATTTCAAATTAAGGGACACAAGAATAACAAGGTAAGCCTCAGTTGTTTTGGGTCGAGCCCCATAGCTAAATGTAGATGAACATACAGGTTATGTTATTCTTGTCATGAGTTTTCATTTTTGGAGGTGTTCTAAAAGCAAACAACAAATACCCATGTTGGGGTTTCCAATGAATGATAGTTTTCCTTGTTTCAAACTGGTATTTGGTCAGATTTGTTCAATTTCTGAACAGTCGTGGGTATGTGTTAATTTTTAGCACTGATGGAATGAAAATACATTCTTTTCATGAAGTGCAGAGTACCAAGGAGATGAAATGAAAATACAAACAGTTAGGTCATTCTTTTGTTTCAGAGGTTCAAAATAAGCTACTGGCTCATTTGGGTTGAGCTCATATGTTATTAATCATAAATATATTTGTAGCTTTGAATCTCAAATATCTTTTTCAGGTTTGCTTTCAAAATGCAGAAAAGCAATAATCACGGTGACCCATGTGAAGGTTTTGTCTGAGACAGTAGTTGAGTCAAAATGCAAAATGTTGTGTTGAGCCAAGTTCCTGAAAACACAATTCTCTTTTGAAATTTTAAATACCCACATGTGGGTTTGTTTTCAAAGAACAAAAAATGCAATAATCATGACAACCCATGTGAAGATTTCACAACTGAATAGACAAATTACAGTCTTGTTCAAATTTCAAATACCCACAAGCAGATATACACTTAGAAAGGCATAAGGAGGAGTTTGTTGTTCTGGGTTGAGCCTGAAATTCAAAAGAATGCTTCCTACAGTGCGCATTTGGCACGGCCTGATATAGCCAAAATCTATAAGTAGAGAAGAAACCCTCTAAGTTTCCAAAGAGCTAATGTTAGCACTGTAACTCACCAGTCCATTTTTTTGATGGAGTCCTCTAGCCGTAGCCAGGTTGCAGATAGCTTCTACATGCCAAGAGTTTCGAGCCCTTAAGTGATGTCTAAACCCTCATAGTGAGAATAGAGCACAACAATGATAGATGCAGACATAGAAAGTTAAAAGAAAATGTATTAGGGAGTATGCATAGCCACAGCCATAAGGCCTGAATATATTAAAGTATGGAGCCATAGAAGCTATGAAACCATTGAAATAGCTTACCCCTGCATAGTATAAGAAAGTAAAAGTACAAGGCGAGCTCTCATGGAGTGAACTAACAGAGGTCGAGCTCGAGCTCATTATGTCCAAAGAAGAGCAGGTGCATAGAAGATAGGAAGTTAGAACATGACAGTCCGCGGCCTTAATGGCCTATCTTTTTTTTTTTAAAAATGAAGTAAAAAGCTTCCATACCAGCAAAATAGACTTACTCACTGAGATTCGACCACTGGAGAGTAGGGAGAAGATTACTGAAGCTCACAAGACTCAGTTTTGACACCATCATCGTGGCGTTATTCTTCCAAACAGAGTTTCCTTCCTTCCAAAGTCATGAGTGTGAAAATAAATGATAATTAGGGTTTGACCCTATTTTCTCATGCCCTAATTCAAACATCATCATCATTCAGAATGTTCCATCAAAGCATGTGGTCAAATTTTGAATGGGGTCGAAGTTATAATCTTTGCATTTCAACTTTATTGAAGTCTAAGTTTAATACTATATGTTTGTAAGAGCCGAAATTCATGTGCTAGGGTGATGTTTTAGGTCTAGGCACTTGTTATATTCCTTAGAGAGGTATGGGTTGTGCCTTATGTTATTGATTTAAGTGAAGAGCAATTAAGGGTGAATTGTGAATACCCTATGCCTAGGGTCAAGATCTTTTTAGGGTTTTATTTTTAATTGATTTTAGAGAAATCAATGGGAATTGAAGTGATGAGAAGAGATAATGATGTGTTATGTTTTATTGATTTTTTGAGAAAATCAAAATATTGTAATGGAGAAAAAAGGATATTTTCTTTTTTGCAAAAGATTTTCAATCTTTAATTGCAAAAAAAGATTAATTGTCAAATCTGCATCTTGTAAAGCAGAATCATAAAGCGATATTCTATAAATTGCTTTGTGTTTTCTTGCTATTTTTAGTAGATTTTTGTTGACTTTTACTCTTGGTCGGATTTCAGACCTATCTTGGAGAGATAAAGTTTTTTCTGAGCTTTTAAAGCAAATCTGGCCTATTTTTAGAGGCTTGTCAGTGTGATCATAAAAGCAGTATGCTTTTTTCTACTTTTAGGCATTTTTTTGAGGCAGTTTGAACCTTTTTTTCCTTGAGCTTTTTCTGAGCTCGGATTAGGGTTTCTTGAGGGTTATGTTTTGATGGACTTAGTCTTTGGGCTGTCCTCTCTCAATAGTTCAGATCACAGTTCCTGCTCATACACATTTTTTTTTGAGTTTGTGAACACATGATTGTACTTAGTTTCAGATTATGGCATTCTCCTTCAGTTGAATAAAGACATCATTCCTACTTCTCATTTCTATGTCCATTTGCAGTTTTAGTTTGATTTTATCTTGTGATTTTTGTTTACAAAATCCTTGTTTTGTCCTTAAACTATAATTCTTAATGCAGAAAGTTCAAAAATATAGGTTGCATATTATGCTTCAAGTTGAGTCTTCATGCAAATCATTTATGTATCAATTGTTCTTGAGAAGTTGTGAAATATTGCATCTTTCTGAAAACTGTTTGTGAGGAAGAGATCATAACTATCATTAAATCATTATTAGGTTAGGAAAGTCATATGTTAGAAATAGGTTTTTATGTTCAGTCATCCTTTATCCCTTTCCTCAGAGGCTATTTTAGAATAGAATTCATCATTCGGAGAACCAGCTCACTCTGGAGATTCCTTCTTCATTCAGATCACCCACATCTGAAGAAGGTTTCCATGTTTCAGTAGTTTGCTAAATATTGCATTCAGCAGGGTGCAAAATTATTGACAACAAGAACAATAGCATTTAATTTCACTATTCAAGACTCGTAACAACTATCTAAAGAATGCAACAAAAAGGGAACACATTTCCAAATCTATGGGACCCAAGAGAGAGATTATGATATGAACCACCTTAAAAGATTCTTTGATCCATCATCATTGCATTCATTTTAGAAGAATCATTTTGATGTTTGGCTAACTACACATTAAACTTGGAATTGAGCTTTGCACTTCCTTGTAGTTGATTAAGATCACTCATAAGGATATAATGCACTATATGAACATTTCTCATTATAATTTGAAGGTAGTGAATTTATAGTGAATAAAATTCCTAGTCGTTGTAATACTCTTCAAATTTTATAATTTGCACATAGTGTGCCCATTTGTAATCAAATGGCCAATTCCTAGCATGTTGGAATCCTATTATGGAAGTCTATAATTAAGGAGTAAGTATCAAGTTATGTTGATTTTTTTCCATTAGGTTGTATGATTGAGTAGTCCTTCATTATATCCTCCATCTATGATTACATCACTCCTAGATTAGGTGATGATTTGGAGGATATATCTAATGTTCTATATGTTAGTTTTATTGAAATCCTAATGTATACAATGGTTACACTAGGTTAAATATTTCCCAAGTAGTGGGAGCTCTTAGTAGGTTTAAATATAACTTTATTAAGGGGGTATGTGCAGGATCATGATGGGCCAAAAAGTGGCGATATGATGGGTATGTGGCTAACGAATTTTTTTTAACCCAAAATTGATGAAACGAAAAGGGTTTTTAAAGGAGATTCTTAACTTTTCACCAATATAAATTATGCTTTACTTTGAATTTAATAAATGATTATTATTCATTTTCTATTTGAATTATAACTAAAGTCCTGATTGATAGGCTAATTGAAAAACATCTATAGCTTTCAAATGGTATCACATTTTTTGAATCTGAAATATATGTCACATTCTATGTTTCACATACTGTAGGATTAAAAAAAATGAAATTGAATGGGTATGTGCAGGATCATGATGGGACAAAAAGTGGCAATATGATGGGTATGCGGTTGACGACTTTTTTTTTACCCAAAATTGATCAAACAAAAAGGGTTTTTAAAGGAGATTCTAAATTTCCACCAATATAAATTATGGTTTACTTTGAATTTAATAAGTAATTATTATTCATTTTCTATTGAATTACGGCTAAAGTCCCGATTGATAGTCTTGATTGAAAAACATCTATAGCTTTAAATGGTATCACATTTTTGAATCCAAAACATGCATCACATTCTATGCTTCACATACTATAGGATTAAAAATAAAATTTGAATTTCATGAAGTTTTGACCAAGTTAAGGTGGTCATTGCACGAAGTTTTTACATTTTTAAAGTTGTAATAAAAATTCATCATTAATTATTTTACTTAAAAAAATTACAAAAAAAATATGCATCACATCGGCATACAGAGTTCTCTACTTATATCTAAAATCTTATAAAAAAATATATTATCATTTTATTGTGGTTAGGGTGGCTCTATTGCACACCTACTCTTCTTATTTTTCCCAAATTTAAGTACTGCATTGAAAATTTCAAATTTTCACCAAATAGATTTTTTTTAACAAGCCTAGTAGTTTAGAAACTACATTCAATTTTCTATAGATTATATTCTTACATTTTTTAAATAATATAGATAACTTATTCAAATTTTTAAATGTTGCTTAACTCGATTTTTCCTAATTTTTTCCACTTAGGGCCTATTTTTTCCATGATGATCCTACACATAACTGGAATTTCATGAAGTTTTGACCAAGTTAAGGTCATCAAACATACGAAGTTTTTATATTTTTAAAAATTGTAATAAAAATTCATAATTAATTATTTACTTGGAAAACATTACAAAAAAAATATGCATCACATCCTGACATGAGCCCCCACTTATATCTAAAATCTTATTAAAAATAATTATCATTTTATTGTATAGGGTGGTTAGACAGATTAATCCTTACTTATTTTTCTTTGAAATTTAAGTACTCACTGCGATTGAAATTTTCAAATTTTCATCAAATAGATTTTTTGCTTTTGTAAATAAACCTAGTAGCTTAGAAACTACATTCAATTTTCTACAAATTATATTGTTACATATTTTTAAAATAATATAGATAACTTATTCAAAATTTTATGGCAAGTTGCCTAACTCTGATTTTTCTAAATTTTTTGCCACTTAAGGGCCTTTTTTTCCATGATGATCTTGCACATACCCAGCAAGCATTAGAATTATGTCAAAAATCTATTTAGGTATTTATGAGGATCCTTTGATTAATGATTATTTTATTATGGTATAATGATGTGGGAAAGACATTGAGCATAAAATACTTTATTGATGTAGGTCAAATAAGTGACTTGGGATAGTCAAAGTTCCACTAATGGCTACTTGTTCTCTTTATTTTATATAATTAGATGAGTATGAGGTATATATTGGTTGTTTTATCCACCAATCAGGCAGAGAACATGGTTTCTACACATGTGTCTTAGGAGGCGGTTTAGTCATAAAGACTATGTTTAGGAATTAGGTTTGATCAAAGGATGATTAAAACCATATGTGATTATAATTTAAAGTGATCCCACAAAGCTGGTTTACAATTTCTGGGAGATTCTAATTTTTGCTGAAATCACATATTTTTAGAAAATATAATGATTTAAGCCTTAAAAAGTTTCATTTAAATCATTGCAATTGAAGAGGGTTTGATAAAACTACCTTAGATCAAACCCCTTTGGATAGAACCCCACTAGTTTTAAACCATACCTATAACAGAGTCTCCTTTACACCTATCAAAATGCTGATAAAAAACCACTTTTAATGAATTCATTAAAAATTTATTTTTTGTAAGTATGTATTCCTTATTATAAGCTTCCCAAAAAGTATAATTTTAAATAAATTTAATTTAATTATTATATATTTATTTTTTATTTCTTGTGAATGTAGGTTTTTCACCGAAAATCAAGCTCTCTAGTTTACACATGTGGAAAAATAGAAGGTTATTAGAATTTTTTTTGAAAAATATGAGTGCACCAGATATTGAAGTCCTTGATTTTTTAAAAAAAAAAAAATTGAATTTAGATACATACAAAAAGAGTTACGCATTATACGGTCTACCTATGTCTGAATTGTAATTGGTTTGACTTCAAAACTTGATTAAGGAAAAAATATTCAATAAAATAGTATCTAACCAAGTGGAAGCACTAGATATCAGATTTAAAAATATAAATTCAAAAGAATTAGAATTTAATCCTTCATGGAAAAAAAATTATGCATTATACGGTGAGCGCCACTCCTTAAAAATGTAGTTTTTTGAAAAAAACTAGTTTTCGAGGGAGATGGAAAAAGAGGTGCAATATGATTCCATTTTTTTAAAAAAATATATATTTAGAATCTACAGACAAAATTTCATGAAAATCTAGTTTCCATCATCTTCAAATTCCTCACGGTTTAGCCGCTATAGGTGCCCGAAAGTGAAGATTTAGTTAGAAAAAATTATTTTAGTGTCCAGTTTGGCAAAAAATTGTAAACCACTATTGTGGGATCACTATCAAAGTGATTTTTTTTCCAAGAATGTCATGTACCATGCTCATACTAAACATGTTGACATTAAGTATCATTTTTTGTAAGATGGTAGAGAATGGTAAGGTGATTTTATAAAATGTTGAAACTCAAGATACTATTGTAGATTCTATTAAAAAGAAAGTGAGAAAAAAGAAGTTATCTTGCTATAGGAATTCCATGGGGCTTGGATCTTGAGTAAGTGCAAGAAGTTGAGTCCAATTTTATTGGAAGTCTCACAAGAGAAAAATCCTAAGAGGAATGGGTACACACTTGTAAAAAAAATCTAGGAACTCGCTAGGAATGTGTGTCTGAGCCTAAAATCCTACAAGTATGAAATAGGTTCTCATTTTGGTTTTTAAAATAGGTACTCATTTAATTTTCAAAATGGGCACCCATTTCTACTTACACCATATACTTGTTCATTTTTTGAATGGGTATGTGTTTTGTAGTGGGTATACATTCCATAAAATTATATATTTGAAACCTATGGGATCATTTTTATGCTTGGAAATCCAACCCTCATCATTGGACCTACAAGTACAATGACATATTAGTAACAAGAAAAAACTCACTTTATTGATATAGTTGATAACTTATTTTTAGAAATTTTGAACCATATTGAAATCTAGTATAGATAACAACTTCTAATTTTGAATTTAAAAAACAAGTTTTCTCAATCTAGAAATCATTCTCTACATGATGATATTTAACATATTTTAGTAATATGTGATAATATCTAGAAATCTTGGAGCCTTTACTCCAAATTTAGTAATATGGGATAATATCCTCCATATCCCAGGTTAGGTGATCAAATTAATTCAACATGATGCTAAAGTACTATCCAAATGAGATCAAGCTAGATATGATGTTAGCTCTTATTGATATTTTCCAAGCTCCTCGATTATGGAAAATTAAGTTTTCTAATCCATCTTTTCATATTTACATTTAATTGAGGCTTTGGTTTTCATATAGCCATTTCTACAACTGGTATTACCTTGCTCTGAAATTTGTGATTTTAGCAATTGGGGGTGATCTAGTTTAGGATGACCCTACCAATTATGAGGGATGGAAGCAAGACAAGGAGGTTTAGGTCATTCTAGAATAGGGAAGGCCGACTTTGTTTGTGGAGGGGATGTAGGGGCATGACCCCAATATTTATTTGGTGTTCACTAATTCTTGGGTGAATGAAACTATTATTGTTGAATGGGTTTCCTTCATGGTGACTCCTGAGCTAATTGCAAAGGTGATGGGGCTCTCTTTGGAAGGGTTTCACATTCCTCATAAGTCAAATGGCCATTACCAAAAAGACATGGAACATTTTTTGAAAGATGGAAAGAGGGTGAATAGATTGCAAAATGGCTTTAATCGTGTAGAATTACTCAATGTTTGGAGAAAAATTGTAGAAGTCCTCATGAGGTATGTCACACTCGAAGGGTGATTCTTCCACTTCCACGCTCTTCTTTTCCCTATGCTTCATCATCTTAGGTATAATGTCAAAATGAACTTCACCTTTTAGCTTATGTCCTCACTTGAGAAGTTTTATAGAAGTGTCTAGGCTAAATGCAAGAAATTATCTATCCACCAAGGCCTTATTTATCGTCTTTGCAAGTTTCATTCTACACTGCTTCCTTCCCCTACCTCTATTCATAAGAACACTTTAACCATTCAAAACCCCATCAACCCCTCTATGGATCCTAGCCCCTCTATTACTCCAGATGAAACCCCTCCTTCTATTCGTCGTAGCATCCGAGCCTAGGGTAAAACCCCTATTAATGAACCCCCCATGACCCCATCAAATACACCCCTTTTTCAAAACCCACACCTATGTCTACTTCTGAGTTGGGGGAGTCTAAAAACTCAAATGATGATGAGCCGTGGAATCTCACCCCAACTAACTTGAGCCTTTACACTCTTCTGCTCATGTGAATATCTTTGATGTTCCCAACACCCCTTATTTCCAACCCCAACCCTCAAAATTCTCTCAATTTGTGCATCAATCTGGAGGAAATCGAAAGTGAACCTAGGTCGATTCATGCCCCTAGTGACCCCCTCTATAATAGAACAATGAAATCTCGGAGATAATTAATATCTAGAGGGAGATCATGAAGTGGCTCTTGGGCCAACTGATATTAGCCAAAGAAATAATCCAAAGTCTAAAGGGAAAGGTTCTTGAGTAGTAGATCCCATGGCTGAGGGAGGTGGAGAACAAGGAGCATTGGGACATGACTACCTCTTTGGCTAGGTCCTTTGAGAAGTGGGTGATGTGGGAAAAGGATTTGGAAGATTTACATGCCATTATTAGTATAGAGGAAGAAAAAAAAGAATTTACTGACTGAGATTGATGTTATCCATCAATACTAAGAGAAAATAATGCAATGCCTCAGGGTCATCATCGATTATAGTAAAGAAATTGTGAAAAGAAATACCCTCACCCTTTAGGTTTTTAAGGATGATTTAAGGAAGTGCTAGGGGAAACAGGTTGCAGATGGTCCAAAGGATGGTCATATATAGAAGAACAAGGGTAAAATGGTGGATACCTCAATTTGCACGATGTCACAGTGAATACTCGGGTCATTCAGTAGAGGCCTCTAACTTTTGAAAAGAAGCCCTAATTTTTGTCCCAGGAATGGAATGTGATCGTGTTGGTATCAAGTTGTTGGGAGACCTATAGGTGTCCTATGGTTTTGTGCTGGTCTCGACTTTGTGTGTTTTCTTTGTTATTTTTTTTCTTGGTCGAACTATTTAAGCTTAATTTTATGTTTTAGTTTTGTGGGCTTCTCACTTCTCATGAGTTTCTCATTTACCTCTATGGATATTTTGTAATGGGTAATGGCACTTCCATTTTTAATCTAATCAAAACATATTTTACAATTAATTTTTCTCAAATTACAATTATCGTACATGAGGGATTTTTAAAGACACAAATTAGGCGTATGATAAGGTAAATTAAATATATTTTTGTTCAAAGTATGGGAGGCATTTTGCTTCCACAAGGAATAGATAGACTGGATCTATGGTTGGATGGCATGCCCCAGGTTTTTGGTGCTATTGAATGGCTCTTCAGAAGGGTATTTTAACACCTCTCATGGTCTCCGATAGGAGGATCCACTTTCTCCATTTTTGTTTATAATCATGGTTGAGGCTCTTGGAAGATCCATCAGCAAAGGGTGGAGGGATGGCAAGGTGCTTTAGTTGCAGGTAACAAGTGCTCTACCAGAAATCATGCATCAACAATTTGTTGATGACACAAAGTTGTTCGACATAAGTTAGGAAAGGGAGGTAAGGAAATTTAAGAAGATTTTAGATAAATATTCTTTGGAATCTAGTTAGGAGGTGAGTGTAGAAAAATTAGAGGTCTTCTTTTTCAACACCTGAGGTTGATAGAGAAAATTAGATTTTAAGGATACTGAAATTTAGAAAAGGCGCCCTCGCATGCAAATATCCAGGACTTCCTATAGTGTAAAAAAAAAACCCTTTTTTCACACTATATTTGAAATAATTGACACATAATTAACTTGATTATGTTTTAGAGTGGTGTTGTAAGGTGTTGTACACATTTACACCTCTCTAGGACCCTTATTTAATTAAAATATATTCAAATTTCACCATTTGTAAGAGTGTTGTAACACATTTTCACACTTTTCTAAGATCTATTCATCTAAGTAAGCCTAATGAACCCCTCTTGTACTTAAATCAAACCCTATTTATGGTGTTGTAAAGTGTTTAAACAAACTTTCACATCTATCTAGGATGATATTAATTAATGGTGGTTAATTAGACTTAATTTCCCCCGAAAATTCAATGGAACCTCCCAAAGATTAATCTCGACACTCAGAAATAAAATGACATAACCTTGAATGTGGAAAATTTTAGGTCTTAGAAAGTGTGCCAAGACCCATTCACCACAAAGAGTGAATGGGTCCTCCCTAAACATGACCTCAGTTTCTTGGCATATTCTAACTAGGTTTTTGATCCTCTTTTCACCCCCCGGAGCTTAGTCCTGGAAAGTGAGCTAGGACCCATTCACCCAAGGTGGCGAATGGGTCCTCCCTTAACAAGGACCCTCTTTTTGAATTTCATCTTGGCTATATTTTAATTAATTTCATTTCTAGATCTGAGGTCGACATGAATTCTTTGAATTTCAGGGTTAAATCTATAATTTAGTATAAATACAAGGTTATTTGACATAATTTCATCTAAGAAATTTAAAAGAGAAGACTATAGCAAGTCATTACAAGCAAGCAAGACAAAGCATTAAAGTAAAAGTGAAGTTTGGAGCAGCATTTCAAGTTCTTCAAGCTCATTTTGTATCCAAGATCAAGTATTGTTGAAGGTTGATGATAGATGCCTATAGAGAATCATGAAGGATTCTAGGTGTTGGGAGATGCACAAGTCATACAACCAAGCCTAAGTACTTGTTTCTGGATTGATTCCATCTTCTATAATCATCCTATTTGTAGCCTATAATAGATATTTTCAGATTTGTGATTTATTGGAGGGATTAGACATCTTCTTTAGTGAGTCATTTACATTGTTCACATTGCATTCAAGCGTTTTATCCTAACACAATGGGCTAAAATTTCCTTTGCATTCTCTTGGATCTTAGTCTTAGAAACACTTAATATTGACATTGCACACACTATTGCATGTTTCAGCTTTCTATTCATCATCAAAGGTTTAATTACCAACAATGAGTTTGACTAAGGAAAACCCCTATCCACCAACAAGATACCAAATTTGTTTTATAGGTTATAGGAAGATCCAGATTTGGAAATAGGAAATTCAAAGTGTCAAGGAGAAGAGAAGAACTGGAAGTTACAACCCAAATTTAGAGATTCCTAGAAAACCCTAACATGACCCATTCTCCTTTAAGGGCGAATGAGTCCCTATTGAGGGCTGACAAGCATCAAATCCTAGACATTTCAATCTTCTATTTCCAATTTAGAGCTCCCTGAAAAGGCCTATCGAGACCCATTCACCTTTGGTGGCAAATAAGTCCTTGTTAGCAACATTAAAATAAATAAATTTCACTAGGTGCATTGCATCCTTACCTTCTTGTTCCTTCATAAAAGCTACAGTTTCTTTCTATTTTGTGTTTAATTGATCCATTTGTGTGTTAGACCTAGGATTAGGGTTTGTTTAGTAACCTAATTCTCTCTCCCTCAAATTGAGATCTAGCTCACCACCCTGTCCTTGCATAAAGGAAAGAGTGCAAGATCCCTCAATCTTGATTCAATTCACCTCTTGGGTTGAAAATTGTTTCAAGGTTCTTGGATCTCATCTTTTGAATGAAACACCCATATAGAGAAAGGTGGGTTGAGAAAATTCTTCTTCTCTATTCTCCCCCTTTTTCTATGTTTCATTTTCCTTGACCAAAGGTTTACAGCCTAGAAACACATGGATTTCCTTAATCAAAAAAATGAAAAACAAACTGTCTTCCTGGAAGAGCCACTGGCTTTTCTGTGCGGGAAGACTCACCATGCTTAAGTTAGTGGTCCTTTCCCTACTAATTTATATGATCTTGTGTCTCCCTCTTTTGACTGATGCCAATAATTCCATTGACCAGAAAATGAAAAATTTCTTCTGGTAAGGTAACACAGATCAATGCAAGTTCCCATTAGTGAGTTGGGAAAAAAATTGCAAAAGTAGAGAGGAGGATAGGGTTGGCATGAAGGTTCTGGCTCACCAAAACAAAGCCTTGGGTGCAAAATTGATATGGGTTTTTCACACAAAATGGGATCTCAAGTGGGTCATGGTTGTCAGGGTGAAGTATTTAGACAACAACATAAATAACATCTTCACCTCTGATTCCCTTCCTGAGGGTTCAAGAATCTAGAATTTTATGAGGAATTGTAGATCTCTCATAATAGACCACCTCACCTAGGAGATTATGGATGGAAGATCTGCTTTATTTTGGGAAAATTCTTAGGAAGGTAGCTAGAAACTAGAAGAAATTACAAAACTTGAGCATGTGTAAAGAATCACTAAATAAGCATGGGGGGATAAGGTAAGAGATTACATGGAAGTTTCAAATGAAAATAGGTTCCTCAACTACAAGTGGAAGTGTCTGTGTAATCTGGGATTGAATTTTGGGTAAATGGTGGATTATGAGGACATGTTGAATAGCTGTATCATTTTCCTCAACTAGGGGCAAGATAGGCTCAATTGGAATGCTTCAACAGATGGGGAATATAATGCAAAATGTGGATACAAAGCATTGGCCAATTCCAAAGAAGGAAGCTCGAATATGTTGATTCACCTATGTTGGAATGAAGAGTGTCTATTGAAGGAAGGAATTTTTACCTGGGTAGCTACTCAAGGTAGGGCATTAACCACTAACAGATTCAACAAATTGGGATACCATGGCCCTTCTCGATGCAATTTATGCAAACAAGAGGAAGAAGATGGAGATCGCCTTTTTCTAAATGTTCATACACTCAGACTTTTTGGCATTGACTAATTTCTAAGCTTCAATGGTAGTTGGTGCTCCCAAATAAGCTAGCAAAGTTGCTCAATGGGTGGCCAAAAATCTACAAACAAGCAATGTTCAACAACTTATGGACAACAAGTCCATCAATTGTAATATGGGAAATTTGGAAAGAGAATAACCATAGAATCTTCTTGGACAAAGATATGCATGTTACGTTATTACTAACAAAATTGAAATAAGTATCGTGGAACTAATAAACTCAAGAATTGGTGATTAGATGTCAGAAAAGGTCAATTTCACGGTCTAGGATGCCAATATGCGAAGCTCTTGGCATGGACTTCATGTCCTTGCATTTGGAGGTGATGGGGGCCTCAAAAATCAAAGCAACAAAAATAAAGTTAGGTGATTCCTCCAGATACTGGCTAGATTAAACTCAATATTGATGGGGCGGCTAGGGGAAATCTGAGTGTTTCAAGGGTTGGTTGCATCATGTGTGACTAGAATAGAAAAATAGATGGTAGAATGGCTACCCCCCTCCTGATTGGAACAAACAATATAGTAGAATTTTAGGCACCAATCTTGGATCTAAAGCTATGTCATGAACAAAAGGCAACGAAGGTGGAAATCGAAGGTGATTCCACACTGGTGATCAATGCTCTATGCACAAGGAAGGTGACAAATTGGGAATTGGGAGTGAGACTAGACATTGCTATAAACCTGGTAGACAGGTTTGAGGCTATCATGTTTAATCATATTTTTAGGGAAGTCAATTTTGAGGTGGATCTCCATCCAACCAAGGAGCAGATGACATCTCAATCAGGGAAGTCAACCTTTGACATGAAATAAAGAATGTGAGCGGTAGGGTGGGGGACTCTCCACATTAGGACTTGTGGAGAGTTGGTAATCAAATGAGATTACCCATGGTCAAGGGGTGATTGGAATGATTGGACGATATAGTTGGAAATGCAACATCCTGAAATTTGGGGCATGGATAGTTGGGTGGACATGTGGATTTGCTGGTTGCATCATAGCTCAATGAAATATCGTCTTCATTATTAGGAAGTTAGGTAATATACGAAACACACAATTTGGTAACCTGAATTGTCATTTTGAGTATGCTTTTGGATAATGCACGTTTATTTTCATATGTGATTTGGGCACTCGACATCATTTATGGGCTGGCAACATGCATGATACTCATGCAAAGCAATTAATACAAGTAGAGGCCATGACACTTGGCAAGCTTAATATTTATTATTGGTGGTAGGGATTTCATTCCTTTCATCAAAGCTTGGTTAATCAGATTTGGTGGTGAGTTCTAGTTTTTCAAGGCGGTACAAAGGAGTGCTCAAAGTTCATGGTGCATATGTCCTTTGAGACATTGATGTCCATTGGAGTCAATACGCTAATTCACCTAGATAGCTCAGTGTGTCAAATGGTATTTCGCAAGGTCATCACAAATCACCTCAAGGGTTTTCTCAAAAAGCATGACCCTCTCATCTTGGTCACTGTCAAAATGATTTTGGGGAAATGCTTTCTCAAGAATTTTGACTCCTTTCAGGTTGAAACAACAATCACTTCTCGCTTCCTAGTTTTCTTTCTTTATATTCACATGGCGAAGAAGGATGTGGTGGCTCTAATAAAGAGGCCTTTCTCTGTGGATTATTTGGTTGGACTGGAGGTGGTTCTCCTCATCACCATATCTGACATAGGGGTGTTGTGGCCAAAAGGAATGGCTCAATTCTATGTGCCAAAGGAGGTAGTGAATTACTACCCTTTCATTCTAGATTTGAAGGGCATGGCCATTGTGGAGCACAAACAAATTTTCATGGTTGGTGCTAATTATCTAAAAAGCGTGTTCTAGCTACAATTATCCTTTGGAGAGAAATGGGTCTTGGACTTCAAATCCTTCCCACTGGCTAATGGTTTCCTTGGTGTTGTGAGGTCCTCCTAAAATTTCTAGTTATATTTTTGGTTTATGTTTTAAGTGTCTAGTGATCTTTAGAAATATGTTATCTGTTGGTTGGTTGGTGATAGTTATAGTAAGCTTGTCTGTAATCTCCTATGTATATAGTTATTTTCACCTCGGGTGATCCCACAATAGTGGTTTACACTTTTTGGCCAAACTAGACACTGATATTTTATTTTTTAACACAATCTCCACATTCAGGCACCTATAGCGATTAAACCGTAAGGAATTTGAAGATGATGTAAACTAGAGTCTTGTCACATTTTGTCTGTAGATTCTAAAAATATTTTTTTCAATTCTTTTGGAATCAGATTACTTCTTTTTTCCATCTCCACAAAAATTGGTTTTTCAAAAATAGCATTTTTAAAAGTGACGCACACCGTATAATACATAACATTTTTTCCATGAAGGATAAATTTCCAATTCTTTCAAATTTAGATTTCTAACTCTGATATCTAGTGCTTCCACTTGGTTAGATAGTTTTTTATTGAATATTTTTCTTTAATCAAGTTTCAAAGTCAATCAAATGACAATTCAGACATAGCCCATGACCGTATAACGCATAACTTTTACTGTATGTATTAAAAATTCTTCTCTCTTTTTTTTGTTGGATCAAGGACTTCAATATCACGGTGCACTAATATTTTTTAATTTTTTTTTTATAATCTTCTATTTTTCCACTTGTGCGAGAACAAAGATTTTTGTTTTCGATGAAAACCTATATTTAATAAAACTTAAAAAATAGATAGATAATAAAACAAAACATACTAAAATTATATTCATTGGATAGCTCGTTCTGAAGGCTACTTCGATTCCAAGTTGGTTTCTAAATATTTCCCCATTTTCATCCCCAACTTGAGCTTGAAAGCAAAATTTTAGGTTTTGTGTGAACAAATTAAAAATTAGGGAAAAAGGGGGTTCGCTAGAACGGGGGTTTAGCGAACCCCGGGGTTCGCGAACCAGGGTTCATTCGAACCCCCACTAATATGCATTTTTCCATTGTTTTTTGGGCGGGAAATGTGGGCCCAATAGTTAATGGGTTCACTTGAACCTGGTTCGGTCGAACCCCTTTATGGTTTGGTCGAACATGTAGGTTCATGCAAACCCCTAAAACTATTTTTTTTGCCATGGGGTCATTTTTTCTCAATTTTCCTTCCTCCATCAAATTGTAAACCACTATTATGGCTTCACCCCCTCGCATCTGGATAGTTGGTTTGTTCATGACAATCATTATGGCCAATATGGCACTCTATTGGGGAAAATTGTATCTGGTGGGTTTCACTAGTAGAAGTTCTTTTTGGAAAATTTAATATAAATCATCTTACATATAAAAAAAAATTATTTAGTTAAAAATTACAAAAAAACATCCTAAGCAAACTTCACTATCATAAGCACCTTTCAGCAAAATTAATTCTAAAAATACTTTCATTTAGGTCAAATTATGTTTGCTATACACATGAATATTTTAGACCAAAACATATAATTTTTTAAAATATACTTTTGTAATGTATCATATACAAAGCCAACTTTTATCATCTATGTAATAGAATAAATTTCGTATTTGAAATCTAGAAACAAAATCCTACATTTCATATTTTTACACCATGTTAATATTGTATGTATAAGTGCTTCAATTATGTTCTCCAACTATGATAAACTTTGATGTTTAGAAAAAAAGACTCTCTTTTACCAAAAAGTATATCCTTTATCTTGTACTTACCCCCTTGTAATTGATTTATCTTGTGTTTTCTTTGTATATTATTCAAATGTATAATATCAAGCGGGACAATGCTAGGAAAGTGTGATAATTAATTATAATCATAATGTATGTATGCCATATTTTCAAATATTTGGAGAGGGAAAATTTATTCTCTTTTAGGTAGGTAAGAGCTATATTATTTAATTATTTTATTGGTTGAATTAAATATGAGTAGGAAGGTGGAGCATGATAGTATTAGTTACAAAGTGTTTTTAGATTATTTATGGTAGTTTTCCTATCCTCAATGCTAGGAGGAAGTTATGGAGAATGTTGCATTTATTGGGTAGGTCCATGCATGTTGGTGAAGGAATTAGGAAGTCATCTTTAGAAGTTGTGATCACTCAACACCAATTATTCACATATTTGTATTCTTGTTATTTTCTATTTTTGAAATATGCTCTCCATGAGTAGAGTGTAGGTTCTTGACAAGATACCATGGTTTTAACTACTTATGGTTTTTTATTCCTATTATCTATAAATTAGAGGTAATAGATATTTAATGGATTGATTTACAAGTACACAAAAACTATTGAATTCAATGGAGATATTTTTTTATGTACTCTTATTTTAAAATATTAATACATACATGAGCCTCTCTTTAATAGAGGAGTTCTTTTCCCAAAAGGGTTTCTCCGCATACATCTAATGCTATAAGGAATTAGTTTAAAATGGTTTGTTGATTTTATTTTTTCTCCATTTCTATTCACATATTTTTTAATACATAAACACAATTATCTATACACTTAATTTGATGTTATCACAACAACAACCCACTATATTTTTAATAGAAATCTCTTAGTATTATTTGTGTGTATCTAAACAATGTGACATTAAATTTTTAAACATTAAGTATGCTCAAATTATTCACACACATTAGAACACTATTTAACAAAGTTCACCTAACATCATAAAAACAAGATATTTGTTGACTTAGACAATATCCATTTGAGAAGAGGCCTCTTTAGATGATATTATTTTTTGTAAATATTATAGTAAAACACCCCACAACTAATTTGGATTTCTAAATAATGATAAAGAAATCAACATAAAATTATTGTAAGTTCACTAGCTTAATTTATGAGCTAAAATTTGACACAAGAAAAATAAAAATGATAAATGAAAGTAGAAGGGATTAGGATTTACTCATAAATTAGAATATTATTTACTTTATGTTGAGATACTATGATATAGAGCTAACATTTCAAAGTTTAAACTCAATAAATGAAGAAAGGTCCCTAAGATGAAGACAACCCAAGATTTTAGATACTAGGATAAGATCATGTTGCAATATGGTTTGATTAATGTGATTATGTGCTTAATGGAATTGTTGCATTTGAAGAAAAGACTATCCATTGAGTTGTGTAGAGAATATTTTTCTAACTATATACATGTGTTTGATAATAGCACAATTCTAAGAATCACCTTTCAGAGTATTTTGTGTATAGAGGGAAGAATGATTGATTTCCTTGATAGAAGTCAAATGCCTAAATTGATCTAGTAAGATAAAAAATAGAAAACAAAATATTGTAGGTGCTTAGTAGTTACCCTTGATGAAAAATAAGGTTAATAAAAAATAAGACTATTTATGTGTGTTATTGAATTTGTAAGTGTAATATGTTTTTGAAAGAGGAAAAAATAGGTTTTACAAGGACCCGAAACCACAAAGTTTACAAACAAAAGATAAGATTGTTAAAGACACCAAAAGTGGAAAGGCTATAAAAACAACAACAAGACAAGTCCACAGCCACCAAAAAGGCTAGTGAAGGCCAAATAACAAAAAAACCAGGAAAAATGCCAGCAACAACTAAATTTGGGCCTTTAATAAATCTGCAGTCTTAGTTTCCAAATCGTTCATATCCTGAACCCCCCTCTTTAAAATCTGAACCATCTGGGTAGTAGGAGGTGCTTTCCTTTTAAGGTTGGAATGGGTCCTTTTCGAAATACCCTGGTCCTCGTTCTTTCTTTTATCCTTTTCCTCTTCCAGGTCAACGACCAGCGAGCCCTGTTGCATCTTTTCTAGCTTTTCAAACATTGTATTGATGCTGATGGCATTGTTCCTAGCCATTTTATGGTTTTGTTCCACAACAATTTTCATGTTATTTTTTATTTTGACCATTTTAGCCTCCAGAGTCTTGTACTTATCCTCAATGTCACCTTCTCTTATTCTAGAACTATTCTTTTTCCGTTTTCCTTCTTCATTGCTGAGAGTGGCTAGCTTCAATTCTAGTTCCTCCGACTTGCTATAGACGGCCCTATTTCTTTGATTAAGATCATTAATTTCTTGATAGGACCATTTCAAAACCCTAAAAATGTCACCAATGCCATTTCTTGCAGAGGCAAGAATATTGCCAGACTGAATCTGATCTAAGATGAGGTTAACATCATCTAGGTTGGGGGAGCTAGGAAATCTAGTACCATCAGCTCTAAAAGAGGCAGGAGGGGGGGCACAAAGTTTCTACTAACTTCAGGGTTCTCAGCTTTGTTCTCCAAAGAGTCTGCAGAGTAGGAAACCAAATTATTGGTCGGGGAGCCCTTAAGAGTAGGATTCTTTAAGGGGACAGGGCAGTCGGGGTAGGTCTCAGGGTTAACTTTAGCAAGCTAGGGTTTTCTAGGCTGGGTTTTCTTACCAGACATCTCAGAGGATGGGTGGGCTTCAACAATTCTCTCTTGGTAAGGTTGATTCTTTTAACCCCCACTGTCTGTGTCATAGTCCTCAGACGTCGTGGAGGCAACAGGTTTGGATAAAGATGACATGCTTTGATAGTGTTCATATATTAACCTAATAAGACCAGGATGAAGAATAGGGTATCTCCTGGGATTTTTCCTATGGTCTTCAAGGCTATTACTCAATGAACAGAACAGATAGTGAGGCAGAGAAATCTGTATCTTATGGTGGAAGTGGTTAAGAATGGCAAAATGATGACCATAAACTCTGGTGAATCTCCCGTCCAAGGTGATATACTCCATAATAACATGAAGCACCTTTCTCCATAGCGCCTTGATGGTGTCAATTTTGAAATAGTTGTTGGAGATTTTAACCAGTTTCAATTTCTCCTTATCTTTCTTAGGGAATTTGATTACCGCCTCATCAAAAAACCTTTCGTCACGATAAAACTTCACACCCTCAGTGGACATTCCAGTCACCTCCCCTATAATTTTCTCATCCAATTTCACCTTTCTCACAGAGAGGATTATTTCACCATTGTTCCAGTTCTTCTCAAAATAGTTTGTGGCCATAATATCAGGCCCATGAAGTTTTTCTAGAAATGGAACCATCCCACCTCTTACAATTTGCTTCCAGACCTTATCATTTGTCATGTGCACCTCATAGCTTTTTGGCTCAACTCTTTTCATTTGCACCTTACTATAATCTCTACCAGTGCCGAGCACCTGTTGCAAATTTACGCAACCATTCCAATGTACCCACAAAGCATGCCACTTTTTCTTCCCAGCTAAGTAATTTATGATGCGACCCCATCAAATCTCTTGATTACGATGTACTTAGCCCCTTTCCTTTTAATCATTAAATGTATTTTCCTCTTTCCCATGTGTAACATCATAATCTAGTAAGGCCCTGACTTCAGCTCTCAAGTCCCTACAATTCTGCCATGTGTTCAATCCTTGCTTCCTTACCCCTTCATTCACAAAGTAATCCACCATGATGTTAGGTTCCCTGTAGACGTGTGAGACTTTTACTTTATCAAACTTGTATAAAATAGACTTTGCTTCATCAATCCAATTCTTTATTGACCAAGAGGAGGGTCCTTCCTAAGATACAATCAATGATATTTGTAGAATCCCCTTCAAGCCATAAATTTTTTATATTCAAATTATCAGCTAACTTTAAAACTTGAAAATCTCCTATAGCCTCTGCCACATGGTTGGTTTGATGACTTAGAGAGATGGCCACAACTGCCATAAAATTACCATTTGAGTCCCTTAACACACCTTCACTTCCGGCCATACACGGATTGCCCTTCATGGCACCATCAAAGTTGGCCTTAGACCAGTCATTTGGAGGAAAGGTCCAACACACACCCTCCCTACTTTTCTTGGTTGGCTTGGATGCAAAAGAAACATCCACTTTAATATTCCAATCCTTTGTTATCATTAGATCATAAGGAGTACACACCACTGCTTCAAGGTTAAGAGCTTTTTGGGGAATCACATTGAAGTTTTCCTTTATAAGCCTAAATTTTTTCTCAAAGACATTATTCTCCGACATCTCCTTATCCCTGAAAATTCTATTATTACGTTCTTTCCACACTCCCCAAACAACAAAAGGGAATAAAAAATCCCATAACCTTCGAATGAAGGGATTTTGAGTAGGATTTTTCCATTGTAAAAAGAAATCTTTAATGGACTGGGGAAACACCCAAGAGATATTCCAGAGGGTTGATAATTTTCCCCAGATTATGGAAAAAAATAGGGAGTGGAGAAACAAGTGGTTAGATATTCCAGAGGGCTAATAATTTTCCCCAGATTATGGAAACAAACGGGCATTGGAGAAACAAGTGGTTAGCTAACTCCACCTCACACTTGCAGAGGTAACATCTGTTGGGGATTTGAAATCCCCGTTTACAAATATTGTCTATCGTAAGCACCTTATTTTGAAGCATAATCCAAAAGAAGATATTGACTTTAAGATTCAAGTGTTTTATCCACGCTTTTGACCAGAAGGGAGGGGAAGTCTGTGAAAGGGACAGCAAAGACTACCGAAGAGACAAAGTAGTTACCCGAAGGGTTGTCCATCCAAACAAGAATATCATCCTACTGAGTTTGTCCCAGATTGACAGCCTTTAAGGAGGATTGAAGCTGAGCCAACTCCTGACTAATCACACATAAGTTCACCTAGTCTCCTTCATGTACCAATAATCTTCGACAAGCTCCCCGAAAGCTACTTTACATAACTCAACCCATCTATTGAATCTTTCAATTTTGATGAGGGGTTCCTTAAAAAGCCATCTATCCTCCCAAAATTTGGCTTGATTGCCACTTCTAATGTGTCATCCTATCCCTGATTCCAAAATTTTTCTAGCAACAATCATATCATTCCAGCAAGTTGAGCCACGAGGTAGGATAGGAGAGTCCAACAATGCTTTGAGAGACATACGGTTGGCCATATATTTACTTCTTAAAATATATTTCCATTGTCCACTAGACGAGAAGGATCTCCATATTTGTTTTGCTAGAAGAGTCTTATTCATAATTCTAATTTTTCTAAGACCTAAACCCCCAAAGGTTTTTAGTCTGCAAACTAAATCTCACCCTATAAGAGGCATTCTCTTTCTTTCCTCCACTCCAGACCAAGGAATATTTTTTAGATCTTTTCAATGGCCTCAGCATATTTAGCACGAATTTTGAAAAGGCTTAAAGCATAAACCGAGAGGTTCTGAAGAGAAGCTTTAAGTTGAATTTTTCTAGCTTGGCTCAAAAGAGCTCCTTTCCATCCTGCCAACTTCTTTCTGAACTTGTCAACCAACGAACACCAAAAGGAATCTAGAGGTTTAAGGCATAGTGGAAGTCCAAGATAAGAAGAAGGTAAGGATTCCACTCTACAACCAAGGATTCTTGCAATCTTGACCTGTCTATGCTCAGGGGTATTGAAGAAAAAAAGGGAACTCTTCTATCTGTTGACCATCTACCCAGTCACCTTCTCATGTACACGTCCAAAAAAAACTTCAAAGTCTTAGCCTCATTCACTGTAGATCTTCCCATCAGCATAGTATCATCAACAAACTATTAGTGAGAACAAATTAGATTAATTTCCATAATAAAATCTTGGTCATTTTGATTGATTTCCCCATTCGCCGAAAGAAGGTTGTTATAGAAGAGGACAACTTGCTTTTTGATGTCTTCCTCTTCCTCAAATCTCATACCATTAATAATTGATCATAAAAGGGTATTGATATGATATCCTTAAATACATAGCCTTAGACATGCAATTTGAAATTTTTGGTGAACACATTGATGAGTAACAAGTATCTCAAAATTGTTGGCCTTAAAATCAAGATTTTTAAATTTTAAATATGGAAGACTAGATTGTAGGTGTGTTCAAGTCAAGGAAATATGAAAAGCTCTAAGAACTAAGACATTTCCAAAGCCTATGATCGGGTTGATTGGGATTTCTTGCTTAAAATTCTGGACAAGTTTGGTTTTAATAACAGAATCATTCAGCTGGTGAACTAGCTTGTTTCGACAGTTTCTTCAGCTGTCATTGTGAATGGATCACCATCAAGGTTTTTTCAGACTTCCAGAGGCCTCAGATAGGGAGATCCTATCTCTCCTATTCTGTTTACTATTTTGGCTGAGAGTTTAGGGAGAAATATCAAAAAGCTCATTGATCAAAGATCCCTTGTTGGCTTAAAACCCTCCTCATCTCCTCTTACCTGTTCCCATCAGCAATTTGTTGATGACACCATCCTTATGGGAAGATCTACTGTGACTGAAGCTAAGACTTTTAAAAAAAAATTGAATCTTTATGAATCTGCTTCTGGACAAGTTGTCAATAGGGACAAGAGTTCAATTTTCTTCCTCAATACTCCGGAGTATAGACAAGTCAAACTTTCTCGTATCCTTGGATGTCGTGTTGAGTCTCTTCCGTCAACCTATCTTGGCTTACCTCTTTGTTCTAAACCTTCGGAATCGTTCTGGATTTCTTTGGTTGAAAAATTCAATAAGAAGCTATTGGGATGGAAAGGAGCTCTTCTTAGTCAAGCTGGAAAAGTCCAGCTCCTTAAGGCTTCTCTGCAAAATCTTCCTACTTATGCTCTCAGTATATTTAAAATTTCTGCTAAATATGCTAAGGCCATTGAAAACATTCAGAAAAGGTTTCTATGGTCTAGAGTGGAGGACAAGAAGAGAATGCCACTTGTTGGATGGGATCTGGTTTGTAAACCCAAATCAAGGGGGGGTCCTGGGTTTAAGGAAAATTAAAGTGTTGAACATGTCCCTTCTTGCTAAACAGCTGTGGAGAACTCTTACTTTAAATGGAGAATGGCGTGATACCTTAAAGGATAAATATTTTAATAACTATGAGTCTGTAAATGAAATTATAAACTCTTCTTCTTTACCTCGTGGGTCAGTCTGTTGGAATGATATGGGTAAAGGAAGAAAGCTATTGGAAATGGGAATTGGATGGCTGATTGGAAATGGAAACTTTGTCAGGTTTTGGGAAGACAGGTGGCTTTTTAAAGATCCTTTAATCGGAATAGAGAAATTTAGTAAATGGATGAATGTTTGTAAAAAGGAATTTGGAGTCTTGGTTAAAGATTATTGGAGGAACGGAGATTGGGTTGATTTGAAGACCATTAGTTAGGATCTTGGCCCTGTCTAGTCGGCTATCAGAGCCCTTAGACCAGCTCAACACCAGGTGGAGGATATTGCTGTCTGGTTAGACAACCCGTCTGGTTTTTTTTCAGTTGCCTCTGCCACTTCTATGTTGGTTAGTATGATGGAGCCTCCCCCTTCTGGGCTAAGGCTTGGATTAATCACTTGACTCCGAAAATCAATATTTTCTACTGGATAATGCTTCAGAATAAGATTCTCACTTTGGACAATCTTGGAAAAAGAGGAATTCAATTACCAAACAGGTGTTATATGTGTAGGAATGAAGCCGAGTCTGTTAATCACCTTTTTCTTCATTGTCCTTTTGTGTTGAATATTTGGGATAAATTTCTGGGGCTTCTTGATTTGGTGTGGGTTTTCCCTGCTTCTGTTGAAGACTTTTTCTTTCAATGGAAAACTCCTTCAAAAAATCCTTTTGTGAGAAAGCTATGGTCTTTTATTCTTCCTTTTGTGTCTTGGAATATTTGGAAGGAAAGGAACAATAGAGTGTTTAGGGATAAAGAGATGTCGGAAGGGGACTTGTTTGCTAAAATTGTAAGGGCTATAAAGGAATTTTTTTCTTTAATTCCTGGAAAAATGTTCGAGAAAGCTTTTTGGTCTCCTTTTGATGTTGCTATGGCTGAAAAGTGGAATTCAAAATTAGTTGGGTCAATTATACTCAAACCTGGAGTGAGTGGGAGAAATAATGTTAATTGGTCTATGCCGCCTTTGGGTTGGATGAAAGCCAATTTTGATGGCACGGCTAAAGGTAACCCTGGGAAAGCTGGTAGTGGGTGGGTGGTAAGGGACAACATGGGGGCTTTTATTGCGACTTTTGTTGTGGACATCGGAATTCAAACTAATCATGTCGCGGAAGCTGTTGGGGCTTTTCATGCGGTCAGCCTAGCCCTAAAGATCAACACGAAACATCTTTGGTTGGAGAGCGATTCCTTGAATATAATAAATTGTATTCTTGGGCTTACCCCACCCTCGTGGACCATTAAAAAATGGATCGAAGATATGAAAACTTTATTAAGAAAATTTGATAAAGTGAGTTTCCCACGCCTATAGAGAAGCCAATAAGGTCGTGGATTTCTTCGCTAACGAAGGGGTCAGGAAGGGTGGGGAAATCACGTGGAGGAAGAATGACAACCTCCATCCTGAAGTGAAAGCGCTAATTTATTATGATTCAGTGCATGGAAGAGAAGGCAATCTTAGTCATAATGAAACGGATAAAGATCAGGTACATCGATTTCATTAGATTTGATGGGACCGACGTCATTTTCTTTTTTAAGAAGGGTCTGCGGCACGCTTTCTGGGTGTTCGACAAAAAATACCTAAACTGGACCCAGGGCAACTGTTCTGTGTTTGTTGACAGTGAGCTGATTATGGGTGGAGAAAGAAAACGTGCGGAGCCGAGCAATTTCCAGGAGCACAAAAAGAATGCTAAAGCGTGGGAAAGAATTGAAAAGGGGGGTTTAGTCCCATATATGGAAAAGCTCCATGGTACGGATGAGGGAATTCTGAACTATTTTGTAAAGAACTAGAAAAATGGTGAGATCGTGTTGTTTGGCAGGAATGTTAAGCTGAGTGAGGACTTAATAGGTGAGATAACTAGTCTTTCAATTGAGGGTGTTAAATTCTACTGGGACTGATGATTCTCTGATGAAGCGGTCATTAAATTTCCCAAAAAAGATAAGGAGAAAGCAAAGATGGTGAAGGTTTCTAATAGCTACTTTGATGTGGAGTCCATTAAATCTATTTGGAGGAAAGTCTTAAGAGTTGTTATGGAATATATCACGGTTGACGGGCGCTTTACTAGAGTCTATGGTTACCACTTCGCCATTCTGAACCATTTCCGGCATAAGGTTCGTATATCTCTGCCTTTTTACTTATTTTCTTCTCTGAAGAACTGCCTCAATGAGTTGGAAAGAAACCCTAGGAGGAATGTTATTATTCACCCTAGTCTTGTTAGGCTCAATTTTGAGTATTTTCAAAACTTACCGGCTTTGCCTAAAACTGTTGATATTGAAGAGTTGGATGATGAGGAGACAGTAAGTAGTAGGGAGATCGAACCCCGGGCCCCCCAGCTTGTGTTCTTGTTGGCCCTGATACCATTGCTCCCCAATCCTTGTCTTGTCGGAAAACCCTTAAGGGTTCTACCCCGCTGTCTTGTCCTAAATGGCAACCTCTGCATGAGTGCCCTAGTCCGGGTTTTACCTCCCCGCCCTATCTTAATCCCCAGCCATCTCCTGGTTGCCCCACTCCTGGGTTGTCCCTAGGTCTGAAAGGTAACCCTGTTATGAAACTCGTCTCGTATTCAGGGAATTCAATGGAAATCATCTCTGAAAAGCCCATGGTCAGTAAGGAATCTGCCCCTAGTGCCCCTGCTTCTAGTAATTTTGGGAATGATCATTTTGAGTCCCCTATTCAGGATGAAATTAATTCTACCCTGAATAAGCTTAAGCCAGAGGATTTGGTTAGTATAGCGGAAAAAAGTACAGATGGCCTTTTTACCATTCTCAAATGGACCCAGAAAGAAATCTGTAATTTGAAAGGTCATGTTACTAATCTTAGCAACAAGGTCATGGATTTAGAGCAGAAAATTAGTTGGAACAGTAGAGATAATGATGAACAGGAAACTCCATTACCGAGGAAAAGACAGCAATTACAGGAGGATAGAGTGGCTAGCATCGAGTGCAGCATGTCCAAGATTGAACAAAACATTAGGGCTACTGTTGCTAACAATCACAAAATTGCAAGGCATAACACCATCATCATCAATGCGATGGTGGAAAAGCTTGAAAAAAATAAAAGGGTTCGTTGGTTGTGGATTTGGATGCGGACAGGGGAGGCAGCAAATCGGCTGGTGAAGGGATTTCGACTCGCACTAGGGCTAACATCAAGAGGAAGACCCCGACTTCATCTCATACTGTCCAAATTCTCAAGCAGGGGTTACAGGACATGCAGAATGTTGAAAAGGAAGCCGAGGATTTACTTAACACCTTGGAGTAAAGTGACGTTTTGTTTGCTAGCTTTTTCGGCGGTCCTTTTTTAGGGCCCTGTTTTCTTTTGTTGCTGTCGCTTCCTTTTTGGGACAGCTGTCTGGTTGTTTGTACTTTCTCTGTTTATCTCTTGTTGTTTAAACTTCGTGGTTTCAGGTCCCTGTAAAACCTGTTTTTTCCTTTTCAAAAACATAACATGGTGCTAGATTGAAGATTGGGTCAATGAGTGTACTAAAAAAGTGAAAATAATTGCTAGAGCTATACATAAACAACATCTTCACAAAGTGAAATAAAACATAGAAATAAAAAAGAGAAATACACATTTTTCTCTTCTATAAGATAAATAAAGTTGTAAGATTTGTATTATAGCACACTTTAATAGTAAAATCAATGAGATTTAAAATTTATGATATTTAATCAAAATTGAACTATATAATTTTTGAATCAAATTTTAATGACTCATATTTCTTTAATTATGGTTCTCATGGAGCCATCTCTCAGTTAGCACACATTACATCCATAAGACAGTGAGAAAGATGAAACTTTAAGACTTTTTGAAAAATGATTCATTATAATATTATTTCAAATGAAACAGTCTTAATCATATAGTTTCTCTAAAATCAATCCCTGTGACTTTCTGCCTATAAAATTTAAACTATCCCATATTTTGTGAATCAACCACCTTTCGTTTGTGTTCAAAACATTGAATGGAGATTATTGAAAGTAAGCTAGTGCACAAAATATCGTCTAGTAGGGTCAAATCTCTATTCAAGATGAAGAAATTGACAAGGATATTCAACGAAGTGGGGATTATGGGTGATACCAACACACATGGCTCCAATCTGATAGAACGTGAATGGATATACTGAGTTGCGTACCAAGGCAAGTCCTGCCGTAACTTGTGCTCCAAGATACCTCCTACGGACCAAATTCGAAACTTGTGGACCAGATGGTCGTCGTAAATTGTGGAGCGACGATGCTTCACGTTGACGTTGGACCATTTTGCTGTTTTTCAAACTTGGAAGCAACCCTGAAATTCACCTCTTCACCTGTTCTCACCCATGGCCAGATACTCTTGCCTGACTTTAAAGCTGAGAGAACGTGGAAATATTGACTTGTGTTTCATCTTTCACGTGCACCAGATGGTGGTGGTAAATTGTTCTACAACATCCTCTTGAGGTTGGACGATTTGCTGTTTCTGTTTTTCAAACTTGGAAGCAACCCTGAAATTCACCTCTTCACCTCCTCTCACCCTTCCTCTACAAATAGGATACCCATCATCTCTTCCTTTCGCAGCATAACATAGCATAGCGGAGGATTAACTCAATTGCTTAACACCATGCAACTGTCAACACCACTTCGATGGCTCATCTGAAATTATTCCAGATTTTCTGCTAAGCCCAGGTTTGTTGTTTGTTTTTTTTTCCATACTTTCAATTTTCTATGTATGCAAGTTAGAGCAGGGTCTGATTGAAGATTAACATAAAACATATTTTATTCAAACCCTAAAGTCTATAATTGTTAAATGTTAACATGGTACTAAAGAACAGTTGTAGAGATTTTCCAGATGGTATTAATATATTATTGTTGGGATCTTTCAGATTGGTGAATGCAATTTGTTACATCTTGTGGCATGGAGTTGCAAGATGATGTCATCGCCTTATTCAAATGGGCTTCGCAGAAAATCAGATACCTATATGCGTGTTACTAAATCCAACGAAACAGTCTCCTAATTTGTTCTGGGTGTTCTCTCACCCAGTTTTCTATTAAATCGAACGAAAGCTGCAAGACATTTGAAAAATCAATGGCATTATTTGTAAGCTCTGCTAAACAGAGACACAAGTATTTTGTATTTTTCAATAAATGATTGAGCTTTGCCGAATCCAACGAAATAGACACCTGATTTTCTGCTAAGCTCATCTGAATAATTTCAGATGGGTTATTCTGGGGACGGTAAGGATTTCCCAGCCATCAAAGTAAGGAGTGTCTTCACCATGGCCATTGGAGGTTGCTCTACAGGAAAGTGGTGTTGGTGTTATGCAATTGAGTTAATTTTTATTATGGAGTCATTATATCAGATAATTCTTCATGATTTTTAAGAAAAAATGTATTTAAGATATTTATATTAGTAAATTCATTTTTTTTTAAATATAGGTAAAAGATTTTGAGAGACATTGTTTTTTATTATCAGGAGAAAGGTTTTTAGAAAGGACCTGAAACTTCAAATTACGAAATGCTGTTACAAGACACAGGATCCAAAAGCAACAAAACAGACTCCAATAAAACAAAAAACAACTAAACAACAGACTATTTCATATTCTTGAGGGTGTCTGCCACCTACAGTTCTTGTCATAATGTTTATTACCCAAGGTAAGCAATTCTTCATTAAAAGCCATCTTCTTTTTCCTAGTCATGACAGACATTATTGTTGAGGTATCTATTTTTACTAGATTTAAGTAAAATAGGCACTTCTAGAATCATATATCTAAAGATAGATATGTTAGTTTATGTTTTGTATTTTACTTTTCAAAAATAATAAAATATAATATTTTATTTTACTTAGAAGAGCTATCATTTATTATTTATTTACTATTTATCTTTTTAATTTTTAAATAAATATCATCTCTAAATATTTTTGTTATGTGTATTATATGTTCCATGTTTTAATAATGATTTAGTTTTAATGATTCAAAACTATACTATTTAAATATTGGAAGATAATTGTATGCATCTTGTGTTATATTTCGTTGTTTTAATTATAATTAATTTTAATAATTAAAAAAATTCAAATATTTTTAGATAAGTGATATCTAAGGCTTTGTGAATAGTTATATCTTGTCTATTGAAGCAATGTAGACTTATTTTTCTTCTTCTTGATCATGCTTAATCTATGCGTAAATAAAAATAAGTGAACATTTCTCAAAATCAAATAAATAATTAATTTCATTATCATGATAAATCTCCTAGGATAAGATGATATAAATATCAATATGTTTGTGTTACAAAATAATAGTGTTTGTTTATTTACAAGAATTTTTCACTAGTAGAAGTATTCATTAAACCAATATTTAGATATAAACCTTGCTCTAGATACTTTCTAAAATCCTTTTATAAATCATGTGTATGGACTATGCCTAGTCTTTAATAACGATCCATTCAAATTTAATATTAACTTGTGTTAGATATTATATTTATTTATGTTCCTATCAATAGTAAAATAAATTATCAAAAAATGGAGAGGATTGAAGGTAAACTATCCCTTTATGATTAATTTATTTTTTTATTGATACATACATATTATTTGCAACATAAACTATTACTAGTTTAATCATTAATTTACTATTGATACATACATAGTATTTGCAACATAAACTATTACTATTACTTTATGATTAATGTGGCTATGCTATGATATTTTTATTTATTTATTTTCTAGTGATTATGACATTATAAGGCCAAGATATATGCAGGTGTATTGATGGTTTCATATGAATTATTTTATAAGGAGAAAATCATTGATTTAGCATACATTTAGAATTCTTTTATGAGATTCAAAATTCATTAAAATTAATGCACTTATTTGCAACATGTGGTTGTTTCCTTAAGAAATTGTTTGGAGAGAAAGCCTAGAAAGGATGACTTACTTGTTACTAAGAAGTTTTTTCAGAAGACTATTTGATTGCCTCTATTCAATATAATGATTATTTAGTACTTGAAGAAACATGGAAGTGTTAAAAGTACTTATATTTGTGAGCATATTATGCCTTAATGATATTGTATTAAAATAAAAATATAATCCTTTTAAATAATGATGAATTCCAAGATTTTTTTATTATTTTGTTGTGTAGCATCATAAATTGTCACCCTTGACAATTTCACACTAGGTTTAGCTCCCCCTATGTTCCAGGACCCATTTGTGCTCTTAATTTTCTCATTTTATGATCATATTCAAAAAATTAGTTAAATTGGGAATTATCAATTAATATTTATTTAATGACATTAAAGGCCCAAAATAAGTTTGGTCAAGGGAACTAGCCCCCTTCTCCAACCTATTTTGGCCCTAATTTAAATATGTCATTGTCAACATATTAACATTTAGGATTTTTTAATTCATTTATCGACTATCAATAATTGCTTTTGTAGAAAATTAAAAATATGCATATAAATACACATCCTTCTCACCATTTTAAGTCATAATGAAATGATTGAACAATTTGAGCATCCTAAAAGTCAGTCGAGAGAAAAATTAGTAGAGTTTAAAACATTTATTATCAATCAAGTATCATGTTAGCAATGCATCAAGTTTTCATGTGAGTTAATTAATGTTTCATGTCTATTTGTTTTGTGAGCATTAACTTGCAGGAACTCAAATCAATCATCCAATTCTCCTGAAGGGTGATGAGGGTGTTTCTTATGCTTATATATCATATCTTGTTCTGAATTATTTTATGGTTTCTTTGTTATAGTTAGTACACAAGATTGGCTCGACTTCTTCAGTCGAGTCATCGTAGACATGGTTCCACTAATGCCCCCACACTAGCCAATATAGGTCGAGCATAGGCCACCACTGAGTGTAGGGTTCCATACTAATTTATTCAATCTCCTATCATGGTGGAGGAAATCTTATGATGATGTGATGATGACCATTCATGAGGTTAGAACTGAAAAATTGTAGGTTCAAGCTAGAGAGGAGTAGGCTATAGCTAGAGAGGAGCATGTGAGAGCTCCCTACAAGGAGATCAGAGCTACACATGAGGAGCTTAGGGTTGCACATGAGGAAATTAGAGCCACTTGAGTTCCTACTGAGATCAAGGCATAAGCCATTCTATGGGTGGACCTGAGCAGGGTATGAGCAGAGAGGGATTGGATCGAGCAAGAATGCATCACAACACTTGTACATGAGGCTACAATAGTAGGCTAGTTAGATGGTCTACAAGAGAAGATTAGCTCCAAGGGATATTCTCAAGCCATCATCTCATGATGGGTACCACCACTAGGCCTTGAGGAGTTTGGTAGTCATAGAGCTACTTAGATGTATTTTCTTTATTACATACCATATTTTTCTATTGTGGTGACTTGATGTATATGAATCTTATGATCTATATATGAGTATGATTTTGTTTTTATGAGTTGTGTGTTATTTTCAATTAGATGTCGATATGATCTATTAAGAAATCTTGATGAGATTATTTAATAAATGCTTTGATGATCTAATTTCTATGTTAGGAATGTGATCTAATTAAACACTTATGTCTACTTAGATGCTACATTTTGGGTTAAGTGTAATCATGTTAAACTAGATGCCCTTACGATCTAATTAAATGTAAAATTTAATAAATATAATGATATAATTTAACACATCACACACATAATTGATGATATGCATAAAGAAGTAATAACTCAAGTAAATGAACAATTACTCAAAATAATTCAAGACACACAAACATGTTTGTCAAGAATGAAGCAATTTGAGATAAAATGGAAACTATAGATACTTAATCTAACAACATGCTTTATCACACATACCATTTAAAAGAATTGCTAAGTGTAATATTTGCAAAAAGGAACAACATTTATAGGTTCTTTGAGAGGTGTACCATCCATTTCCTTAAGTTTATATGCTCCAGACCCATAGTCTTCATCAATGATATAGGGTCCTAACCAATTTGGGATAAATTTTCCTTTCTCATCTAGAGCAATGTTGACATTGTGTTTCAATTTTCATACAAGACCAAATCCCCTTTATTGAAAGAACAAGGAAGGACATTATAATTATACATACTTTTCATTCTTTTGGAATAAGCTTGGAGATGTTTGAGAGCATTTATATGATCTTCATCAATGATATAGGGTCCTAACCAATTGATGATATAGTCTTCATCAATGATATAGGGTCCTAACCAATTTGGGATAAATTTTCCTTTCTCATCTAGAGCAATGTTGACATTGTGTTTCAATTTTCATACAAGACCAAATCCCCTTTATTGAAAGAACAAGGAAGGAAATTATAATTATACATACTTTTCATTCTTTTGGAATAAGCTTGGAGATGTTTGAGAGCATTTATATGATCTTCATCAAGCATTTCAAGTTGTTGCAATCAGTGTTCTCTATAAGTGTTATCATTAATAAGGCCACTGAGAGAGATTCTCAAAGAGGGAATTTCTAACTCTAAGGGAGTTATTACATTCACACCATAAACAAGGTTATATGGTTTATTTATTGTAGATATATGAATGCTTGTGTTTTAAGCCCATAATGCATAAGAGAGTTGAGTGTGCCAATCTTTGCTATGTTTGCTAACTATTTTTCGTAAGATTTGTTTGATTATTTTTGTAGCATCAAAAAAAGAAACCCTTTCTCGCACTTAATTTGGAAATGAATAATTAATAATAAAATGGACTTAATGATGCCTTATTTAGGGTGTTGTAAAGTGTATCTTTACACTTTCACACTAATATAGGGCTTTATTAATTAATTGAAGTTAATTTGAGCTTAATTGACCCCTTTAATTCAAATCCAAGCCTAGTTTATTGCATTTTCTGAGGAATAAAACATGACACTCTTAAATAATATTACACAACACTTAATTTTGCAAGGAATGTGTCCTAGGCTAGTGACCTAGGACCCATTCACCACCTAGAAAATTGGTCCTCACTAGGTCCTAGGACACTCTTTTTGCATATCATTTCACATCCCCTGAGGTGTGTCCTAGTTAAGTATGCTAGGACCCATTCACCCTATGGTGAATGGGTCCTCACTTAACTTAGGACCCCCCTTCGGATATGTTTTTTTTAGTATTTTAATGAATTCAAATCTTAGATCTGATGTCAACTTGTGTTATTTGAATTTTAGGATTTAATCTTAAGTTAAGTATAAATATAAGGTTATTTCACATAGTTTCACCTAGCAAGTTCAAGTCTTCAAGCATTATAGCAATTTTATGATCAAGAGAGTATTCAAGATCATTTCAAAGGAATTCAAAGGTAGATTATTGAATTTTATTGCAGCAATCAAAGATCATATCATCATGTCAAAGGCATAATGCATCATGCATGTGGTTGAGTTGATGTGTTGATGTAGCATTGAAGATCCAATTCAAGCATATTCAAGGTGTTGTTTCTAATCAAGTTTTGTGATCAATATCTACATTCTTTGAGGATACTTCATGCAAGATTGTTGATTTGTACTCCAAGGTTCAATTGAAGATTGGTGAGGTGTAGCATTACATTGTTCATTCATCTTTCCTTTTATGCATTGTTTCAATTCAAGGTTTAATTAGCAAAATGGGGTTTGACCAAGGAAAGCCCCTATTCCCTAACAATCAACATTTTTCTTCTCTCTTGATGCATGATTGTAGGTTTTAGATTGAAGATCAATTGCAGAGAAAAAGTTGTAAAAGTTGTCAAAGTTGTCATCTTTCTTGCAAGATCAGAAAAAACCTTCTACAAAATTTATTTCTAACTTTTGGGATCTAAATACCTGTGATCTAGGAGTGTAGACATAGAATAACAGGACCCAGAAACTAACTTTCTAGAACCCTAGCAAGGACACATTTTCCACTAGGAAAATGAGTCCTTAGTGAGGCCCGAAAAAGCACTTTTTACAACAGGTACACATTGTTTTACCATCTTAAAACCTACCTTTTTACTGTTATATCAATTAGTTTATTTCTTGATGTTCATCTATGCATAATTAAATGAAATAACTAATGAAATAGGGTGGTTTATCTTCTTGTTAATCTCCATTTTAATCACCCTCTTTTCTTATGTTTCATTTTGGTGAACCCAACTTTTTGAGCATTGTAGTTTTCTGATTTTGGAGTTCTTTTCATCTTAGATTAGATCTTGTATTCATTTACATTAATTTGCATTGAATTAGATCTCATTTAGGGTTTCTTATTTTGCATTGAAATTTGCATCTCATATAGGGTTTTAGAATTGCATTGTTTGCATTCTTTAAATATGAAAAATACAAAAAAAATCAGTCATCTTGCATATCATTTAGATCATATAAACTTGCATTTGAAATTTGAAAATAAAATTGGATATCAAAATAGTGTTTCAGTTCATCATTTTTTCACATTTTCAACTTGCATTTCATATTAAACATTTACAAAAAATTAAACCTGAAACTTGTGCATATTTTGCACGCACGCCTCATTTAGAACGGGGACCCTAGATCTTCTTGTTGCCTTATTGGGTCATTTTGTGTCATCGCCTCATTTTGCGTGCCCTTGATTTTGGTGTCTAAAATGGTCAGCAAGCCTCATATTATCATTTCAATTCGACCATGTTTCACCATAAAATATTTTCTAAGTCCTTTGGGTCCTACGGGTCCACCCTACTGGATTTCCTTGGCCAGATTTCCCTGCTTGCTTGATTCATTTTTTCCTTCCCTTTTGACTTTGGGCACAAGTTTCCTATGGATTTGGGATGTTTTTGTGGTGCCTAAGTGAACTACCAAGGTTTCATTAAGTTTCGGGAAGTTGCAAAAATTTCATTCCGGGAACCAGTCCCTCAATGGCCATTTTCGGGACTTCGTCCCTCCTTGGCCATTTTGACCTTTCGTCGACCCCCGACATTCCACCTTCTGAGACCTGGCCCCTCCATGGCCATTTCCAGGATTTCATCCCTCCTTGGTCGTTTTGACCTTTCGTTAGCCCCCAGCGTTCTGCCTTCCGGAACCTAACCCCTCCATGGCCGTTTCTGAGACTTCATCCCTCCTTGGCCCTTTTGACCTTCCATCGGCCCCCGAAATTCTGCCTTTTGGAACTTGACCCCTCCATGGTTGTTTCCAGGACTTTGTCCCTCCTTGGTCGTTTTGATCTTTCATTGGCCCCTGGCGTTCCGCCTTCCAGAACCCGGCCCCTCCATGGCTGTTTCTGGGACTCCGTCCCTCCTTGGCCATTTTGACCTTCCATCAGCCCCCGGTGTTTCGCATTTTGGGACTCGGCCCCTCTGTGGTTGTTTTCGGGACTCCATCCCTCCTTGGTTGTTTTGACCTTCTGTCGACCCCTGGTCTTCCACCTTCCGGAACTCAGCCCCTCTGTGGCCATTTCTGGGACTCCGTCCCTCCTTGGTCATTTTGACCTTCTGTCGGCCCTCAGCATTCCACCTTCCAAAACCCAGCCCCTCCCTGGTCATTTCTGGGACTCGTTCCCTCCTTGGCCATTTTGACCTTCTGTCGACCCCCGACATTCCACCTTCTAGAACCCGACCCCTCCGTGGTAATTTTCAGGACTCTGTCCCTTCATCGTTGTCCGAGACTTTTCTTTCGGGCCGCCGTGTGATCATTGTCGTTTCAAAGGGCGATGACCCTCCGACTTTCCCTTTCCAAGCTTCCACTTTTTTCAAATTAATCAAATCTTGAGGAAGTATGTCTTGGCACTCTTTATTCCCCTTTTCCCATACGCTATAATTGAAAATTTTGGTTTGGCTAAGTTTTGTTGGGTTTGGGAACTTCCCTTAGGGAATGTTGTCCCCCATTCAATTCCTTCCTTCCTTCCTCCTTTCATCTTTCGCTCAACTTGGCACCCCCCTCTTAGGCTCGCATTAATGTTTCTAGTCCAAATGAGCTCCAAATATGAATATTATGATCTTTTGATGCTGCATGGATGGATCTAACAGGGAGTTTGCAAGGTTTGACTAACGTTTGTCTTGATTTGTGTATGAAAGAACTTACTGCACTTCATGTATGTAGGATTCAAGAAGCCTACCGCGGGTCCATTAGGGAGACCCATTTAGAAAGCCCAACAAGGAAAAGTGCATAGCGCCTCTCACCATTCATTTTATTCCCACATTTCCTTGTAGTACCCATCAATGAAGTTGGCATTAGAAGAAGGCCTATGTCCTTGAAGGTGGTGGGAGGGAGTAGCTATTTCTTCCTTCCAAACAAATGATAGTGATCCATTAGAGGTTGAATCATCTGATCCAATGATACAAATTTGCAAACGGGATGCGCTCGACTGGATGAGAAATGTTTCAAATCCATTAGGGGAAGAAGGTGGCTTTCAGGCAGTTTTAGCTATAGTGAAAAGGGCAATTAGCTAAATGACAAAACTGCTACAACACATGGGCACTAGGTGACAAAACAAGGAAAAGACAATATTGTATTTTAAAATTACTGGATAATGGGGGGTAGGTGAAACCCTAATGTAATCAAATCCAGGCCATACAAGGTAATTAAATCCTAGCCATTCATTCGGGCTTTGGAAAACTATAAATAGGGGCTTGACCCTCATTTGTAAAGGGTCAGAGAACTGATGTAAAGACATTATGTAGCAATAGAAAGCATCATTGCATGATTTGTGGGTGTTCCTTTTGAGTTTTCTCTTTATGTATGCATGGTTCAACTTCCCTATTAGTTTAGGTATTATTTTCTTGAATGGAAGTGGTGGTGGTGATTGTTGTTTCAGTATTTGATGAATTTCCAACTCATGCTTTTTTTGGTTCATTGATGATGAATCACTTTGTAAAGCTAGTCTGAGCTTCCTTCCTTTATTGCTGCAACTTAGTTCGATTACATGTGCATGATGTGTGTGTGCAATTTGAAAATATGCAGTCCTTAGAAGATTGCACTGGTTTTGTGTAGTTGTAGGATTCTCTTGGTCAAGCAAAACCTAGTTTAGGGAGTTTGTCTACTATAGCAACCCCATGATCACTATTCATTCATAATTTTAGATCCAGGAACTTCCTCTCTTCCCTGCCCTTTTTCCTTTTTTTAATAAGTACCTTAGGAAAGGTTCATTTCCCATTGTAAAGACAAATATAATGATAAAATGGAGTTCTAGACTATTTTTTGAACCTGCAGTAAACACACAACAACTCTCCCATCTTAAGAACTCCATTTGTAGATCCAATTTCCCCACTTTGTAACTCATTTGTAAGTCTGCCTTGTGATTCCAGCAAATCACATAAATCAACTGAGATATTCCAAGCACTGTCAAAACCTGACGTTAGAGACCTTAGGATAGTGTTCTGCAATCTGATTGTGGGAGATTGTCTTTCAAGAGAGGTAGTGCACCTACGCACTACCTGTGTTGAGAAGTGCATAAAAACACATCAAAAAAACATCCTGTAGCAGACCTAAATCTAAAATTCATTAGAAAAGGCTTGAAAATCTGTAAAAAATTAGTTTCAAAACCCTAATTTAGGACCCGTTCACCCTAGGGCGAATGTGTCCCTAATCAGACCTGAATCTACATTTTTGGAATTTAAAAACTTTAGTTTTGTACTTTTGTTTACTACTATCAGATCTCTATTACAGTTTCCTAATTTTTTGTTTAATTCATTTTATTAGATCGAGCATAATTTGGTTCATTTAGTGCATTCTCTAAATTCAATTTATTGTATTTACAACATTTCAATTTCGGATTGTTGCATAGTGTAATCAGAAAATTACCTTGTTTAGAATCTAAAAATTGCATTTACACATTTTATTCTAGGTCATTGCATTGTATTTTAAGCCTCTTTCCATTGTGGGTTTGCACACCAAGTTTGTAAAACTTGTATGAGCTTTACAACTTGGTGTTCTATTAGCAATACTATTATAAGACATAGTTCGAGACTCATGTCATCTCGTGATATCCCATTCGCTGTGGATCTTGGGTTTTCTAGCTCTCTTCCTAATAGTGTTGATAATCAACCCTCTATGGATCATAGTATGCATACTTCATTTCCCATGACTTCACTTCCTACAAGCAATGTGCATAATGTTAACAAAACTATCCCTATCATGACTAGTTGTACTCAAGCTTTGGGGTGTACCCAAATCCAAGGTGGAACTTCAATTCCTCCTTCTACAATACCCATTTCCATTCCTACATACACTAGTACTCAAGTTACCACAACAATCCAACCTACTAGCAATGTGAACACTTCCTTAGCTATTTCTAGTAGGAATCGTTCTAGCTTTGTGCATTCAAATAGAATATCTCCTCAACCATCCTCCCTCACAAATTTACAATTCACTTTCCCTCTGCATACATACACCACTCCACCTTATTCCCCTCTACCTTACACTAATAACAATGATTTTGTCCTTAACACACTTATACAAAGCATGGCATCCCTTCAACAAAAAGTTGCAACCCTAAATCAAAACAATAATAGTCAACCTTCGCAATACATCAAAACCAATCTGTTTTCCTTGGATATATTGAGAGCACAAATGCCACAAGGTATAGAAGTTCCTAGATTTGAGAAATATGGTGGGGGAGGAGATCTTGTTAGCCATGTTTCCACTTTTACATCCCTATGTAGTGATTTCATCTTTGAAGATAAACTCTTGGATAAACTATTTCCTAGATCCTTGAAGGATACTACTTTAGAGTGGTTCTCTTCCTTATTGAATAGTTCAATTGGTTCGATCAATGATCTTTTTGATGCCTTTTACAACCACTTCCACATTGACATTGGTCCCAAGATGACCCTAGCTAATTTAATGACATGTAAACAAAAGGATGATGAGAAAGTGATTGATTTCATACAAAGATATCAAATGCTTTATTCACAAATAAACATTAAGTTTCCTGATGTCAACCTTCAAAGAATTTTTATCGTCAACTTACAAAGAAAACTCCAAAGCAAACTTGAGATGTTGAGATTCCCATCATTTACACAATTATGTATAGCCCTTCGTGATTATCAGAATACAGATTATGGTCATGATGTGAAAAATCCCCCTAGCCATCCTAAAAAGTCTAAATCCGTAACTCAAAGTAGTTACCAACCTTTCAAGAAGAAAAATAGGGGCTTTTTACAACTTAATTTCCCTCAACCAAATCAACAAGCTAATAATCATGTGGTCACTATAAAGATGAAAAATTCATATGACCTTCCAGATAGGAATAGAAAATTTACCCCGTTACCCAATACCCTTCACAATATCATGATACATCTCATAGAAAAGAATATGATTTCCCTACCTCCTGTTAGAGCTCATGATCCTAATCAACTATTACCTATAGGGTATAGAACAAATTTTTATTTCCATTACCACCAACAAAATGAACATGATACGGAATATTGTAAGCATCTTAAACATCTTGTGCAAGACCTTATTGATTCTAATCATCTACAAATTGGAGGTGTAAATGATCAAGGTAATAAGTCCATAGCTCCTCCTAACCAAAACTTACAAATATTTACAAATCGCACTTCCAAAACACACCATTTCATTTGTCAAAGCTAGTGAAACAAAGAATGATGTGATGAATGTTGACACAGATAATGAAAATATAAAAGATGAAAATGTGGATGAACCAACTAAAGTGGTGTCATTTATTGAAGCTAAACCTCGTAAGGGCTCAATAAAAATGCCTCTTGATATTGCTTTCTCACAAAAAGACATACTTAAACATGCATCGAATGGTCCTCTTTACATAGCCAAAAGAATCAATGACAAGCCTACAAATGGGCTATTAATTTATCTCATCTATGGAGAGAACGTGATCACTAAAGAATTCCTATTTGTGCATGAACTCTATCAAGATACATATCATAAACCAAAAGCATGGATCAAAATGCACAATTGTGGTTTTTCTTGTCCTGCGATAGGCAAGTGATAGATCTCCCTTTAAAAGTTGGATTGAAAAACTTAACTGTCTCATTCACCATCATCCCATCGTTGGACCAATTTCATGTGAAGTCAGGCTACCCATGGATTCACTCCATGAATGTCATCCTCTCGATTGTCCATAAATGTTTAAAATTTCCCTTTAGCAATGAAATCTTTACTATGCATCATAGTGGCTTTAATCTTGTGTCTTCCCAAGGGAACTTCTCATTTTATTTCTTTTGGCCCAAGCCTATTGAACCTATTGTACCTCATGAAGACTAATTTTTCAAAGAATATCGAAATGTTAACGCAAAGTGCATGGAAAAATTATCCCTTAGAAACATGCCTCAACCCATGATTGATCCACCTATCCTTGGCGAACCAATGGTTGAACCAAAACCCCTTCCAAATATCCAAGAACAACTTATGAAAAATCTTCCTACCATATCCTATAAGAGACCATGAGATAACCAAAACAATCTCATTGTGCCTCCTAAAGTTAAACAAGTTTACAAAGCTAAAGAGAAAGTAGTTGAACAACCTCCTATGGTTCCTTTTGTTCCTCCCCTAAAGGAAGAGAAGAAGCCTATGATTGATAAACCCACTCCTACACAAATGCAAATTGACAATAGGTTGAAGTGAAACCAAAATGCTAGAGAGTGTAGGCGTAGACATCATGCTACTACTTGTATGTTAGAAACTAAAGAAGAAAAGAGAAACACAAAAAATCAAAATATGAACTTACCTGAAGCAATACATGATGATTCTAAATCCTCTCTGCAACATAGACAAGAACCTTCCAGAGACATTATCATTCAACCTCCTATTGTGATTAATATAGATGATGACATTGATATCATAAACATTGATGAGCAAGTGCATAATGAGTTAAATTCATTGTTTCCTCTTCTATGAGCTTAAATGAAAAATCTCCTAAAAAGAGTGTTGAACTTGGTATGTCTCTAGGTAGTATGACACTTGATATTGTCCCTTTGGCTAGTTGTCTTCCTTTCATTTATACCAACCGAGATTAGGATGCAGACAACTTGCTATAGGTTGACTTGCATGTGCCTTACTAGTATTTTGCAATGTTTTTATTTTTCGTATTTCTTTATGTGATTGAATGTGTGTAATGTGATCCCCCATGCTATTTTGTTTGACGTATCTCTATATTTCTATGCATTCCTCTATATGTATCTAAATTCTTCTATATGTTGTAAACATTTTATCCTTTTTTTTCATTTGTCTTGTGTTTTCCTTTTGGGGATGATGTAAGGCATCAAGACATTTAGGTCTCTTCCATGTTGACCTAAAGGATTTTTCTTTATTTTTGCTTTCTTTGTGTCATTCTTCTAGTTCTATGAGTATTTACGGAATGATCACATTTCTGAGCTCTATGACAACATTGTAGCAAATATATACTAACCCCAGATCCATAGATCCCTTCTATACTTTTAGGGGCAACCCTCCTTCCTTTTTCATGATGTAGCTCTATTTTAGGAACATATGACTTGGCATAGAGATTTCCTAGTAAGCTCTCATGTCTTGGGATGGGACATTGGATATTTTAAAGCATTTTCTCAGAGCAATGGTGTTAGAAACCACTTTAATTTGGGGACATACATCGATGACATCTTTCAACATTTTGCATATTTCATGGTGTGATTTTCTTTTTATTGTGATGCATCCTTTTCTTGGTGGTGTCATTGGGTTTTATGTCCTTTAAGAGTGTGATATGTCTATAGTGTCAAAAAATGTCATCGTTCACATTTTCACACTTAATTTCGGGATGATTAATGTTAAAATGAACTTAATGTTGCCTTAATCTAGTGTTGTAATGTGTTGCACACATTCACATTCGATTTAGGTCCGTTTTAAGCTAATTGACCTAATCTTTCCTTAATTTAATGTTGTAAAATGTATTTATTTATACTTTCACATTGATTTTTAGGATATTTCGCATTTATATCATCATTAATAGGGCCTTGAGACTCTATTTTATGCATCCTGAGGCATATTTCAACTGAAATCCTGACAAGATCAACAAATATACTTAATTCCTCAACGCCTCAATATTTTCTCTCTCTAAAAAGGCCCTGTGGGATCCATACGCCACCTTGGGCATATGATTCCCACCTAGGTGGGACCCATCTGCCACAGATGGCGTATGAGTCCCATTTGGCCCCTTTTTAGGGTTTTGAGTGAGAAAATAGGGTTTTAAATTCAAATTTTATGAATGTCGGCCTCTAAGATCTAATAAACAGTAACTTGGATGGATTTCCTATATAAACAAGGTCTCAAATCATTATTTCATGAAGCCTACATGATATCACTTGTCAAGCACTCAATATTTAAGCATTCCAAGACTTCACAAGAACATCAAGAGAGTTTACAAGATCACTTATAAGGCATTCAAGAGAAGAGTTCTTTATCAATTGTTGCACCAATTCAAGATTCATTATCATGTCAAGATTATCAATCATCAAACATGTTGTTGAGCTAGTGTTGTGATGTAGCATTGAAGATCCATTTCTATGCATTGTTTTGTATCAAATTTCAAGATCTAGATCTACATTCTTCATGGGCACTTCATGTTAGATTGAAGATTTACAATACATCATTCAAGGTATCATTATCCATGTTTCATGTTCCTTGTTTCATGTTTCATGTCCTTATTTCACTATCTCATCATTTGGTTTAATTACCTAAAAGGGGTTTGACCAAGGGAAACCCCTATTCACTAACAATCAACAAGATTTTCTCCTCTTACATATATGATTACAGATCTAGGTGTCTTAGAGCATGAAGGATCTTTGAAGATTATGTTACAAGCTTGAAGGAAGTTGTTCGAGTTGTCTCCTCACTTGCAAGGTCATAGAAAGTCTTCTATAGGTCTGATATCATAGTTTTAGATTTAGAAACAAAGTGGAGCAAAAAGAACAAAAATTGGAGAGAAGAATCAGGTCATAACCAGGGCTCTAAAAAAATACTAGGACTGATATGCCACCTTGGCCGTATGAGTCCTAGTACCGCCAATTTTTAAGGTTTTAGGAGATTCAGACCAGGCACCATCAGATTCCAGTTTTGGCACAAAAAACCTAGTTTGGGACTAAATCGCCCAGACTAGTGTATGAGTACCACTTAGCATTAAATTTAGTGTTTGTAGCATTTCAAGACTTCATTCAAGCTCTTTCAGATTCCCAGACCTGCAAACCTCTAGTCTTGTAGTTATTTGTTCTAATTTACATGCATTTTTTAGGTCATTTAGTGAAGTCTTGCATCATATTAGGATTAAGCAATAAATCCTTCATTTCATTTGTTTTTGCATGCCCTATCTTGGTGGTGAACCCCTCTTTAGCTTATGATTAGACTCTAGTACAACCCTATTGCAAGATCTCTTTCTCCTTTGCATAACTTAGATTGAGATCTCTAGGGTTTTCCTTGAATGAGAGAGTGTGAATATTATTTTATCTCCCAAGCATAGAAGCAACAAAATTTCATCCTTCAATGTCTAAGTGTACAACTTTCCCTTAGTGTCATGATGTGAAGTGAGGCATCCCAGAAGTTGCAATCTTTTATTCTTGACTTATCATATCTCAGAGATATTAGACACAATGGTCCCTAAGAAGAAGACCTTACATGAATGAAGCAAAATCCCCTTGAACACAAAAAAAAAAAAAAAAAAACTATAGACATAATAATCATAATAATTCAACATTGTGGTGCCTTATTGAAGTTATCAGGAGGATAACTTTGGTATGATATGGGATCCTAATTTAATTCTCTCATTTTTCACCCCATTGGGATACCCACCTAGTGGACAGCCTAAGATACCACTACCCTAGCGTGAGCACACATGTTATGTACAAATAGTTGAGATGTGTTCCACATCATGTTAGACATTCAAGGCTTGATCCTTCCCCTTTTCTTCAACAAACAACTGCATTCCACATCACGTTGGGATGGTCAAAACTTGATCCTTTATTTTCTTGGTCTTTGATAGTGTATGATTGTGTATCTTTTGCATTGCTACATATGTGATCCCACAATACTGGTTTACAATTTTTGGCCAAACTAGACATTGAACTATTTTTTTCTAACTAAATCTTCACTTTTGGGCACCTATAGCGGCTAAATCGTGAGGAATTTGAAGATGATGCAAACTAGTGATGTGACATTTTTTTTTGTAGATTCTAAATATTATTTTTTCAAAAAAATTGGAATCAGATTGTACTTTTTCCATCTTCAAAAACTAGTTTTTTCAGTAAACACCATTTTTAAGGAGTGATGCTCACCGTATACAGCATAACTATTTTTCCATGAAGGATAAAATTCTTTTTTTTTTTTTAATTTAGATTTGTAACTACAATATCTAACACTTTCATTTGGTTTCATAGTGTTAAATTATTGAATATTTTTTCCTTAATCAAGTTTCGAAGTCAAACCAATTAAAATTCAGACATAGGAGGACCGTATACAACAACTTTTTTTGTATACATTATCGAAATTATTTTTTCTTTTGTTGGATCAAGGACTTCAATATATAGTGCACTAATATTTTTCCAATTTTTTTTGATAATCTATTATTTTTCCACATGTGTGGAGTAGAGAGCTTGATTTTCGGTGAAAAACCTATGTTTAATCAAACTAAAAAAAAACATAATAAAACCAAAACATATTAAAATTATAGTCATTGGATAGATCGTTCTGAGGACTACCAGCATCCAGTTGGGTCTATGAAGTCTCCTCCATTTTCATCCTCAACACAAGCTTCGAAGGGAAAAATTCTATACAAATTTGGTTCCAGAGGGGGAGAGGGGGGGAAAAGGGGGGTTCGAATGAACCTAGGTTCAAGCGAACCCCCGTTGGAGGTTCACTTGCGAACCCCCATTTCCACTAATTTTTCTTTTGTTTTCATTTCGGGAAATGTGGAATATGGTGGGACCCAACATTAAATAGGTTCACTTGAAGGGGGGTTCAATCGAACCCCCTTTGGGTTTGCTTAAACCAAAAGTTCATTCGAACCCCGAAAAAACCAAAATTTTCTCCATGGGGGCATTTTTTGCAATTTTCCTTCCTCATTGGAATTGTAAACTAGTTTTGTGGGTTTACCCCATACACAAGTGTCTTGAATTTCTACTTTAGTGTGAGTTTGACGTGGGGTCATACTCTCACTAAAGTGGGGGCAAAATTTAGGATAAAAAAAAACCCTTTTTCACACTAATTTGGAAATGAAAAATTAATAATAAAATGGACTTAATGATGCCTTATTTAGGGTGTTGTAAAGTGTATCTTTACACTTTCACACTAATCTAGGGATTTATTAATCAATTGAGGTTAATTTGAGCTTAATTGGCCCATTTAATTCAAACCCAAGTCTAATTTATTATATTTTCCAAGGGATAAATCTTGATACTCTTAAATAATATCACACAACACTTAATTTTGCAAGGAATGTATCCTTGGCTAGTGACCTAGGACCCATTTCAACACCTGTGAATGGGTCCTGAGTAGGCCCCAGGACCCCCTTTTTGCATATCATTTCACATCCCCCAAAGTGTGTCCTAGTTAAATATGCTAGGACCCATTCACCCTATGGCGAATGGGTCCTCACTTGACTTAGGACACCCCCTTGGGATAAGTTTTTGGTGGTATTTTAATGAATTAAAATCTTAGATCTGATGTTAGCTTGTGTTATTTGAATTTCAGGATTTAATCTTAAGTTAAGTAAAAATATAAGGTTATTTCACATAGTTTCACCTAGCAAGTTCAAGTCTTCAAGAATTATAGCAAGTTTATGATCAAGAGAGTATTCAAGAGAATTTCAAAGGAATTCAAAGGTAGATTATTGAATTTTATTGCAGCAATCAAAGATCATATCATCATGCCAAATAAATAGTGCATCATGCATTTGGTTGAGCTAATGTGTTGATGTAGCATTCAAGATCCAATTCAAGCATATTCAAGGTGTTGTTTCTAATCAAGTGTTGTGATCAAGATCTACATTATTTGAGGCCACTTCATGTAATATTTTTTATTTGTACTCCAAGGTTTAATTGAGGATTGGTGAGGTGTAGCATTAAATTTTTCATTCATCTCTCCTTTTATGCATTGTTTAAATTCAAGGTTTAATTACCAAAATGGGGTTTGACCAAGGAAAAACCCTATTCCTTAACAATCAACATTTTTCTTTTCTCTTGATGTGTGATTGCAGGTTTTAGATTGAAGATCAATTGGAGAGAAAAAGTTGTAAAAGTTGTTAAAGTTGTCATCTTTCTTGCAAGATCATAGAAATCCTTCTACAAAATTTATTTCTGACTTTCAGGAGCTGAACACCTGGATCTAGGAGTGGAGACATTGAAGAACAGGACCCAAAAACTAATTTTCCCAAACCCTAGCAGGGACCCATTCGCCACTAGGAAAATGAGTCATTAGTATGGCCCAAAAAAGCACTTTTTGCAACAGGTACACATCATTTTACCATCTTAAAACCTACCTTTTTACAATTATATCAGTTAGCCTTTTTTATGATCATCTATGCATAATTGAATGAAATAACTAGTGAAAGAGGGTGGTTTATCATCTTGTTAATCTTCGTTTTAATCACCCTCTTTTCTTATGTTTCAATTTTGTTCATTGATTTCACTTGACCACTAGATTGTGGATAATAAGGTGTAGAAAAGTGATGTTGAATGTGAAATCTTTCCAAAAACTTCTTCACTTCCTTGTTCTTAAATGGTGTCCCATAATTTGAAACTAAGGTAGAAGGTAGGCCAAATCTTGCAATGATGTTCTCCAAGATAAAACAACATATTAATTACATAAGTAGTTTTGGAATGGAGAGGAGTTATCTCTACCCACTTCATGAAATAATATTTATCAATGATTATAAAAATATGTCCTGAAGAAGGAGGAGGAGAAATATTTCCAATAATATCAAAGCCCCACACCAAAAATGGCCAAATGGAAACTGGGAGAACGAAGTTCAAAAGAAGGAGCATGAATCTAGTTGTTATGTTGTTGACATTTAGGACATTTCTTAACATGATAAAAATAATATTGTTCCATATTTCATGAATAATATGGGCTATACAAATTAATTTTTGAACTAATGATCTTCCTTTGAAATGCCCCTGGTAAGCACTTGTATGAGCTTCCTCAAGGGCTATAGAGATTTCATATTGTCTAAGGAACCTAAGGAGAAGACCATTGAATAACCTCCTATACATCACATCTACTAGGATTCTATATTGAGCTGCAAGTTTCTGAATATGAGCTCTAGTGTTCTTAGTGGTTGGTTCAGGAAAGGTACCTTCTTTTAGATATTTGAATATTGAAATATACCATTCACTAGAGGTTTCAATATTGGCCACTAATATTTACTTCATATTTTTGCCTATTGATGGTGTTGTGAGAGTGTGGACAATGAATGTAAAATCCATGGAACAATCATTGAGAGAAACAAGGGAAGCAACGCTTTCCATTGCATCTGCATGTCAATTATGCTTTAGTGAAACATTGTCAATAGTGTACGATGTGAAATGTTCTAATAATGATAATGTGAGGTATTTATATTGAGATAACTTAAATCATGTTTTTCTTGATATGATCCGTTGAATTCTTTAATGATCAATTGATAATTGAACCCAATATTCAAATATGTTGAAAACCTAAAGATAAGGTTGTACATAACCCAACAATAAGGGCCTCATACTCTGCAGAGTTGTTCAAGTATATAGGAAATATAGATGTAAGATAAGGTAATTGGATTTCTTGAAGGTGGTATTAGTATAATCCCTACTTTGGAGCTAGTTAGACACTTAGAACCATCAAAATATAACTCCCATATTTTTTTATCATTGATTTTCAACATATTTTCATTAGGAAATGAGTCATGATTTAGTAATGCTAATGTACAAGGTGCCTCGGCTAAATGGTTGGTCAACACTTGGACCTTGATTGATTTTTGAGGAACAAACTTAAGGTCAAACTTAGTTAACATATACCACTTAGTGAGACGTCCTAACAAATCTGTTTTAGTGAAGAGTTGTTTTAAAGGATCAAATTTTGTAATGAAACGCGCTTCTACATTTAGCAAATAATGTCTTAATTTGTTAGTTGTAAACACAAGAGCCAAACAATTTTTTTCTATTGTTGTATAATAGGTTTCATAATCAATCAATTTTCAACTAATGTAATAAACAGTATGCTCCTTTCCACTCTCATCTTGTTGTGCCAATAATACAACAAGAGCATGGATTGAACCTGAGATGTAAAGGGTAAAAGGTTTTTCTTTGATGGATTATTGTAAGATGGGAGGATTAGATAAGTATTGTTTCAAATTTTCAAGAGCTTTTTGAAAATCCTCACTCCATCTAAATTTTAATTATTTCTTAAGGAGCTAGGTAAAGGGAAGAGTCTGATCCACCAATTATCCAACAAAATGATGAATAGCCTGAATCTTTCCTTGTAATTTATACAACTATGAAATGTTCTTAGGAGGTGGCATGTTTATTATATAATCAATCTTCTTTATGTCCACCTCAATTCCTCTATGTGATATTATAAATCCAAACAGTTTTCCACTATCCACACCAAAGACACATTTCTTTAGATTTAGCCTCATGATTGACTTATGAATTCTTTCAAAGATATTACAAAAGGATCTTAACATGATCTTGATGTGTTATAGATTTAGTCAAAATACCATCAACATAATCTTTGAAGATGTTATGTATGAAATCATGAAATATCAATTGTCATAGATCTTTGATATGTTGCTCTAACATTTTTCAATCCAAAAGGCGCAACAACCCAACAAAAAATTTCCCAAGGTGTAGTGAAATGTGTTTTATATTTATCTTGAGGGTTAACAAAAATTTGATTATACCCCAAAAAACCAACCATAAATGATAATAGGAAATGTCTCATGGTTGAATCCACTATCATGTTAATATTAGGAAGGGGAAAATATCTTTTAAAGATGATTTATTAAAATCATAAAAATTTGTACACATCCTAATGTGATTATCAAGTTTTACCAATGCAATAATATTAGATCTCCAAGGTGAATAATCAATAGGGTGGACAAAACCAGATTGTAAGATCTTTTCAATATTAGACTTAACCAGTAAAACTATCTTAGGATTTATCTTGGATATATTTTGTCTCACGGGTTTTGCATCTTTCTCAAGAATAATGTTGTGTGTGACTATCTTCATCTCAATACCCGGTATATCCGAATATGTCCAAGATTTTTTTTAGGAAAATCATGTAATAATGTTGTGTGATCTTCGTGTTCATCATCATCAAGACACTTTCCAATTTGAATCACTTTCTCCTCATTAGATGGATCCATTGGTATTTGTATAGTCTCTCATACAAGTAACACATTTTGGTTTAGAATATTAGATATTGTTTGATATTTTTCTTGTTCATCATCACATGATTTAGTTTCTTCTCCAAATTATCCCTTATTATTCAAGCAATAGGTAAGTCTATGATTATGATGGTGAAATGGAAAAGTATCACACTCCCAAAAAATCTTCTAGGGAATCATCATTTTTAAAGATGTCCAATGACATCATTGTTTGTGATATCTAGCATTCCAAGATGCACCAAGTTTAGAGTTGTCTTAGGGGAATATTGTGTGATAAAATTGACATTAAGTGAAGGTCTCTTTGATGCTTTCATTTATTTTGAAGGGAAATAACCAAGACATATTGTTGTTTCTTGTGTATTAAGCTCTATGGGAACATGGATACCTTGTTCTTTCACTCCACAACCTTTTCAATTATAGCCAAATTATTTCAAGGGTTGGTACCATATTCCATAAATAGCTTCCATTTCATTTGAGGAAGGTGGTTTCTCGTAGTCACTTCATCATAAGTAGATGTGTAATTCGTGTTTTCCTCATTGCCAAGAATTATGGATTCTTGGTCTTGGATGTTTCAATGACAGATTGTGTTGATACTACCGCAACTTCCTTCTCTTTCACTTTTTTTGGTTTTGATTGAGTAATCTTGTATTCCCCCATGAATGTAGGTGTGAAATATAATGAGCCTCAATCATCCTCCAACAACTTTTTTACTAATGAAATACATTCCTCTTTATCTTTAGGTTTGTAGTAGAGGAAAAAGTGTCTCCTTTCCTTAGTTAATTTGGGAATAATTAACAATAAATGAACCTAATGTTGTCTCGATTTAGTGTTGTAATGTTTTTTACACATTCACATTAAGTCTGGGACCTTTTTTAATAAAATGGACTTAATGATGCCTTATTTAGGGTGTTGTAAAGTGTATCTTTACACTTCCACACTAATCTAGGGCTTTAATTAATTAATTGAAGTTTAATTTTCCTTAATTGGCCCGTTAAATTCAAATCCAAGCCTTATTTATTGCATTTTCCAAGGGATAAATCCCAACACTCATTAATAATGTTTCACAACACTTGATTTGGAAAGGTTTGAGTCTTAGGCTAGTGACCTAGGACCACCTAGCAAATGGTCCTTCCTAGGTTCTAGGACCCCCTTTTTACATATTATTTCATATCCCCAAAGCATGTCCTAGTTGGGTGTCTAAGACCCATTCACCCTTTGGTGAATGGGTCAGGTCCTTAACTTAAAACACCCCTTTTGAACTTGTTCTTGGTGGGATTTTAGTGATTTCAAATCCTAGATCTGATGTCAGCTTGTGTTATTTAAATTTCAGGATTAAATATTAAGTTAAGTATAAATCTAAGGTTATTTTACATAGTTTCACCTAGAATTTTTATGTGACTTAATGAGATCAAAAGAAAGAGCATTATGGAACATTCAAGAGAATTTCAAAGACATTCAAAGGAAGATTATCAAAGTTTTATTGCAGCAATCAAAGGTCATATCATCATGTCAAAGGTATAGTGCATCATGCAAGTTGTTGAGCTAATGTGTTGATGTAGCATTGAAGATCCAATTTAAGCATTGTTTCACATCCAAATTCAATATCAAGATCTAAATTCCTTAAAGTTGCTTCATGCTAGATTACTAATTTGTACTCCAAGACTTCATCCAAGGTATCATTATTTCACATTTCATGTTTCATGTTCATATTTCATTTTTTTATCATAAGGTTTAATTACCAAAATGAGGTTTGACCATGGTGAACCCTTATTTCCCAAAAATAAATGATTTTTCTCCTCTTTGATGTGTGATTGTAGGTTTTCAATTGAAGATCAAGTGGAGAGAATAATTGTCAAAGTTGCAAAGTTGTAAAAATTTTCATCTTTGTTGCAAGATAACGAAAAGTGCTCTGTAGAATTTATTTCCGACTTTCGGCAGCTGAACACCTGGGAGATGGGAGTGCAGACATTGAAGAACAAAACCCAAAATTCACTTTTCCAGAACCCTAATAGGGACCCATTCACCACTGGGCGAATGAGTCCTCAGTGAGGCTCAAAATAACACTTTTTTAGCAAGGTACACATTGTTTTAGCATCCTAAAACCTTCCTATTTTCTATTATAACAACTAGGTTTTATTTTTAATTGTTAATTATGCATTTTAGCCCTCATATATTGAGTGAAACACTAAGTAAAATTAGGTGTACCCATTTGGTTAACCCCATTTGTGGTGCACCTCTTTTTCTATGTTTCAAGGTTGTAGAGGCTCTACTGTTTTAGTTGGTGTTAATTTTCTTAAAGGGTTTTTCATCCCTATGTCAGTTTGTAAGAATTTTTTAGATTTTGGATAAGATTTTATCATGAAAACCTTATTGTTGTAATTGTATTTCATTAAATGATGAAGCATTGAAGGTACTCCTTTCATCTCATGGATCCATGGTCTTTCCAAGAGAATATTATATTAAATATCATGGGGCATGACATGTATGGTAGTTTGCAACACAACCTTACCAACTTTGATAGGTAATGTTATCACACCAGGAGGTTGTTTACCCATATTATCAAACCACAAATGGAAAAATTATCTAGTTGAATTTTAGTCTTATCCAATAAAATTTTATCTAAAATAGTTATACTAAAAATATTAAGCCCCAAACCATTGTCGATAAGGATATGTCTAATCGCAAACCTACTAATAATAGCCATTATCATCAAAGCATTATTTTATTTTTCATTTCTAAAGGAATTAATTCACTTTGATGGAAGACAATACTGACATTAACCGAATTCATATCCTCAATTTAGGCTACTACATCATTTGGTAGTGCACTAGGAGGGATCACAACTTTTTGCAGAGAACTTTGAAGCATGCCATGGTAATTTGATGGCGTTTGAATTAGGTCCCACAAGGAGATCTTAGTAGGATTTTTATAAAGTTGATCCACAAGATTATCCTCCTTTCCTCTATGTTGAAGTAAATGAGGGGCACTAGGTAAAATAGTTTGTGGGAGTGGTATTGATGAAGGAATGACTTGTGTTTGTCTTGGTTGCTTATTATTCCTTATGTTATATGTATGAGCAACTATGTGGTAACTTGGTTGGTATGACACATTATTACTAGTGAGCTATTTTGCAAAGTTTAAGATGTGAACTTGAGGTTTTTTATTTGTTTTGAGGTGGTCATATGATAAGCACAAGTTTGGTTTTGATTTTCGGTTGTTGGGTAGGTGATTAAATGATAAGTTGAGGTGTGATCTTATTAATTTTTCATTGTTGTGTGGGAATGGTGCAAGCCTTAGTGGGTGAGCTTAGTGACATGAAGTCCTCAAGGGCTTCACCTAACATATCAAATCCATCATGACTAAAGGGCTTGATAGGTATATAATGCACTTGTAGAAAGAGTTCTAGAATGATCATATAGCTATATTTTCTCCAAGATTAACCATTAAATTTCAATTTTAGTTTATGTTTACATGTTTAAGGCTAGCTAGGAAAAAAATCAAATTTATAGACCTGATACAAGTATAGATCTAGACACCAAGTTCCAAATTGGCCAACCGACAATAGACCTATTTGTTTGTTTTGGAAAATCTCAGGCAGGTTTATGGAGGACTAGGAAACCCTAGGGTATTTGTGTATTGGTAAGGCTCTTTCTAAAATTTATATTTCAGAGGTACTAGTGAAAGACACTAGCTGTGTGAGAATGTGCAAACCCAGATTTTAAATTGATTCTATTATTGTTTTATCAGTTTTTAGATCGTGTAATGTGTTGTAACAACCTACGGTATTAATTTTTTGTAAAATTGAAACTAATCTATCCAAATTATGCAATGCTTCAGAAAATGTAAATAATTGTCCTATAGATCTAATAATTTTTAGTACTAAAATGTAAAATTCTATCAATATTTGTAACAAGCTAAGAAAAATGACACCTTTCTTTAATATGCAATAACACTTTTCTCGAATTTCAAAACAAATATTTGCAAGTAGAAACATATTAAAAATACATAGACATAGATTTGTGAAAAGTCTTTATGAGCCACCTATAGTTGGACAAAGGTTCCCTAGGGCATCTAAGTCCCCATAAGGGGTTCACAAAAATGAAAAACTAAATGTTTAGGTTGTTTTTTAAGGATCTTTCTATCTGCAAACAGGTTTGATAGTGATAATTTTTCTAGAATTTTCCCAATGGAAGACAATGTAACTCAAATGCAAATGTTTGAACAAGAATTGGCAATTATTAATGTAATTTCAAATGTAAATCTGACCTAAGTTACTAAAACTAACCTTATTGAAACCCTATGATGCAATATGATATGTAATTTTTTAAAATTTTATGACTTTTTATGATGCAAAAATTAAACCCTAAATGAGAAATGCAAAATAATGCAATACAAAACCTAGATCTAGGGTTGAATTACTTTAGATTGAAGAAAAGGTTTATTATGTAAAAATTCCAAGTTCACCAAAATGTAACATAAGAAAAAGGGAACCCTAAGTTTAGTGCATAAAACATAGGATTTCTTTTTGCTCCTTTTTTAAAGGTACAATAGGATGTGAATCAACAAGGTGTTTAGATTATTCCTTCAGGAAGCTGTAAGAGACAATACCTAATTTTGGGATTTAATAGAAACAACACTAAATCATGGGCGAGACTATGGAGCATGGGCAGGAAAAGCAGGATTTCAAATCTTTGAATAATGAAGCAAGCCGTGGAGCAAGATCTAAAGAATCCCAAGCGAAATCAGTGCATGTTCCGAGCAAGGAGAAAGGTAAAGATGAATCAGATGAGAAGGACACCAGAATCAACATTCAGGTGGACCCAGGAGGAAAGACAAACTTGAAGGGTTCTCCTGAAGGAAAAAAAGGTGAAAAAACCAATGAAGTGGTGGGGGCCACTGAAAGGGAAGGAGCAAAGTGAAAACCTTGTTCTTCATTGTTTGGAGTTAAACCAAATGGAAAATCAGTCTTCCCTCCAGAGAAAAATATTTTTGACCCAGTGACTGGTAAGTTTTCCATCTCTATGCCTAATACAATTATTTATCATAACATTGCTTTGATGGAAAAAGTTTTGGTTGGTAAGTTTATGGGCCCTAGACCTAATGTTGAGGTGGTTAGGGATTTTGTCAAAAATAAGTGGAGAATTAATGGTAAGGTTATGGTGACTACTCTTCCTAGAGGTTTCTTTGCTTTCGAGTTGACCTACAAGGAGGACATATTGGATGTGAGGAGTGGTGGTCCTTGGGTAATAGGAAAATCTTCTCCAACCCTTAAGAAATGGACCTCTCGTCTGGATCTCTCTGATTCCATATTTGAGAATGTCCTAGTTTGGGCCAGACTCCCGGGTCTCCCTTTGGAATATTGGAATGAGGATGTCTTCAATGTTATTGCTAACTCTTTTGGAGAGCTTATGTCTAGTGACTCTATGACAATGGCTAGAAAGCGGTTGGTGTTTGCATGAATCTATGTGGGAGTTTCACAAAATGCTGACCTCCCTTCCTCAATAAAAATTCAGTCTAATTTGGGTACTTGGATGCAAGCTATAGAGTTTGAGTCCATTCCCTTTGCTTGCTTCAAGTGCATAAAATTGAGGCATTGGGCTAAGAAATTCCCATTAAATGTCAGCAAAGACAAAGAAAAACTCTAGTCTAACCCTATGACGGTTTGGAGAAAGAAGCCTGAAGGGGAAAGGAAAGCTAGCATTACCAAATCCATTAATGAGGAATATGGCAAGAAATCTGAAGATCAGAGGAACACCATTGTAATCAATGGCAAAATAGGGCCCAAGGAATCTGATGTTTAGAATAATCAACAAAAAGGGGTAGAAAGCTTCTCTTGTTCAGAGGAAGAAGGCGAAGACATCTTGGATAATGTTGGGGATGGTGATAAGATTAAGGACTTTGTCTCCTCCAATCCTGAAATGATGTCAGAAGGCAAGGAAAATGGGGGTCCAAGATTGGAGGATATTCCTATCCAGGGTTTGTCTCTGGATATTGGCATTCCTATCCTTCCTTCTTCCTCTAAAGAATTTTTTCCCTGAAGTGAGGATCCTCTTAAGCTATGGGAAAAAGCAACTCCAGATTTTGTCAAGGATACCTTTGAGAATCTAAGCTAGAATAACAAAATTTCAAGTGATAATTTGAACCAACTCAAGAATGGCCAAATGGATACTCTCCCCTGGGAGCAAAGAAGAATGTATGACAAGGAATGGGAATTTGGGAGAGAGTTGGAGAGCCAAGAAGATACTGATTGGGAAGAAGTCCTTTCTCAATCGAAGAAATAGAAGGAGAGAAGTAAACAACAAAATACTCTAAGTGGAGTTGTTACTAGAAATAGAGCTAAGGCAGATTGTAGTGCTACTAAGTATAACCAAGGAAGAAGATCGGGTAAATGGCAGAGAGAGCATGATAGCTTTCAGGACATAGCGGATGGTGTTCAAAAGACCATCTTGGAGATTCTCCAATCCCCTAGTAAGATAAGAAGATTATGTATTGGAATATTAGAGGGCTTAATAGCCTTCATAAGAGGGATGTTTTGCACAATTTTTTTATGGATCATAAACCTGATATTCTTCTCATCCAAGAAACTAAAATGTCTAGAGATAAATTGGAGAAGATTAAAATGTTTTAGAATTGTGGAATCCAAGGAAATAGTTCAGATGGTGCTTTAGGAGAAATTGCTACTTTTTGGAACCAGAACTTCATCAAAGGTGAACCTTTTCTAGAGAGCTTTAATCATGTGGCTACTAAATTCACACATATCAGAGACAATTTTAGCTGGATTCAGTCAAACATCTATGCTCCTAATGGGAAAAGGGCCAGAAAATATTTTTGGAATGAGCTTTCTACATTCCACAGGATCTTTGATAAAGACCACTGGATTAATATAGGAGACTTTAACATACCTCTTCTAAATGAAGAGAAATTTGGAGGTTCTCAGGTTAACTTGGAAAGTAAATATGACCTTTTGGACTTCATCAATAACAAGGCGTTGATTGATCTTGATTTGCAAGGAGTTGTATATACCTGGTCGAATCGAAGAAACGATAAGGACCTTATTCAAGTTAGGTTAGATATAACTTTAATTTCTGATCAGTGTGAAATTTTATCGGGACCGTCGATTCTCTGATGAAGTGGTCATTAAATTTTCTAAAAAAGACAAGGAGAAGGCTAAGATGGTTAAGGCTGCCAATAGCTACTTTGATGTGGAGTCCATCAAATCTATCTGGAGGAAAGTTTTAAGAGTTATAATGGAATATATCACGGTTGACGGGTGCTTCACCAGAGTATATGATAACCACTTTGCCATTCTGAACCACTTCCGTCACAAGGTTCGTATCTCTCTGCCTTTTTACTTATTCTCTTCTTTGAAGAATTGTCTTGATGAAGTTGAAAGAAACCCTAGGAGGACTACTATTATTCACCTTGGTCTTGTCAAGCTCATATTTGAGCATTATCAAAATTTACCTACTTTGCCTAAAACTATTGAAATTGGAGATTTGGATGATGAGGAGACAGAAAGTAGTAGGGAGAATGACCCTCAGGCCCCCCCTGCTTGTGCTCCTGTTGGTCCTAAAACAATCACTCCCCAGTCCCCGTCTTGTTGGAAAGTCCTTAAGGATTCTGCTCTGCCGTCATGTCCTAAGTTGCAACCTCTACATGAGTGCCCTAGCCTGGGTTTTTCCTCTCCACCATATCTTAATCCCCAGCCATCTCCTGGATGCCCTACTTTGGGTTTGGTCTCTGGTTTTAAAGGTACCTCTGTTACGAAACTTGTTTCGTATTCTGGGAATTCCATGGAAATTCTTTTTGATAAACCCATGGTTAGTAAGGAATCGGCCCCTAGTGCCCCTGCATCTAGAAGATTTGGGAATGGCCCTTATGACTCCCCTATTCAGGATGAAGTTAACTCAGACCTGATTAAGCTCAAGCCTTAGGACATTGTGAGTGTGGCAGAAAAAAGTACGGATGGCCTTTTCACTATTCTCAAGTGGACCAAGAAGGAAGTCTATGATTTGAAAGGCCGTAATAGTGATCTTAGCAACAGAGTCATGGATTTGGAGCCGAAGATTAGCTGGAGTCGTAGAGAGAATGAAGGACATGAAACTCCCTTACCAAGGAAAAGACAGCAATCACAGGAGGAAAGATTGACTAGTATCGAGTACAGTATGTCCAAGATAGGCCAAAATATTAGGGCCACTGTGGTGAACAATCACAAAATTGCCAAGAATAACACCATTATCATCAATGCAATGGTGGAAAAGCTCGAAAAAAACCAAAAGGGTTTGCTGGTCGTGGATTTGGATGCAGACAGAGGAGGCTGCAGATCTGCTGGTGAAGGGATTTCGACTCGTACCCAGGCTAACACTAAGAGGAAGACCCCGACTTCATCACATACGGCTCAAATCCTCAAGTAGGGGTTACAGGATATGAAGTATGTTGAAAAGGAGGCTAAGGAGTTATTGAACACCTTGGAGTAGTGCGGTGGTGTTTGTTTCTGGTTTTTTGGGCGGTCCTTTTTTGGGCCCTATTGTCTCTTTGTGTTGTCGTTTCCTTTTTGGGACAGCCGTTTGTTTGTTTGGACTTATTTTGTTATCTTTTTTTGTTTAAACTCTGCGGTTTCAGGTCCCTGTAAAACCTATTTTTTCCTTTTCAAAAACTATTAAGTTGTTCTCTTAAATCTCTTTCTAGAGTAGGCTCTGATCACTTTCCTATAAGTTTTGCGGCGGACCCTATAAAGGCGAAGAGGAATTCTCCCTTTGGATTTGAAAGAATGTGGCTTTCCCACCCCAATATTTTTGAGGAAATCAAGAAATAGTGGAATATTGATGTTTCGAGTACTGCTATGTTCAGAATTGCTAAGAAACTGAGGAAAGTCAAACACAAATTAAGAAGTTGGAAAAAAGAGTCCTTTAGAAATATCTTTGGCATTAAATTTGAACGTCAAATGGAACTTTCAGAGATCCTGGATAAAATTTAGAGGGAAGGATACATAGAAAATAATAAAGTAAAATAAAATGAGTTGCTGGTGAAAATGCATGATATTATAGCTAAAGAGGAGGAGTTTTGGAGGAAGATATCTAGAGTATTATGGCTTTCAGTTGGAGATAGAAACACCAGGTACTTTCATTTGTCTACCTCAAAACACAGGGCTTCCAACAGGATTTCTCACATAGAAGTTAATGGCAAGAGATTTGAGGAAGAGGAAGATATCAAAAAGAAAGTTGTCCTCTTCTTTAACAACCTTCTCTTGGCGAATGGGGAAATCAACCATAATGACCAATATTTTCTATTAGAGGCCATCCCTAAGGTTGTGGGGATGGAAGATAATAATAAGCTAGCTTCCATTCCCTCTCGGGAGGAAATTATGAAAGTTGTCTTTTCTTTTGAAGGAAACAAGGCTCCTGGCCCTGATGGGTTTCCTATGTTCTTTTTTCAATGGTTTTGGGAGATTGTTGAAAAGGATGTTGTGAATGTTATTAAAGAATTCTTTGGATCCAGAAGTCTTCTTAAGGAATTGAATGCCACTTTTGTGGTCCTTATTCCCAAGAAACCTGGGGCTAAGGAGTTTGAGGCGTTTAGGCCTATTAGTCTCCGCAACTCCTTTTATAAAATCATATATAAGGTTTTGATGTCAAGGCTCATTACTATCCTTCCTTCGCTGATATCCCCTCAACAGAATGGTTTTGTTCCAGAAAGGAAAATCCTTGACTCTATAGTCACTGTTCATGAGAATATCCATTTGCTTGTGGAATCTAAAACTGAAGGGTTTCTTCTTAAGATGGATATTTCCAAAGCTTATGACTATGTTGATTGGGATTTTTTATTCAAAATTCTAAGGATGTTTTGTTTTAGCAGCAGAGTTATTCAGCTAGTGAATTAGCTGGTTACTATTGTCTCCACTTCTATCATTGTGAATGGCTCTCCCTCAAGATTCTTTCAGAATTCAAGAGGTCTAAGACAAGGTGATCCTATCTCTCCTATTCTATTCACAATCATGGCTGAGAGCTTGGGAAGAAATCTTAAAAGATTGATTGAACAAAGATCTCTAGCTGGTCTTAGATGTTCTTCTCCTAATTTAATTTATTCTCACCAACAATTTTTTGATGACACAATGTTGATGGGAAGATCAATGGTGACTAAGGCTAAAACCTTGAAAAAAATATTAGACGTGTATGAGAAGGCAACTGGGTAGATGGTCAACAAACAGAAGAGTTCCCTTTATTTCTTTAATACCCCTAAGCATAGACAAATTTAGATTGCTAGACTCCTTGGTTGTAGAGTGGAATCCTTACCCTCTACTTATCTTGGGTTACCTCTATTCCTTAAACCTCCAATGTCCTTTTGGTGTGCGTTGGTTGATAGGTTCAGTAAGAAGTTAATAGGATGGAAAGGGGCTCTTCCGAGTCAAGTAGGAAAAATTCAGTTCCTCAAAGCTTCTCTTCAAAACCTCCCAGTTTATGCACTTAGCCTTTTCAAAATACCTGCCAAATATGTGGAGGCCATTGAGAAGATCCAAAAAAGATTCTTTTGGTTTGGTGTGGAGGAGAGAAAGATGATGCCTCTAATAGGATGGGATTTGCTATGCAGATCGAAATCCTTGGGGGGATTAGGTCTTAGAAAAATCAAAATGATTAATAAGACTCTTCTTGCTAAACAAATATGGAGATCCTTTTCGTTTGATGGAGAATAGAAAGATATCTTTAAAATTAAATATATGACCAATTGTGTGTCCCTTAAAGCCTTGTTGGATTCTCCTATTTTTCCTCATGGTTCAACTTGCTGGAATGACATGATTGTTGTTAGAAATATTTTGGAATCAGGGGTTGGTTGGCACATTAGAAGTGGTAATCTAACCAGGTTTTGGGAGGACAGATGGCTTTTTAAGGATCCCCTAATCAAAATTGAAAGATTCAACAGATTGGCTGAGTTTTGCAAAGCTACTTTTGGAGAGTATGTAAAATATTATTGGAGTGAAGGAGATTGGGTGGATTTGTGTATGGTTAGCTAGGAATTGGCTCCGCTTTGAACAATCTTCCTTGATGGTTGTCAGATTGGGACATAATCAATTCGATGATCAACTTGTCTGGATGGACAACCCTTCGAGTAACTACTTTGTTTCATCAGTTGTTTATCTGTTATCCCTTTCTCAAGCCCCCCCTCCTTTTTGGTCTAAAGCATGGATTAAACACTTGACTCTTAAAGTCAACATTTTCTTTTGGATTCTATTTCAAAATAAGGTGCTCACGGTGGATAATCTTTGCAAATGGGGATTACAAATCCCCAATAGATGTTACCTTTGCAAGAGTGAAGCGGAGTCAGCAAACCATTTGTTTCTCCACTATTTGTTTGTTGCTCCAATCTAGGGAAAATTTCTAGCTCTCTAGAATATTTCTTGGGTGTTCTCCTTGTCCATTGAAGATTTATTCTCACAATGGAAAGCCGCATCTCAAAATCCCTTCATTTGAAGATTATGGGTTTTTATTTTCCCTTTTTTTGTGTGGGGAGTGTGGAAAGAATGTAATAACAAAATTTTCAGGGATAAGGAAATGTCAAAGATTAATGTTTTTGAAAAAAAAATTAGGCTAATAAAAGAAAACTTCAATGTTATTCTCCAAAAAGCTTTAAATCTTGAGGCTGTGGTGTGCACTCCCTATGATCTAATGATAGCCAAGGATTGGAATCTCAAAATGGATGTATCTAAGGCATCCAAGCCAGCTAAGAAAGATAGGGAGGGCGTCTGTTAGACCTATCCTCCAAATGGTTGGACAAAAGCCAACTTCGATGGCGCTACGAAGGGGAATCCGGGGATGGCCGGAAGTGGAGGTGTGTTAAAGGACTCAAATGGTAACTTTTTTCTGGTTGTGGCCATGTCCCTTGGTTCTCAAACCAATCATGTGGCAGAGGCTACAGGAGCTTTTCAAGTTTTAAATTTAGCACATAATCTGAATATAAAATATTTATGGCTTGAAGGGGACTCCAAAAACATCATTGACTGTATCCTAGGTAGGACCCCACCCTCCTGGTCTATTAAGAATTGGATTGAAGATGCTAAATCTATCTTAGATAAGTTTGGAAAAGTTAAAATCTCCCACACCTACAAGGAAGCTAACAGCGTGGCAGATTACTTTACGAATGAGGGGGTTAAGCGGGGAGGTTTGAACACATGGTAGAATTTCAAGGACTTGGGAGTTGAAGTTAGGGCCTTATTAGATTATGATGTTAAGCATGGGAAAGAAGAAAATATCTTTAATGATGATAGGGAAAAGTGCTAAGTACATCAAAATCAAGAGATTTGATGGGGTCGTGTCAAATAACTTAGCTGGTAAGAAAAAGTGGCATGCTTTGTGGGTTCATTGGAATGGTTGCGTAAATTTGCAAAAGGTTCTCGGCACTGGTAGAGATTGCTAAGGTCTATAAACAGGTTGAGCGAGGAGGTTTGGTTCCTTTCTTGGAAAAACTTCATGGGCCTGATCCTCAGGCCACTGACTACTTTGAGAAGAATTGGAATAATGGAGAAATTATCCTCTTTGGGAGAAAGGTGAAACTAGATGAGAAAATCATAGGAGAGTTGACTGGAATGTCCACTGAGGGCATGAAATTTTATTGTGATAGAAGGTTTTCAGACGAGGCGGTAATCAATTTCCCAAAGAAAGAAAAGGAGAAACTAAATCTGGTCAAAGTTTCCAATAGCTATTTCAAAATTGACTCCATCAAGGTGCTTTGGAGAAAGGTGATTCGTGTCATTACATAGTATATTACCCTGGACTAGAGATTCACCAGAGTTTATGGTCATCATTTTGCTCTCCTTAACCACTTCCGCTATAAGGTACTGATTTATTTGCCTTATTACTTGTTCTGCTCATTGAGAAATAGCCTTGAGGACCATAAGAAAAATCCCAGGAGATACCATATTCTTCATCCTGGACTTATTAGGTTGATCTATGAACATTTTCAAAGCATGTCAGCTTTATCCAAACCAGTTGCCTCCACGGCGTCTGAGGACTATGATACGAATAGTGGTGGCTCAGAGATTCATTCTAAGCCTAACACAGGGGGTATTTTTTAAGCCCATTCGTCCCCTATCCTTTCTGGAAAGAAAACCCAGCTTTGTAAACCCTAACACATGAAAGTTAACCCTAAGACTTACCCTGGCTTCCCAACCCCTTTAAAGAAATTTGTTCTCAAGGGTTCCCCTACCAAAAAGTTGGTTTCCTACTTTGTAGACTCTCTAGAAGAAAATACTAAGAACCCTAAAGCTAGTAGAGATTATGTTTCTACCCTTACTACCTATGTTAGAGATGTTGGAACTATATTTCCCAGCTCCCCTAACCTGGGTGATTTCAACCTCATTTTAGATCAGGATCAGTCTGGAGACATCCTTGCCTCTGCTAGATGCCGCGTTGGTGATATTTTTAGGGTTATGAAATGGGCCTATCAGGAAATCAATGATCTTAATCTCAGAAACGGGGTTCTAAATAGCAAGTTGGAGGAACTAGAACTAAAGCTGTCAACTTTGAACAATGAAGAAGGAAAACAGAAAAAGAACAATACTGGGACGGGAGATGATGACATTGAGGACACGTATAAGACTCTGGAAGCTGAAATTGTTATAATAAAAAACAATATGAAAATTTTTGTGGAACAAACCCATAGAATGGAAAGGGACAATGCCATTATCATTAATGCAATGTCTGAAAAGTTGGAAAAGTCGCAACAAGGCTCGCTGGTTGTTGATCTGGAAGAGGACAAGGATAAAGGAAAGAATGAGGACCAAGGAATATCGAAGAGGAACCATGCTAACCTTAAGAGGAAAGTGCCTTCTACTTCCTAGATGGTCCAGATCTTAAAGAGGGGGGTTCAAGAGATGAATGACATGGAAGCTGAGACAATGAAAATTTTAAAGTCCCAAGCTTAGTTGTTGCTAGGTTTTATCTAGTTTTTTTGGGGTCTTTTTGGTGGCCTTTGCTGGCCTTTTTTTGGTGGTTGTTGCTTTGTAATTTTAATTTCCTTTCTACAGCCTCTCTGTTTCTGGGTTCTTTGACGTTTTATCTCTTTTTTGTAAGCTTTTTGGTTTCGGGTCCCTATAAAACCCGTTTTTTCCTCTTTCAAAAACAAGGTGTTTAGATTGAATTTCAACCATGAAGGTGGGTCAATCAAACTTGGATCTGATCCTTTTGAGCCTTAGAAATGGAAAGAAATTGATTTTCTATGATTAACCTAATTCAACTATGTTCCCTAATATAAAAATTGTAATATTCTGATGATTAATAGACTAAAAGAACAACTTGTAGGTATATTTGGGAAGTATTGAGTGATTTTTATTTTTCATAGAGCTGGATCTAGGATGAAATGGAGGAAAAAGTCACCCAAGGGCATATGGGTCCTTGTAGGCCTTTTTTGAAACTTCAAATTTGACCATGTAGCTCTTTTTCTTCTCGCTGATGTCTACTTTGTAAAACCTTCATCTTTAGATCCAAACCTATAATAAATCTGTGAATTAGATGGGAGGTGGCTATATAGGATTTTTCCTTATTCAAACCCCTATTTTAGTATTTTTACCTCCATAATGGCTAATAAATTTGATTGATAACAGTGTGTGTGCCCTAACATTAAGTACATCTAAGATTGTTATGAGCTAAAAATGCATAAATCCCTACTCAAATGTGTTAGAGAAGTATTCCTCTATGAAAATGACAAGATCTACTTAAGAGGAAGTCAAAAAACCCTTAGGAAATATGAAACGTAATGATGAAGCTTTTGAAGACAAGAACACTAGGAAACAAGTCATTAGGTTGAAGGAAATGGCCAAATTCATCTCCCAAACCTATAATCCATCATACTCTTCTATTGGCATCAATCTTCAATCATGACATAAGGCTTGATCAAATATCCAAATAAACTTGAAAACTTGAAAATTCAAATGTATGTGGTGGAATGTAATGATCTCTTGCTACTCCAAGATTCAAATTATTGATTGCTAGTTTCAAATAGTGACAAGACTAGGTATTTATAGGAATTTCTCTAATTTCTTGAAGATTGGATCTCATTTAAATTTTGAATGTTAAAATATTGAAATTGACATATCCAAAATTGATCTCTGGTAGAATAGGGGGACCCATACACCCTGGGGTGCATGGGTCCTAGCCCTATTTTCTAGGAAATTAAGTTTCAGGGGTAAAATAATAACTAGATGAATTTATTCAATGCTTGTAATTTGCTGGAAAATAATAAAATACACCTCAAAATGCATAATTTAGGAGATTAGATCCTAGGTAGGAGATGTTGAAAATGCATAAATCTAAGGGTCAATAAAATAGTCCCAAACTAAGCATGAAATTGTACTATCACCTACAAGGGAGTACAATTTTTGATGCTACAATACCCAACATTTGGTGAGACCAACATTATTTTAAAACTTATATGATTTGGAATGTAATTCTCCCAAGAAACTACACAAATAAATTACACTTAGGCCAACAATATTTGTTTCAAATTTGTTCCACTAGGGGAAATTCTAATAGCCACTATTTTCTTATTCTAAGATCTAGTACCCAAGAGAAACTAAAAGCCTCTCTAGGGTCATATCCCCAAGTAAGCATATTTCGATCCTCTAGGGAAAAAAAAGGTCTAGATCAACCAAAATAGAAGAAAGGGTATCTTGGGAATTTGGGCCTCCTCTTGAAGGCTAACTAGTTAGATATTTCTAGTAATAAATGTGAGATTCCCCTAGATATTCCCTCACTTATAAAGATATCTTAAAATATAAAAACATTAGATCAACCAATTTTTAAAAGACTTCACTTAAAGAGAAGAGACGAGGGTAGGAGGTGAGACTTAGGGATTGGAGGTCCCAAGATTCAATTCAAAAAACAGATCTATGGCTAGAAGTTATGATATAGATGAGGCCCCTTTTAAAAATTGAAGCACCTATCTTTATCATATTCTAAACAATGGATCCTTTCCCAACCAAATTCATTCTCAAAATCTCATCAACATCAACACAATGTAAATATTTATAGATAAGAAGTTTGGCCCAGGATTTTTCCTATCATTTGTACCATCCTTAAAATATTTTGCTAGCTAATTCTTGTCTCTATGATTGCTTTTAGAAATTTTAGATTAGACTTAATGATCCATCATTAGGAAGAGAAAAGTGATGGATTGGATTACAAACATAACCTTAAAAAGACGTAGGTGAGGAAGTGATATGAGTACCAAAGAATGAATTGCATGACAAGAGGAAAAATGGATAAATTAGTGTGGATCCAAAATATTTCTAGATCAAATGACCTGATAAATATTACATATCAATATAGTAAACTAGTAAATAAAAAATTTAGATTATTCACTAAGAATTATAATAACAAAAGGATGAAAATAATTTAGAATATGTTTGATATATATTCTAAGAAAATTTAATGATATTGTGAGGATGTCAATGACAATGTATAATTAATAAGATAGATCAAGTACATAAGGGTGACCTATAATTTATTATCCAAAGGCCTTGAGACCATTCAAAATTGAACTAGGGTTTCTCTAAAATATGCTATTAGCTAAAATAAGATGTGAATCAATGAACATGGTTTAATTTGACACTAGTATGACTAACTTAAAAATTAAGAACAAAATTAATAATGATCATTAGGCATAAGGTCTTGACATATGACCAAGTCGATACATTAATAAGATAAGTGCATTGATTGTTGAACTAAGGTGCAAGGTCTTTACCAGTTTTAAGAACTAAAAATAATCTAAACAATGATAACGAATATAAAAAGAGCTAATAAGGTATACCCATGCCATTTTTCCTTAGGAATCAGGTTGATTTTGAGTAGATTATCCTTTATGTAATGATAATTCCACAAGAAAATTTTATTTTTGTGTTAAATTCAGCTAATGGACTCATCCTAGATTGTCCCCATCATCACTAGTCTCACAAACCAATTATTATCTCTCAATGTCCCATTTTCCATGCTAATTTATATTTGTAGGTGTAGAATTGACCAAGGCCACTTCTTCACACAAATTTAAACCTTAATTTTTTAAAAATTAAATTTCAAATTGAGCCTCACTACTATTTACCCAATTGTTATTAGGAGATGACCTAATACATATTTATGTGGGTTTGTGTCCTATGATATTTCCTTTAAGGAAATTCCTTATCCATTTGAATATAATTCTTATGCCTAGGCCCTAGAAGAGACAATTTTTTTATAGTAGCATCATAAAGCATCCTAATTTGATTATCAACTTGCATCATCATCCTAGGCATACCACATAGTTTCCCATTATCTTTATCAATCTATCTAGAGGTTCCACCAAAGGAGAACAAATTATTCCCTAGAAAGTTCCTAAATAGTTTCAAAAGCCTCACTTCAAACATGAGTACAATATTCGAGGTGCCTCCACAATAGTCATCAATTTGTTTCTAATTCACTTCTAAAAGTTAGGTTGACTTTTTTACATTAGATTTTTTTTGTGGGTGCAAATTTTAGTTTCACAAGAGCAATTTGAACAAGAGTAAGATAAATTTAGTTCACATGTTCTAAAGCATTCATTTGATAAGGCTCTATTTCTGTACGCATTGATGAATCAATTCTCGATATCTATTATAGCATAATCTTCCATCCAAATTTCAAGCTAAATATCACATTTGATTTATTTAAATTCTATAAGTTAATTTTATATTTATTATTTAAGTTTGAACTCTTAAATCTTAAGCTTTTATTATTATCTAGTTATTTGTCCTAGGTAAACTTGTGGTGGAAGTATTTATGTATGTAGAACCCTCAAAATCCACTAACATGCTTGCTTTGGAAGGAAATATTTTTTTTCTATACCAAAAGACAACTATTTTGGAGGGTTATTGTTGAACTAAACTCACTTCAATGTTCAAAAGTGAATTTTGGTCAGTAAAAGAAGACAAATATTTACCACTTTTTGATAGGGATAAGGGGTAAAATTACCATTGAGTATTTGATCATTTGACCATTTAAAATTAAATGATATTTATATAATAGTATCTAAAATATTATAGAATTATTTCAACCACATGAATGTGACCTTCAATTTTAAAAATTTGTGTGTGAATTTGTTTAATCAAAATTCAAATGTATTATTTAAACCAATATGCTCTTATTATTAGGTTCATTGAACAAAAATAATTGAATAATAAAAAATGGGATGGAATAGCATTTGTGTTGGGAAGAAGGCAATTGCTTCTCCAAACCAACCAAGAATAAAGAATTGACTTCCCCATAAACATAATGAAGAAGGGAGTTGAATGGTGCTCGGTATAGAAAGTAATTGGACATCACCTTGATGCGATTGGGGTGCGAGGGCTATTGAGGCAGTTCATGTTTGATATTGGAACTCTATCAATAGAGAGGAAGAGATTCTTAGGACGAGCTGTACGAATTGTTAGTGCATTTGAGGGGGAGATTGTATGTCCTTGTTCACAGACTGGCACGGACGTGAACATCTTGCTCCTCCTCTTTTCTGTAAAATGCTTAATTCTTGAGAGTGCATCTTGCATGGTGGTCCCGGTCATGTTAGCAAAGCAGAACCTGAACCATCCTTCCTCGTTACAATGGCATGACGACCCAGGTGATACATTCAGTCCAACCTCGTTGATAATTATCTTCCAAAGTGAAACCTCTGATTCTTTGTGGAGAAGATGGCGGAGGTCTACCCAACAGAAAAGCCCTGCGTTGCTACTGGCCAAACATTCAATGCCCACGTCGCGCAATCCCTGCACAAACATGCTATTCGCCTCTCGGAGCCTCTTCTGATTCTCCTTAATATATTTTTTCACAAATTCTCTGTCACTCAACATCGCACCCATCAAGTACTGCGTTTGTGATGAAACCATGCAGAAACTTGACATTCTGCGAGCCGCCATAACAACTTTGTTGTTATAGGAATAGATGGCTCCCACTCTGAAACCAGGCAGTCCCATGTCCTTTGATAGACTGTAAATGATGTGTACATGATCGCGCTCCTTCTGACTCTGCACGACCTCTGCAATGCTCACAAACCTTGGACCGGAGAACACTGATCCTGCATAGATCTCATCACAGATCAGATGAATCTTCTTCTCTGTAGCAAAACCTAATATTCTTCTCAGTGTTTCCTTATCCATTGTGGTGCCTAGTGGGTTGGATGGATTTGTTATTAGAATGCCCTTCACTTTTATCTTGCGACATCTCGCCTCCCTGTGCGCTTCTTCAAGTGCGCTCACTGTCACCTGAAAATTGTTGGAACTGCTACAGTGTACTGGTATCAGCTCTACTCCAGTCCGCCACTTTAGATCTCTATCAAACCTGCATGTCAACATTTGCATACATTAGATTTACCAATTAATTGAAAGGGTAACTCATATAATCAAAACAATGTTTTATGGCTGACTAATAGGGTTGAATATTTTTACTTGGTAATTCGAAAAGCAGTTGATTAGCCACAAATAGGGCGAATTTTAATATTTTAATGTGGAAAAGATAAGCTTTAGTTACCCAGGATAATATGGGGTTGGAACAAGGAAAGCCTCTCCTGGATTTGCCACACAAAATGTTAGCACCTCATGAGCCGCAGTTGCTCCTGCAGTGAGGACCATTCTATCCTTATCAAATTTCACTCTTCCTCCTCCCACTCCCTCCATAAATAATGCAATACCCTGCATTAACAGTCCATAAATGCTTAATAAAAGCCATTCCAGTAGCACATGAATTGAGCTAAATTGAGTAGTTTTTACGTCAAATTTATTGAATTATATTTTATGATTTTGACTAAACAATAATGTTATATTATTTTATAAAAAAATCAATTGAATAGTTTTTTAGTCAAATTTATTGAATTAAAGTATATTTAAACATCAGCCATTTCATTAATGAAAAGTCAATTCTAAGCCAAACACTATCATTAATATTTATCAATTTTGATGTAGATAAGATATAAAATTTCTATTGACTATTTGATCAGTTAATTCTAAGTCATTAAATATTAAGAATATTTATCAATTTTGATGTAGATTAGATATAAAATTTCTATTGACTATGTGATCAATCGATTCTAAGCCATAAAATATTAAGAATATTTATCAATTTTGATGTAGAGGAGATATAAAATTTCTATTGACTATTTGATCAGTTAATTCTAAGTCATAAAATATTAGGAATATTTATCAATTTTGATGTAGACGAGATATAAAATTCCTATTGACTATTAGACCAATTCTAAGCCATAAAAATATGGTGAATATTTATCCATTTTGATGTAGATGAGATACAAAAAATTTATTGACTATTTGATCATTAAATTTAAGTAAAATGATATTACATAAATTCAACTAAGTAACATAATTGAATTAGACTGCTATAAATACTAATTTATTGTGTAATAATTTCTACCTCTCTGAACTTGGGGAGGCCATGATAATCTTGATAATTTGCAATCTCCTTAAAGCTGGAAATGCCCTCCCGCGAGCAAATGGAAGACTCTGGATGTTCTCTCAGCCAGTCTTCTATCAAATCGAACGAAAGCTGCAAGACATTTGAAAAAGCAATGGCATTATTTATAAGCTCTGCTAACAGAGACACAATATATAATGATTGGGCTTTGCTGAATCCAACGAAATGGGTACCTGATTTTCTGCTAAGCCCATTTGAATAATTCCAGATGGGTTATTCTGGGGATGGTAAGGATTTGTGTCGTACGCTTTCCAGCCATCAAAATAAGGAGAGTCTTCACCATGGGCATTGGAGGTTGCTCTCCGGGAAAGTGGTGTCGGCAGCTGCATGGTGATTATACGCAATTGAGTTAATCCTCTGCCTCTGGCCTTGCTCGTTATCAATAGCTATACTATGTTATCTGCAAATGCAAGAGATGGATAATCGTATTTATATAGGCAAAGGGTGAGAGCAGGTGAAGAGGTGAATTTCATGGTTGGCTCCGAGTTTCAAAAGGAGCAAATGGTCTAACGTCAACAAGCTCAGGCGACTGCGCAAAAATCGTTGCTCTACCATTTACGACTACCATCTGGGGCACGTGAAAGTAAATAGACAGACATGGTCATTCGAATTTGGTCCGTCATGGGTTACGCCAGGATTTGTTCGGTACAACTTTGAAAGGACTTGTTGTGAGTCAGAGAAGAGTAGGGCCATGCTCGTTGGCATCGTTATCACTTAGAAACCTCTAGTTCGTTGAATTTCCTCGTGAATTTCCTCGTGTTGAATAGAGAATATTTTATGCGCAGACTCACCTAGAATAATTTTCATTCAAACTTTTGAACAGAAACAAAAAGCGGTTGATTCACAAAACACAAATTCTATTGTGACACTTGCGGTAGAAAATTCTGTGGAATTAATTTCGAAGAAATTATATGATTAGTGTGTTTGATTTAGAATGGTATTGTAATGAATAATTTTGGAGAAAGTTTTAATGCTTTACTTTTCTTACTATTTATGGATGCAACAAGTCTTAAGTGGATCATTATGTCACATCTCTAGTAAACATTAGACTTTATTTTGTGTTAATCGTCTGTCATCTCGATGTAATTTTAATGAATGTGAAACCTTGAACTTATAACTATGATTGCACCCCTTATTTTGGATGATCATAAGAGCTTAATTATTACTATAATAAATTTTGACACTTTAAATGGTCATTTGAAACAACTATTAAATAATTGATATTTATGAATTCAATGGTGTTATTCGATTTTGGCATGGATATATCTATATGTTTATCGAACTAACCAAGTACTAACAATTTTGTGAGAATGTGGACGAGTTTGCAGGTGCTTGGGGTGCAACAAAAATGTAGACCCGACAACCTATTTCGAGAAAGAACCTTAAACTTGGTAGCCTAGTTTGATTAGTTGAAAGTTGAGTCAGATACCCCACCCAAATTAAGAGTCTATCTACCTCAAATACTAAGGCTTGATTTGTATATGTTTCTTTTCCTCATCAATAGGTTAATTAATCTTTTTATTCCTTTGTAAACATTTTTGAATGGAGCCATTATGTGAATTAAGAGAAAATAAATAAAATAATATTGGTTAATTTAAGTCCATAGCTCACTATTTGAAAATAAAATAAATAAATAAAACATCAGATAAGAATTTACAAGAAATTATAAATTAAAAATAAAATAAAACAAGGAAAATAAGAGCAAAGGAAAAGAGAAAAATAAATAATAAAGAATTGAACTAAAAATTATGAGTAATAGAGAAAAAAAAAAGAGAAAGGAGTCATGATTTTGGAGGAAGGGAAAATTTAGCTCTTCACACCAACCAACAACTCTCATTTACGAGGAAAGGGGTGCAAGTTTGAAGGGGAAGTCATTCCATTAAAATAGCATGGCAGCCATGCTCATGGAAGGCTCCAAAGGTCAAAAAGAATGTACAAAAATCAAGGCACAAGTTCCTTTAAAACCCCACGACTCCTTTCATGCAAGACAAAAAAAGGGATTGCATGAAAACAATGAGTGAAGGAAGGCGGGGCAAGAGTATATACCAATGTGGTGAGTTTGGGTGCTGGAAGGAGGAAGGAAGATTTGGAGAGGTGTATAAGCAAAGAAGAATCACCCCATTGAGCCCTCAGAAGTTGCAATGCCTTAACTAGGTTTTCCCTAAGTTGCAATGCCTTAACTAGGTTTTCCCTAAGTTACTAACTCTATCATTTTTGTAATAGGTATTGATGTGAATCTCATAAATATTGGAACATGTCAGGGGTTAGGAAATGTGGAAATAGTTAGGGTGCATAAATTGTATTTGGATCCTCCATTAAAAGAAATTATTGTGCTCCTAATTACCATCAATATATCAACACCTAAGTATGCTTCGACATGTATTGTGATTTTAGAATTTATATTGTTATCTTGCATCCTTAGCTAGGTGTTGAAAATTATTATAAGGGATTCTCCTATTTAGATGGGAAAAATAAAAATAATAAATAATAAATAATAATAACCAAACCATGAAACTTGCTCATTCCTATTAGCTGAATGTAGATATAAATGTGCATCTTCACTTCCATGATTTAAAACACTATGGGTAGGCAGTCCATTATTAAAGGAGAATCACCATACTATGATTTCAAGTACTAGGACTATTTGCATAACCGAGGAGAAATGAGGTATCTAAACAACACCATCTCTACCATATTACTCTATTAAACATCAGTAATAATTTATTTCTATTGACTACCTTTAACATTTTAAATGGTGCTAACCCTGTTAAAGTAAATAATAGCAGCAAAACTCCTTCATTCCAGACCTCAGCTACATGAATTACCTTGTTGTTCACTTTTATTGGAACTGCTTATGGGCTTGGGTGTAGGCATGTACATAATATACGTTGTATAAACCATTAAAGTTGCTGAAACAAAAGGGAGAGAGAAACATCCAATTAGTCCTTGAATTTTTTTTAAGAACAATAAAATAAAAATTTACCATAGTCAAAAAGTGTGCCATGGTGATATTCAACATTCCTTTGAAATGTTATTTCCTACAAAAGATAGTTGTTAGAAACTATGGGGGGTGGAGATTTAACCAGAATTTAGCTTGAGAGATCAAACTTATAATTAATTAAACATATCTTTGGATGCCCAAAGGTAATATGTTTGTTCCATTAAAGGGTCTAATGGTAGCTGATGCGGGCCTATAAGTTGGCAGGCTATCGTAAGGTCCTAACACTTTAGTTAAAAATATATCAATTATATCAACAAGGTAGTGTTCAAAGGTTGTATGCTATAGGGAATGTCTTGAACATCTCTCTTAGATTTTACGAATGTTTAAATTGGTTGTAAACAAAAGTTAAACTAGAAAGAAATTAAACAAGAAAGCATAAAGTTGTTTTTAAAACTAGAAAGCGTGAGATTGTTAAACTAGAAATCATTCAAATTCCTATTCTAGAAAGCCTATAAATTACCTAGGAATTAATACGTATAGTTAAAATCTGAAATTTAAATGAAGGAAACTAACAGCTAATGACTAACTGCTGATAGAAAGTACACTTAATGACTTGTAACTAACAACAAGAGTGGGTGCTCTAGAATTTTCAAATGAATAGAACTTAAAGATTGCAAACTTAAAACTATGACCTGCAGGAACACATGATAGAGCTCGACACAAAATAACATTCATCCAAATTCAACATATACAAAATGAAAGTAACAACTTATTAACAAGAGAAATACTTGTCTACTCTATGAGATCCCTCAAGTGGCCAGCTCTCGGGCGTTCCTACGATTAACTTAGATTACGCGTGGTACTTTCACATCTTCAAAATAAATCCATTCATGGTACTTCCATTACACAAAACTATTGACTCAGAATGAGACTGGAAATATTTATTTATTCCTATCATAAAAGTGCAACACAAAGACATAGTTGAATAGTATTCAAAGCATATCATAACAACATAATAGTATATCCTTGTTTTGTAGTTACACATATTTATACTATACCACTACATAAATCATATTTTTCAAATGGTGGGAAAACACCATTGAAAAATTCTCAAAACAAAATTACAACTAACCAACTTAATAGATGTTCATGACATAAAACATAATAAAGGCTTTGAGTGGAGCAATAATTTTTTTCAACAAAAAATTTAACAGAAAGCTTTAAAGGAAATCATTGCACTTTGCACACCTAATTTTTTTGTGCCCAAACTTTCGGTGCTCTAACTTCAACCGCTTGAAGTTCGCTTAAAGTCCACTCCATTCTTCGGTCGTGCATAACTCCTATACAATGACTTAAAGTCTATACCATCATATCAACATTTGTTAGCTAATTTCAATCAATTTAAGAAATAAATATTTATACATCATTTTATAAAAATTAGACAATTATTGATCCTAAAAATAAACATATTGGCATGGCTGAGGTGATTAGCAAGAACAAAGAAGGGTATTTAGCTTATTATAATCATGAGGTTATTTATACCTCATCATAAGTGTCTACAAATAATTAGTCACCTAAACACATTCATTAATTCCTAAAAGAGTTTCATAGAGATGCAATGGGAGTTATCGGAACACCCATAGGACTAAGACAAAGAAGACCTAAGTGTGAACCTCTGGGATATTGAGCAATGGCAAAAAATCTTTGGACCGTGCCAATGACTGATGTTTGGACTACTGCTAGGGACTAGCCAACATTCACTCGGTTCATGGAGGTGAATATTGATATGGGATACCCTGGTTATGATTATGATAAGGTAATGCTTGTAGGGGTAGGGAACCATCCATGTAGGTAACGGTAATCTGGGGCTAACTATTGTATTGAGGGGTTCACTGGTTGTCACTAAGGGCACGAAAGTGATCAATGCCAATTGTTAGTTGGGATTGTAAAGAAGATAGCTGAAAATACCATTAAGGTCACAAGGTGGTATATGTCGGGAGTTACTTCTTCCTAAGTGGACAAACTTGTCATTGGTGGCCTATAGGTGATTAAAGTCAGAATCCACTAGGTTTGGTAGGTTCACTACTTGGAAATTCTCTATGACCCTTGGGATGAAGAATGGACCCACAATGTAGTATGGGATGCACTGAATCCTCTACCCAGTTAGCTAATGCCCTTGACCCATACCACCACCCAACTTAGTGTAGAAGACTAGGGAATGAATAGGACCCCCAGTGTAGTGCATAATACATCATCATTCTTTTCTATGAGATTCTCTAGATGGGATGGTGGTGAGTCTCCCTCTTATTTACCTAGACCTATCATGCCCTCACCTTGTATTGATCTTGTTGTGATGAGGTTGGAACCATAGTGTAGTATGGGATGCACTGAAGCCTCTTCACAACTGAGCTTTGACCTTGTTAGTCGCCTTTCATGCCCACAACCAAAACATTTACAGGTCTATCCTAGAATAGCTTGTTGGGTCCACTTGGTTGGGGTGGACTAGGTCGTGGTTCACGTGGTTGGGTTTATTGCACCCACGAAGAAGAAAAATCCATGACAATTACCCATTTCAACACCTACTCATGCTAGGTAATCCAAAACATGACTCCTCCTTTGGTATTTGGTTTTTGTACATCTTGATTGCATAAACTTAACTAGACTTGTTGCTATTGATTATGAATATTGTGAAGCTTAAATGTGAAATTGTATTGTATAAAAAAAATGCTCTCATGGCTGGGTTTTTACATTGGTATTAGAGCACCCAGGTTCAAACTTTGGACCTTGGCACCCATATACTCTGTGTTTGATAAAATAAATCTTGAATTTTATAGCCATGGGATGTGGTAGGAAAGGCCAACATAGAGGCCCCAAGAAAACCCAAGGGAAATCGAAACCATTACCTAAACCTGAGGAACCTGGGAAGACTATACCTCTGAGACAAATCGATACAATATCTGACATAGAGACCTTGGCCTCCACTCTTAAGAAAATGAAGGTCAAACAAGAAAAAGATAAAGTAGGTTCCTCTCGAGTTAAGGAATCAACAATAAAGATCAAACCATCTACTGCCAAATATTTCCCCTTTGGATGTGGGCATTATACCTCATCACTGACTAAGGAGGTGATAGTAGAATATGACCAAGTAAACTCAAAGGTGAATGTAAAGAGGAACCCTCTGAGGAGGAAGATCCTATTGAATATTAAAACAATGTAGTCAAGGAGGAAAACTATGTACTTATGTAATCAGGATGGTTAACATATTAACTAAATAACATTGTGCTATTATGTGTATAAGAAGGAAATATGAATGTGCATATATATACATACATATATGTATGTGTATGTATATATATACATATATGAATCTATAAGTGATATGAGTTTTATTCCCTTACTATGTGATATGTGAAAGGTTGCTTATATATAAATGATGATTGATTAGTTGATCAAAAAAATTTATTGCATTCCCAATAGGTTTTTAATGAATATTTCTTTAAATAAATTCAAGGTATGGGAATTGACCATTAAAAGGACTAAAATGACACCTTGTTATTTTAAAGAGAAAACTTGAACATACCCACTATGAGGAGGACGTCTAAGAGGGTATCAAGTCCCAATCTAGCCAAGATCTTATATGCTAGCAGAAATGTAACCCCTCCACTAGCAAGGTTGCTAGAGGAACTTCAGGCTAAATTTAATGCACTCTAAGCCAAAATAGCTTCTCAAGAGTAGTAGATAGAGGAATTATCAAGGAAAAGGGAACAAGGGACAAACCATAACACTGGTTTGGGTACCAAAGAATGGGAAATGGAGGAAGAACCCTCAGATTCTGACCATGGAAATAAATCTTGCATACTAGTTTGTGCCCCATCACCTATGGATCGACATGGATATGAAAGAAAGGACCCCTTAATTTGAGAATTGAAGAAAAACACCACCAAAGTATTATGGGACAGGTGGTGGAGATGCTAGAGAGGTTTGGCTGATTGATATGAACAATTATTTTGGGTTGATTGATATGGATACCAATACTAAGGCTAGATTGGCAATATATCACTTGGAAGGAGAAGCTTCTTTATGGTCCAGGACCATCTCTTAGCCATAAAAGGGTATGATCTAAAGGATTTAACATGGGAAAATTTTGAGAGGCAATTTCACAAGGAGTACTTGTCTGCTCAACATCGTGATCATAAAATGATAGAGTTTCACTCATTGCACCAAGGAACCATGACGGTGAACGAGTATAAAGCCAAATTTTTGATCCTACTATGATATGTGCATTACCTAAAGGAGGAGGAAGATAGAGTGAATAAGTTTATTCTTAGTCTGAACAAAAGCTTGATGTACACCACTAAGCTCGCTCGACCTAAGAATTTGGGCTAGGCAATGGAAGTAGCTACCATCACTGAAGGAAAGAGAAGAATTAAGAAGGAAAGAAGAAAAAATTCCTCCACCTTTACTCGTATTGATAATAAGGAATATAAGAAGGGCCTATGAGTGGAATAGAACCTAGGAAAATTCAAAAGGAGCCAAGGAGGAAATCAGAATTCCAAGGAAGCACCCTCTAAGAATAAAGAGGAAAGGTGGTAGAAGCCATCAAAGCTAGAGACCCCCACAAGCTCCTATAAGGATCAAGGAAGGAAGAAGATGGAAAACCAAGAAGGATGTTTGATATGCAAAGGCAACCACTTCAAGAAATATTTCCCCAGGAGGATAGATCAAAACACTAAGTCGACGACCAAGATCTATACAACCATGGACAAGGAGGAGGCTGATAACCTTGAGCTTCTTTGATAGAGCTTCCAGGTACTTTTTATGGGCAACCTATCATTATCTTGGTTGATTTAGGAGAAACTCATATCTTTATATCTCCTAATGTATTGAGTAAATGCAATGTTAGCCTTAATTGCCTAAGTCAAGAGGAGATGGAGGTAGAGTTTGGGTCTAGTAAGACTCAAAAGGTAGTTTTTTGTTTAAAGGACACCAAAATTGGCATAGGAGGTATATGGATTAGAGTAATTTTATTGGTTACTTAGCTAGGATCATATGGTGTGATACTAGGGATGGACAAGTTCAGGGAGAATAGGGCCACTTTTGACTATTACCACAAACAAATTAAGTGTAGAGACGATAATGGGAAACTAGTGGTGCTTCAAGGAGTGCCAAGGCCAATAAGGATCTTAATAGTCTCAAAAATGAAAGCTAAACAAGCCATGAGGAAGGGATGCAAACACCTCTTAATTAAGACAAAGGAAGGTGGTGAAGATCACGTTCCAAGTATTGCAAACCACCCGATAGTCCAAGAGTTCCAAAATGTATTTCTTGAAGAATTACCCGGATTGCTCCCTAAGCATCACTTTGACTTCTCTATTGAATTGGTTCCAAGAGTTGAGCCCATTTCCAAAGCCCCATATTGAATGAATATAGTCAAACTGCAAGAACTCAAAACATAATTGTAGGAACTTATGGACAAAGGTTTGATTCGACCCAGTGTATCTACATGGGGAGCTCGTATGTTATTCATCAAAAATAAAGATGGGACGCTATGCTTGTGCATAGATTATAGGATGCTCAATAAGGTAACTATTAAAAATAGATATCCTCTTCTTCGAATTGATGATATTTTCGATCAAATGAAGCGACTGGTTGTCTTCTCTAAGATTGACCTAAGATCGAGGTACCATTAGTTAAGAATTAGGGAGGAAGATATTCAAACCAAGATAACATTGAGAACCAAGCATGGTCACTATGAGTTTTTAGTGGTACCCTTTGGCCTAACTAATGCTCCTTCAGCATTTATGAGTCCTATGAATCATTTATTCCATGAATTTCTAGATAAGTTTGTGTTGGTCTTTCGTGATGACATTCTGATTTACTCTAAGAATCTGATAGAACATGAGGAACACTTGAGGATTGTGCTTCAGAGGCTTCCAGAACATAAGCTTTATGGAAAGTTGAGAAAATGATCCTTCTTCCAACCCAAAATACAATACTTGGGGCACATCCTATCCTTAGAACGGATTTTCGTTGATCCCTCCGAAATTCAATCCATAGTGGAATGGTCCACAACCAAAAATATGTCAAAGGTGAGGATTTTTATGTGACTAGTAGGGTATTATAGAAGGTTTGTAAAGGAGTACTCCAAGGTTTCCAACCCCATAACCTGATTGCAACAAAAAGGAAAAAGGTTTGAATGGAAAAAAATGTGTGAAATGGCCTTAGATAGTAGTTAAAGAATGCCTTAATGACAACTCCTATTTTGCAAGTATCGTATCTAGAAAAATATTTTATAGTATGGACTAGCACCTCATTAGAGGTTCTAGGAGGAATTCTGATGTAGGATGATCAAGTAATTGCCTATGAGTCTTGCAAGCTAAAGGATCATGAACTCAATTATCTACTCATGATTTAGAATTGGTTGTGATTGTTCATGCCTTAAAAATTTGTAGACATTACTTAGTAGGGAGACCATTAAAATTAAATATAGACCATAGGGGACTCTAGTATTTATTCACCAAGGATGACCTTAATGCTCTCCAAAGAAGATGGGTGGAGTTCCTAAGCAGTTATGTTTTTTTTCATATCTTATGTTAAGGGAAAGGAAAATCATGTAGCAGATGCCTTGAGTCATAGGGCTAGTTTGGTAGCTATTACGCAAGTAAAAATCAACCTATTAGATATCCTCAAGCAAATGAAATATAGGGATCCTCTTTACCAACAAATGAAACTAGATATGGTGCAACAAATGAACCCGAAAAAATAGTCTAGATGGGTAAAAATTTGGAGGCATTATTTACTAGGTAGACCATTCAAATTAAATACAAACCATAGGGGACTCCAATATTTATTAATCCAGGTTCGCCTTAATGCTCGCCAAAGAAGATGCTCATGGAGTTACTAAGCAGTTATGATTTTGACATATCTTATGTTAAGTGAAAGGAAAATCGCATAGCATATGCCTTGAGTTGCAGGGCTAGTTTGACAGCTATTACATAAGTAAAAATCAACCTATTAGATACCCTCAAGCAAATGCAAGGGATCCTCTTTACCAACAAATGAAACTAGATATGGTGTAGCAAATGAACCCAACAAAATACTCTATGGGTAAAAATTTGGAGCCATTATTTAGTAGGGAGACCATTCAAATTAAATAAATACCATAGAGGACTCCAGTATTTATTCACCCAAGCTGGCCTTAATGCTCACTAAACAAGATGGGTGGAGTTCCTAAGCAGTTATGATTTTGACATATCTTATGTTCAGGGAAAGAAAAATCACATAGTAGATGCATTGAGTCGTAGGGCTAGTTTGGGAGTTATTACGCAAGTAAAAATCAACCTATTAGATACCCTCAAGAAAATCCAAGAAATGGATGGACTCTTTTCTTGCAAATGAAACTAGATATGGTGCAACCATCATCTCCTCTTGCATGGACTGCAACCAAGACTCACTTTCCTCTGAAGAAATAGCCTCCCTATAATATCTAGGTTTATTGTCAGTACTCAACAAAGAAAATACATAACAATAATTTGATGGGCTATTCCTATCAATTGGATTATATTTCCTTGTGGACCTCCTCAAGGTAGGAGTAATGAGCTCTACTTGTTCTTTTTATTCTATTTGCTCATATTGCACATTTTTTGAACTATTTGAACCCTTTTTTTCTTCTTCATCCTTATATCCATCTTATTGTTCTTCCACATGTGCATCTTCTTTCTTCTCAATATTTGTCTCAAAGTGCACTATCTATCTTATCTTTCTCTTTTGGTTGTTCTTTTCCTGAGTAAGCTCTAAACTCCCTAAAAATCACATATGTAGAAAATATTATTTTATGGGTTAGAGGATTCCAAAAATTATAACCTTTTAGGGTAAATGTAGTTGAAGATGATTCCACTTCTTGTGGAAGTTTTAGACTTAGAAAAAAACTAAAATTGGGCAAAACAAAATGGGATCTCATTTTGCTTTAGGGCCCCGAGCCAAAAACAAGATCTCGTTTTTTAGAAATGGGATCCTGTTTCGTAAATGCTTAAAAAAAAATTAAAATAAAAAAAAACAAAATGGGACCCTATTTTGTAAAGGCTTAAAATTAAAAAAGAAAACCGTTTTGAAATGGGATCCCATTTCGTAAATGCTTAAAAATTTTAAAAAACAAAACAGGATCTCATTTTGAAACAGGATCTTGTTTCTAAAACAAGATCCTATTTCTAAAATTTAAATTTTCGGCTCAATTTTTTCTATGGGTTTTGGGTCAGCAAAAGGGCTTGGGGAGTTGACCCTTAGCTTTGGACCTACTTTGACCTACAACTTGAAGGTCATGTTACTGTTAGTAGAAAAGAGTGACTTTGGACATATGTCTAAAGACATTTTTTGTAGATTTTTTTGACAAAATTAAAACCCATTATATATGAGATTTTGTAGATTCCAAAATACATATTTTTTTACAATTGGATTATTTTTTCTATTTTTCAAATATTTTTTTATGAAACTAGTCCATAAATTTGAATATTAGGGTTTTTTAGTATTTTAATAAATTTTTATTTAAATATTTTTTTGAAAAACAACTTATATGTAAGTAATCTTAAAACAATTCTTTTCAATTTGAAAAAAAATTAAAAAATCGATAAGTTTAGGCCATCTTATGCGTGACTGTACACGATGATTTTTCAAAATAACAAATATGGCCAGTAAAAAATTAACAAAAAATATTCAAAAAAAGTATAAAAAAATATCGTGAGCATTCTTTAGTGTGTTATAAATATTTTTCCAAAAGGATTATGAAAAATACAATTATTTAGGTCAAAATATCCATGGATGACGTACACGTGCATGGTACAGTAAAAAAAAGTGACTTTTAAACAGTAGTTTTTAGACATGCCTATTGAAATAAATTACATATTTGAAAATTACACTCCAAGTACTACATTTTATGATCAGCGACTTTTTTTAAAATTTCATCTCTAAATGCTTCAAATTTTAAGGTCAAATGTGACAAATTTTAAAAAATCAAAGAAAACACTTCACATTTTGGCCAAAAAGTGGACTCAACTTCTTGCACACATCCTTTAAATTCTAACCATAACTAAAAAGATGCATTTATGTGCTTTTGGGTCCAATTTAGATTGCTTCTCTTGAGGCACATGAACAAAAGCCTCGCAACCAAAGACCCTAAAGTGTGAAACAAAATTCTTTCTACCTATCCACACTTCATAAGGAGTTTTATTAACAAGAGTTAAACAAGATCTATTAATTAAATAAAAAGAAGTACCAACTGCTTTCAACCAAAAACATTCATCAAGCTTAGCACTACTCAACATACTCCTAGCTCTTTCCATTGAGATTTAGTTCATTCTTTCTGCTACCTTATTATGTTGGGGAGTATAAGGAGTTATCTTTTTTTGAACAATACATGCATGCTTACAAAATATATCAAATTCTATGGAACAATTTTCACCCCTATTGGTTAGAACTTAACATTTTAATCTTATATAATCTGTTTGATTTTCAACTAAGGCCTTAAATTCCTTAAACTTAGTGAAAACTTTAGATTTTGAATGTATAAAATAAATCCAAGTGTATATTGAGATATCATCAATGAAAGAGATATGATACCAAGATTACCCAAAGATTCAACATCCACTGGTCCAATATATTTGAAAGAATAATTTATAATAAACTCTTTGCCTTATTAGTTCCACTAAAAATTGATAATCTATTTCATTTTCCAAACACACAATGTTCAAAAGACTCATTTTTTCTAATATAATAATTAGAAATACAATCAACAATTTTTTTTTTAGAATAGTCTTAAATTCCTTTTCACCTATTTGACCCAATCTATGGTGCCACAATATACTTACATTTTTAGTATTAGTTACATTGGTAGGGTTACATAAAGTAGAAGTATTTATCCTAAAATATTCCCTATATGTGATCCTTTAGCTATCACCAAACTCCCTCTTACCAACCTACAACTGGTCAAACTTATCAAATATCACATGTGCATTCCAAAATCATTCAACTTAGACACTAATTTAAGTAAATTTCTTGTGAGCCTTGGAATATGCAGAACATTATCAAGAGTTTTGATCCTCCCATCACAAAACACAACTTTACTTTTCCCTTACCAACAATCCTCTTTGTGTTGTTAACACCAAGGAAAACTTCTCTCCCGTCATATTCTTTGTAATTAGTAAATCAATCCTTGTGAGGAGTCATGTGGTAGGAGCAATTTGAATCAATAAGATAAGCATCATCACTAATAGCGTTGGTTGATATAAACAAAGCATCTGAATTGAATCATCAAAGGAATTTTCTATGGAGGAATCAAAATTCTTTTCTTTATTCCTATATTCATTATTCAAATGTCCTCTTTTACCACAATTTCAACACTTTACTCTTTTTGGGAGTTTTAGAATGTTCTTTAGACTTATCCCTCTTAATATCCCCTTTAGGCCATTTCTCTTTGGACCTACCTCACATCCAAGGTATCTTAGGAGCCAACATTCATGGACTTTCTCCTAATATCCTTTGAAAGAAGTATGAATATTATGGAGTCCATCTTTGGTTTTGCATACCACTACTTAAGGAAGTAATTAGATTTTCCCAATATTTGGGTAAAGAAAAAAGAAACAAGATACACTTATATTCATCTTGTATTTTAACATCTATGAATGCAAGATGATTTAACACTATATTAAAATTATTTAAATTATTCATGCAATAGATTCACCATCTTTCATTTTTAAACAATATAAATATTTTTTGAGATATAATTTGTTAGAAAAACTTCTAGTTTTATATATTACGTACCATTTTCCACAACTTGTATATGATTCCTTTAGTGGAGACATTCAAAATAATGAAATACATAAGAAACATAACCAAATGGTTCCTCATGCCTTATTATCCAACTTTTTGCAATCTTCATAAGACATTGTAGCTGGTTTACTTTCTTGTAAAACTAGAAACCATTAATCTCCCTCTTCAAAGAGATTTTTCATCTTTAATTTTCATATCTTGTAGTTCATTCCATTCAAATTTTTAATATCTTGACAAGAGGTAGAAGCCATGGTATACAATATTCTTCACAGATCTACAATATACCACAAAAATAAAAGCTCCCACTATAGCCAAAATCCCTTTAACACTTAAGAGAAAGACATCCCGTTCTAAACAAAATTGTTAGCTCTTATACCAAATGTTAAAAACAAGGTGAAACTAAATTGTAATATTAACTTATGTATGTGTATTCAAATCTGAAAAATAATATTACCAAATCAAATTGTATGTATGCGATTGCACATTCACCATAATAGAAAAATCAACAAACAAATATGACACTAAATTTAGGTGGAGAAACTCTTTTGGGAAAAAAACTCCATGCAAGAAAATAGGAAGATTGTTATTTATCTTCAAAAGATAGATATGCTACAATACACTTCCGTGCTGATCTCCTACAACTTGAATACTTTCATACACCTACAAATAACACACAATGAAACTACCATCTTGTGGCTATAATTTATTGAACTCGTGGGAGGCAAAACCACATTGTTAAACCAAAACAAGAGGTGCCAAAACCACTTGGAAAAACCTATTCCCCTTACTTGGAAGACCAAAAGTCGTGATAATAACTTATTTTATGCGTACAAGACTTTAACATGGGCACCTAACCCATAGTTTCTTCATCTTATTCCATTCAGGATGCTCTAATGTTTGTTCAACTTCTAAATGGAGAACTAATGGACACATGTTTCCCTCCAAACTTGGGTACCCCACTCAAGACCCTTCACATTCCCAATGTGGATGCCTAGGAGGGAGAATTTTTCCTCTAGTGATGTGTAACCTCTACCAACATTAAATTTTCTCTTGAAAATATAATTATAATAATGCCAAAATCAAATGAATTTGTCTCATGTCCCCTAGGGCACTTTCCAAGAAACATGGAGACATAAAAATGACATAGGTTTGCAAGGTAAATGTCACCTAGCCTAATATGATGAAGTTATGGAGCATAATGCATTTATTGGGTAGGTCCCATGCATGTTTCATTCAATGCTTGTGTCAAAGCCTGTATTTAATGATTGGGGTAGTTGTCTCATTGTATAGGTTATTTTTTAATATTGAAAGATTCTCTCCATGAGTAGAGTGTAGGTTTTTGACAAGATACCATGGTTTTAATTACTTATAGTTTTTAATCATATTTCTTTATAAATTGGAGGCATGCAATAGAGGTTTAATGGATTGATTTACAAGTCTACAATCACTACCAAATTAAAGGGATATTTATTTTGTTTATGATCTTATTTTAAAATATTATTATGTACTTAAGCTTCTTTTTAATAGTAGATTTTTTCTCAAAAGGGTTTCTCCACATACATCCATGCTACGTGAAATTATTTTACGGTTTGTAGATTTTATGCTTTCTTTATTTCCATTTAATATTGGTTAATACATTAACACAATTATCTATATAGTTAGCTTGATGTTTTGATTATATGGGAAAATAGGTTTTGAAGGGACCCAAAACCCTTTACAAAAAAAGACACAAAATGCTACTAGAAAGGGTATTCAAAAGACCAGCAAAAACAACCTAATAGCCAAAAAATACAATAGAGCGGGTGCTAGAATAAAATAAGACAATAAACTACCAACAGCACCCAACAACCACAAAACAACAAAACAATCGAAAAGAAACCTACACCCAGCAGGAAACAGAAAGCAACAAAGAAGAAAACTAGGTGCTAGTTCAAGCTACTCAGGGTGTTAGCCACCTCAATCTGTTGGTTCATATGTCTTTCAAACATATCTAGCAGCTCCTTCTCAGCATCAAAGGATCTCTTCGAATCAACCGACCCTCTGATAGCTGGTCCTTTGTCATCATCCTTAGCAACTTTTTTACCTTTGCCCTTAGTTGTGTGGTCTTTCTCCATAAGCTCAGAGAAATAAACCTGATCCTCCCTGAGCTCACTAATCTTTCTGAAAAGGACTTCCAAGGATTCTACACTATTCTACACAGAGATATGACACATTTTCATTAGTTTTTTTGATATCAGCATTCGTACCCAAAACCTTGGCTTCTAGAGCAGCCAACCTTTCATCACACAGAGCTTTGAAGTCATGATAGGAACCTTCAAGGTCCACCATTCTGTCAATAAGAATGTTTGGAACTAAACCCTTCAAAACATTCTTTAGATTCTCCTTCAAACCTTTAATTTTAATATTAATCTTATTAAACTCCTGTAGAGTTCACTTAGCTAATTTTAAAGTACCAGTGGCCCCAGCTCAACCATATCCAGCAAATCATACATGGAGGTAGCATCATCATCAAGGTAAGAAAAGTCCTCAAAAAGAGGATTTACCTTCAAAGGCTCTTGTTTAGCTTTTTTCTTCTCTACATCCTCCTCATCCATTCCCCTTAACTCCTTTTCCTACTCCCCCTTGGGAAAATCCTACATCGGGGAATCCTCAATGGCCACCATCTTATCACCAGAATCCTTGCCATCACTAAACACATTGGGGTCCTTGAAACATCTAAGGCCTTATTCTTCAGGTTAGCAATATGCTTTGACAGCCTTTGTGGCTTGTCAACCAAACCCAAATAATTATCCTATGTCCCCACCTCAAGGCCACCACCTACAACATCCTTACCAACATCCACCTCCACATATTTGGGAGAGGAATCATTCGAGCCCACTTTCGTGTCCTCACTCTCAGAAAGGGCAAGCTGCTTAGCTGCCTTGTTACTCTTAGAACCACCCACCTTCCTCTTCTTCAAAAAAGTAGTCGCAATCACCAAAGAAACATCCTCCTCTTCATTCCATTCCTATTCCTCATCCAAAGTGGACTCTGAGCCTGACGACATCACTTAAAGTCTTCTCCTTTCCCTTGATGGCAGAAGCAGGGATAAGAGACTTAGCATGCTCCATAATCAATAAAATAAGCCCTTCATGGAGGACGGGGGCCCTCCTATTCTTGTGATGAGCGTACATAGAGACCTCCAAAGATGATAACAGAAAGAAAGGAAACAAAATGAACAAACCATGTCTAAAATGGTTGAGGAGAGTAAAATGGTGACCAAGAAGAACCATAAACCTCCCCTCTAGAGTCGCATAATGCATAAGCATCTCAACAACACGCCCAAATTTTATTGAGGGATTTTCTCTCATAGCCCCAACTCTCTAGTTTAACTAACTTCTTCCACTCATCATCTTTAAAAAATTGGGCCATCGCCTCCTCATTACTCTTTTTATCCTTAAAGAACTTACGGCCAACCATTGGCATCCCAGTAACAGTAGCAACCAATTCCTCATTTACCTCCACTTCCAAACCTTTAATCTTGAGCTTGCAATTATGCCAGAAAGAAACAAATTGTGCTAAGCATTAGGGTCATGCCCATGCAACTTCTCCAAAAATGGAGTAAAATTGCCATGGCGCAAAATATTCCAGGGCTTCTTCTTTCTCTAAATGTCCCCACAGGAATGCGGCTTGATTCTACTCCTGTCACTGCCCATGGCAAAAAACATAAGAATCACCAAACCCTTGCGAAACACACTCAACTGAAGACTAGAGAGCAAAAAGACACCCACAAAGCGTGCAAAACAGAGGAAGGTACTAGACCATGAATGTCGCATCAACTCAACCCACACCATCATTCCTCAATAAACTCCTAGCTTTCTCGAGAAGGAATGATCACTCCTCCGACAAATGAAAATCATTTAAACCAATAGCCTCGTTGGCAAAAACATCTGCCAACGAGTTTCCTTCTCAGTAAACATGAGAAACACAGGTCTCTTCACAAGATTGTAACATGATTATTGTATCCTTAATGAGCTACTCGACATTCCATCTTAGAGGATGAGTGCCACGTAGATAATTTATCATGTTCAATGAGTCGCCTTCAACCCATAATTTGGAGTAATCCTTACTGATTGCAAATCTAACACTTATGAATGCAACCTCCGCCTCTGCCTAGTGATTGGTCTTGGTTCCCAACGAGAGTGTAGTTAGCTTGATGTTATTACTATAATAGTCCACTCTATTTTTTAGGACAACACTTAGTCTTATTTGTGTGTACTTGAGTAATGAGACATTATAGTTTGACAAAATATAAGTATGCTCAAATTATTCATGAACATTATAACATACTTTAGCAATATTCAATTAGCATTATAAAAACATTATATTTAATGACTTAAAAAATATCCATTTGATAAGGGTCCTCTTTAGATGATATTATGACACGATTTGAAAATATTATATAGAAAAACACCCCACAATTAATTTGGATGTCTAAATTTTGATAAAGAAATGAACATAAAATTATTGCAAGTTTATGAACTAAACTTTGAGACTTTGAAATAAATATAAATAATAAAGTAGAGTAGAAGGGAATAGGATTTACTCATAAATTAGAAAATTGTTGAATTTAGTATTGAGATACTATGATATAGAGCTAATATTTGAATTTTGAAATTGAATAAATGAACAAAGGTCCGTAATATGAAAACAACCCAAGCTTTTAGATACTACGATTAGATCATGTTGAAATCAAGTCTAATTGATGTGATTATGTCTTCAATGACATTTTTCATTTGAAAAAAATATATCCACTGAGATATTTAGAGAATACTTGTCTAAGTGTATATGTGTTTGAGAATAGCATGGTGCTAAGAATCCTTTTTAGGATTATATTTGGTATAAAGGGAGGGATGATTAGTTTGCTTGATAGAAGTCAAGCACCCAAATTGATCTAACAAGATAAAATTAGAAAATAAAGAATTGTGGATGTTTAGTAATTACTCTTGATGTAAATTAAGATTAACGTAAAGTAAGATTGTTGATGCGTGTGATTGAATTTTTAAGTGTAAGATGCTAATAATTGATAATAAAAGGATCTTGGGATGATGTCCTTAACTACATAAGCTTATACATGCAATTTGAAAATTTTGTTGTGCACATTGATGGGTAACAAATATCTTGGGATGTTGGCCTTGAAATCAATATTTTTTATTTTAAATATTGAAGACTAGATTGTAGGTGCGATCAAGTCAAGGAAAGACGAAAACACTAGGAACTAAGACAATATTGCTATAAAGTGGAGGATTAACATAACATGGTGTTAGATTGAAGGTTGGGCCAATGAGTGTGCTAAACAAGTGAAAATAATTGCTAGAGTTATACATAAACAACATCTTCACAAAGTGAAATAAAACATAGATATAAAAAAGAGAAATACACATTTTTCTCTTCTATACGATTAATAAAGTTGTAAGATTTGTATTATAGCACACTTTGATAATAAAATCAATGAGATTTAAAATTTATGACATTTAATCACAATTCAACTATGTAGTTTTTGAATCAAATTTTAGTGACTCATATTTCTTTAATAATAGTTTTCATGGACCCATCTTTCATAAGTATGAATAATCCACATAACACTCATTGCATCCATATGACAATGGAAAAAGAGGAAACTTTAAAAATTTTGAGAAATCAATTCACTATAAATATTATTTCAAATCAAACATGCTCAATCATATAATTTTTCCAAAACCAATTCCATTAACTTTCTACCCATAAAACTTAAGTTGTCCCATATTTTGTGAATTGACCACCTTTTGTTTGTGTTCAAAAGATTGAATGGAGATTATTCAAAGTAAGCTAGCGCACAAAATATTGTCTGTTAGGGTCAAATCTCTATTCAAGATGAAGAAATTCACAAGGATATTCAACGAATTAGAGTTTATACGTGATAATGATGCCAACACACATGGCTCTGATGGCAACAAGCCTCAGCGTTCAAAGCTGATGGATATATTGAGTTGCGTACCAAGGCAAATCGTGCCGTAACATGTGCTCCAAGATACCTCCTACGGACCAAATTCGAATTACCATGTCTGTGTTTCATGTTTAACGTGAATCAGATGGTCGCGGCAAATTGTGGAGCAACGATGTTGACGTTGGACGATTTGCTGTTTTCCAAACTTGGAAGCAACGCTGAAATTCACCATAAGAAGGAAGAAGAAATTATGCTCATTGTCTTGCATCGAATTTCAGTGGGGTTCGATGGGACGGGCTGGGTAAACTAGCACACTCTAAGCGTTGACCGCTTAGGTGGCTGATGTGGGCCCTCTTAACCTGTCCTACTCCCCCTTCGCTGTTTGTTGCTTTATTTTTGTCTTCCGATTTCTATTCTATTTTTCCGTTGCACACCTCTTTGACTCTCGACAGTCACGGTATCTGCAACGGGTTAAGCGCGTGGGTGTGATGGGTTTATTCTGTTGGACGACTCGGAAAACATTACAGGAAAAAAACTATCTGGCCCAACACAAACTCATTGAGAGGATTTGATGTGGTAGACACAATCAAGACTCAAGTGGAAGTAGTATGCAGCAGAATTTTTCCCTGTGCTGACATTTTGGCCATTGTTGCTCGTGATTGAGTAGTCAAAGTAGCTGATTTCCTCCTCTACTATGATTTATTTTTCTAGCTATTATAAATTGTGTGTATTAACGTGGGAGGGATTGATAGAAGCAATATTGCAGTTAGTATTAATTGTTAAAATAAACACTAATTTCTCCCTCCACCGTTAATTGAAGACAGATTCCAGAAAATCTGATTTATGCTTATCTACAAAATCTATTATTATTATTATTATTTTTTTATTTTTTTTGTCTATCATTACCTTGCCATGTACTGCAAGTTATTAAGCCGCCAGCAATCTGATATGTTTTGTTTTATCTCCAATCTCCACCACCTCTACTCACCGACTGTAGGAGATTAACCGCTTTGTGGTGGTACCTATAAATTCACCTTTATGCAACTGTTTTAATATACATATTGGAATAGAGATTCTAGAGTCTCATATATTTGTATTTGGTTATTTTCAATCAATAAAAGATTTGTTTGTATGCTGTAGCATACTTTATCTACATGCTCTATTTTGTTTAGTTTACATACTCTGTTGTGTTTTATATCAGCACTTTGTTTTATCTTAATTCCTCTGCATTCTATAGATTGGAATCAGAGCTTAGAGATTCAGGGAGAGCTACGCTGAGTGTGAGTGTGTTCAAAAATTGCCGTAACTATAAAGTGCCCTTCCCTTCCACCTGAAGATTACATCTATCAGAAATTTGAATCAACATGGCTTCAAACAGCAGTTTGGCTGAGTCACAGGTTCCTCCTATTTTGACTGAGAAAAATTATGATTCATGGTTCATTAGAATGAGAACTTTACTTTGTGCTCATGACCTTGGGGATTTGTGGCTAAGGGATATCCAGAGCCTCCTGACCAAGCAGCAGAGCAATCTGTTGAAGGAGAACAAAAAGAAAGATAATAAAGCTCTTGGCCTTATTCAACAAGGCTTAGATGACACTATATTTCCAAAGGTTTCCAGTAGAGAGTCTTCTAAGAAGGCTTGGGACACTCTTGAAACTTGTTACCAAGGTGTATCCAATGTGAAGAATGTCAAGTTGCAGAACTTGAGAGATTTTTGAAAATAAGAGAAGAGCAAAAAACAGAGGTGCAGAAAACAGAGTAATCACAGATAAGAAAACATAATGAAGACAAGACACCAATATTTATCGCGGTTCATCAAATAATGGCTATGTCCACACTGAGCAAAGGAATTTTTATTATCATCAACATGTTTTCAATACATACAACAGCATATAAAATAGTTCTTATCCCACACCACAAGGAATGTGAAGAGTCAACAATTGGAGGGAAAACTTATGGAGTCCGTTGGGCTTCAACTCTAACAATCTCCCACTTGAAGTCCAACGTATGTTGCTACTCGCCAAACATTCCCCTGCTCTAAACTTACTGTCATTTCTTAACTAGACCAAGAGAAGTCCTGGCGAATTCGAACTTCTCTTTGGGAACTACTTTGGTCAAGATATTTGCTGGATTGAATTTTGTGTCAATTTTTGCAACTTGTAACTTGCCCTCTTCAACCACGTGACGAATGAAATGAGCATGTATGTCAATATGTTTAGAACGACACTAATATGAATGATTGTGAGCCATAAAAATGGCGTTGCGATTATCACAAAACAAAACATAATCACTTTGTTGACATCTCAAATCACTAAACAATCGTTGTAACCAAAGCATCTCCCTAACACCTTTGGAGAGAGCCACATACTCAGCTTCGGCAGAAGAAAGAGCAACAGAAAGTTGCAGCCTGGAGACCCAACTAATGGTAGCTCTAGCAAACATGTAAACATAACCAGTAGTAGATCTTCATTTATCTAAATCTCCAACAAGATCAAAATCAGTGAAACCTTGTAACTGTACATTATGGCCACCAAAACATAAAGCATAATCTGAAGTACCTTTAAGATACCTTAATATCCATTTCACTGCCTCCCAATGAGGCTTTCAGGGATTGCTCATGAACCTACTCACAACTCCCACTGCATGAGCAATATCAGGACGAGTGGAGACCATAGCATACATAATACTATCAATGACAAATTTATAAGGGGCCTTGCATAAACTCCTTATCCTCTTGTGTTTTAGGACACAAATAAGAAGATAAACGAAAATGGGTAGTAAGAGGAGTAGAAACAACCTTTGCATGAGCCATACCAAATTTGTCAACAACCTTGTCAATATATTCCTTTTTGTGACAATTTGATCGCCTTCTTTTGTCTATCCCTAGTGATGGTCATTCCAAGAATTTTCTTGGCTGCTCCTAAGTCTTTCATAGCAAATCTCTTAGCTAATTGTTCCTTCAACTCAGAAACAATCCTCATACTAGTAACGGCTACCAACATGTCATCAACATAGAGCAAGAGAATAACGAACTCACCATTAGGAAGCTGCTTATAATAGACACAAGGATCTGATTCACACCTTAAGAAGTTTTTCTCAATCATGAAATGATCAAACTTAAGATACCATTGTCTCGAAGCTTGCTTGAGCCAGTACAAGCTGGGCTTCAACCTGCAATAAAGATGTTCATGTCCCTATTTTCTAAACCCTTCTAGTTGCTCCATGTATAATTCTTCATCAACATCACCATGTAAAAAGGTTGTCTTGACATCCAATAGGTCAAGTTCAAGGTCCCAAACTGCTACCAAACCCAAAACTGCCTGGATTGTGGTCATTCTCACAAATGGTGAGAAAATCTCATTAAAATCTATGCCTTTCTGTTGATCATACCCCTTGACAACCAGTGTAGCAGAATAACGTTTCTTACCTCCATCCTCCTCTTTCAACTTGTATACCCAACGATTCTTCAAGGGTCTTCAATTATGTGGAAGCTGCACAAAATCCCAAGTGTTATTAGCTTGCAATGAATTCATTTCTTCTTGCATCGTCTCTTGCCATTTCACAGAATCAATTGTCTTGCAAGCCTCTTTGTAAGTAGTTGGTTCAGGTTGATCAGAAATCAAAAGTTCAGGCCCTGCCTCCTCTGAATACAATAATTCATAATCTGAGAATTTAGAAGGATGCCTCCTCTCCCAGGTAAACCTTAAATGAGGACCCTGCTATTGCAAATTTGTGTCTAGATTCAACCTCTGTAATTGACCTTGAATATCATCAATATCTGATTGTAAATTACCTTCAATACTCTTTCTTTGCATATCAAAACTCCCCTATTTTTCTACACTCCCCTACACACTACTTCTAGGCATAATATTTGTAGGTTGCCTTTCAATTTGCAAAGGCAGTGAACTAAACACAGGTTGTGCATTAACAATGGTAGGCTATGAGTGGGATGGAAAAGACTGCACATTGACTAGAATGAGACTGCATGGGAGAGAAAGGAGACAACGATTGACCAAGAGAGGAGTGTGTTGAAGAAATTAAAGGCTGCATAAAAACTTCCATAGGCAGCAATTCACTCCCAGAAGGTTGTGTTTGAACTATGGCTGGCTACGAAAAAGAAGTAGTCATTGAAACCTCTGAAGGTAAAGAGTGTAGTTGTAGACCAATGGAAAGAGGTTGCGTGCCAATTGAGGATGATATAGGGACATTTGCAGGTACTAAGCAAGATTGAAGAGGGGCGCCAAAACTTTGAGGTTGAACACAAACAATTGTAGGTTGAAAACTAATAGTTGGAACAAAGCCCTGCCTCTTAGCCACATCAATTCCATTATAAAACAAATCAACTGAGATATAATCATTTGAAGATGTGTTTTCTTTGTGCAAACCTGGGAAGACTTTTTCGTTAAAGACAACATCCCTACTACGAATAATCTTTTTGGCAATGGGATCCCACAGCCTGAATCTATGCTAATCCTCGTCATACCCAACAAAAATACACTTTTGTGATTTGGGGTCCAATTTGGTTTGCTTCTCCTTGGGAACAAGAGCGAACGCTTCACATCCAAACACCCGTAGATGACTATAAGAGATTCGTTTGCACAGCCACCTTTCCTTTGGAATATTAAAATTTAATCAAGATGAAGGAACTTAATTAATGAGATAAATTGTTGTGTTACAAGCTTCAGCCCAATACTCTTTTCCCAATATAGCATTGGAAAGCATACATCGTGCTTTTTCCAAAATCGTTCTATTTAACCTCTCTGAAGCCCCATTTTCTTGAGGTGTAAAAGGAACAACTTTAATTCTCTTAATACCATTTTCCACACAAAAATTATCAAACTCTAGTGAGAAAAATTCGCCACCATTATCCATTTGCAAATATTTGATGTTATGCCTACTCTGATTTTCAACTAAAGCTTTAAAATTTTTGAATTTACTAAAGACTTTAAATTTCTTATTGAGCATAAAAATCCAAACCCTCCTAGTGCAATCATCAAGGAAAGTTACAAATAGTTAGCCCCTCCAAGACAGGTTACCTCAGTCGGTCCAAAGATATCCGAGTAAACAAGCTCCAAAGGTGAGGTGTTCCTTTCACGACCCGTCTTCAAAAAACTGACCCGCTTCTGCTTGCAATAAAGACAATGTTGGCAAAATTCCAAATCCACGGATTTCAAACCCGATAATTGATCTCTTTTGATCATCACTTCAAGGCCTTTCCTACTAATATATCTAAGCCTTTGATGCCAAAGCTCGGTTTCCCTATCCATCATTGCCATAGCAACTCCCATCTGAGAATCATTCTCAAATACATATAAACTTCCCACCTTATTTCCTTTGGCAATCTGCAAGGCTCTCGTAGTTACTTTCCATGAATCTAAGGAGAAAAGTGTATTACAGCCTTGTGTAAAAAGTTGGCTTACATAAATAAGATTTCTCTTAAGTTTGGTACATGTCTAACATCTTGTAAAAGCCATTTGCCTCCATTCTTTGATTGCAACATAATGTCACCTTTGGCAATGATCTCACATGATTTGTTATCCCCCAAATAAACTTTTCCAAATTGTCCTTCTTGATAGTTTGTGAAGGCCTCCATACAAGAGGTGGCATGAAAGGAGCCACCGGAGTCTAAAACCCACAAATCTAAAATAGATTCACTTGTAGATAAAACCAACACACTATCATCCTTGTCATAAACAGTATTAGCCTTGCTATCTCTTACTTTCTCTTGTGCTTTCTTATAGGAATAACAATTTCTTTGGTGTGGCCAGCCTTACCACAAAACCAACAATCGCCAATTCTCCCTCTGGATTTTGACCTTTTAGCAGATTTTAATCTTCTTTTGTTATTATCCTTGCCTCTATTTTGAGGCCTTCTTCTACTAATAGTAGTTAGGGCTTCACCAGAAGAATTTTATTGGTTCTTTCTTCGCATATCTTTGCTGAGAATTGTAGCTGCTACGTTGTCAAACTTCAATTTATTTTTGGCTACTACTGAAGTGCTCATAGCCATTACAACTCCTTCCCAACTATTAGGTAACAAACAGAGTAATAATATTTCCTTAATCTCATCATCCAGGCTAATACCCACTGAAACTAATTGGGTAACCAATGTGTTGAACTCATTAATATGGTTGGACGCAATTCCACCTTCTTTCGTTTTCAGGTTATATAACTTCTTCATAATAAACACATTATTAGACACTGAAGCCATCTCATACATCAAGGAAATTTTTTCCCACAACTCTTTCAAAGTCTTCTCTGTTGAAACATTGAACAATACGTTACTGGACAGCGAGAGAAAAATTTTAGCTCTTGCCTTCTTATCCATCTTCTCCCACTCTTCATCTAGCATTTGTTACCAATTTTTGGCTATAGCTCAAATGGTGGAGCTGACTAAATAAGTTGTTATATTTAAAAGTGGAAAATATAGTTATTTCTGCATATGATAGGTGCTAGTTGCATCTTATTTATCATTTTATAAGTGACAGTTATGCATTGAAATGAGGAAACAGAATTTCAGGAATTGCTTTTCAGTGTTTCGCAATGAAATGGAGTATAGGATTGAGCATTCAACAACAAAGCATTTCAATTGTTTTCATTTATTTCATAAAGTGATTCATACTTACAACATTTCATTTGATTACAAGAATTCAAATGGTGATACATTCAAATGATGGTACAACATTGCATTATAAATGCATTTTCTTTTCAAAATGAAAAGCAGAAGAATGAAATTAAATATCCACACAAGCGGTGGTTTTAGTCATTCCATTCATGAAAAGAAAGGAAATATACAACTGAAAGAGAAAGTGACAAGTAACATGGGACATATCCGTCATTTCCTGAGTTGAACTTCGGTTGATGCTTCGTAGCTTGCTCCATCCTACTTCCACTCCTGAATGTGCCTGCAAAAGATCAAGAAGGGTGTCAATTAAGAGCTCAGGATATGAACTATACTACATGCCATACTAACAGAGATATATTTCAATCCTTGCATTGCATAGAACCAGCTAAAGAAAAGTGCAGAAACAGGACCTGAAAGAGATACACCAACATCATCATATATTGTTTTATGCTAACATCATTTGTTTCTTTATGCATGTATAGGGAATATCATGAAGTTGATTATCATTTGAAGATCAAGCATGTGGAGAAAAATGGGCTCCCACAAGGGTAGAGATCGACATGTTGCCCCTTATTCATTACAAGTGGGTTGAGAAGGAGATTGCAATCATCATGTTCATCAAGAAGGGAAATATAAAACTGAAGGAGTAAAACAAAGTTCATCCATCAAGTTATTAAACTGACTGTTCACTCATAACAGTCAAACACATTTCTGAAAGCTACAGGTGAGCAGTGGGTTTAATCAGCTCAATCAATTCAACTGAGCACATTCATCTCAAACACTATTGTATGGTTTATTCTTCTGCCATAGTATTATTTTTTCATCATGTTCATAATATTATGCAAAGTTTGACAGTGTTCATGCTCATGGAAATGATATGAACAGGCATACATAATGCCTCAATGAAGAGAAGTGTTATAGATTTTTATTTCAGAAGAGAGAAAGTGCATGGAACATACAAATGCATGAAGAGTGCCAAGGAGAGAAACAGTGATATCATCTTATCAAAGCATGGAAAGTACAGGTATTCATCTTTTGGCTTCTAACTGAAGCAACATAAGTAAAATGAGGAGTCACAAGAAATGTAAAAGAAATTAGGACAGGTAAGCATGGTAGAAGTGAATAAGCATTCTACAGTTTCCAATAAAACTAATTTTTGTGTGTTGGATGAAAGAATGTTCCCCATGCACTAAGTTTTGAAAACAACAATACCCATGAAGGTTTCACATGTTTTTGCATTTTCTAAAGGTTTACCTTGCTGTCCCAAGGAAAATACAGCAGGGATTTGAAGTGTTTTGTTGTTTTGTTATTTGAAGCTATAAATTTCCTCTTTCAAATCGTGTGGGAATGTCATATGCAGAGCAGGAGTTACAAAGCCAAGTTAATGGTTTCTTCAATGGCATCAAGGTTAGAATACAAGGAAAATATCTTTTACACAGTGCAAGGCTTATAAAAGCACATGGTGCCATGAAGACAGGAAAATAAACATACCCATATGAGCTTTACCTCAGAAATGTTTTTTTCCTCAGAGTAACATTTACCCTTGTAATGGAAATAGGAGAGTACAAAAATGCATAAAGTACAGAGATTTAACATGCAGATTCTTCATTGTTTTCAGTTTACCCATATGAAGGCTTCAGTCAAAATACACAGATTTCTTCATATCATGGGTACCCATGTTGGGCTTTTAATAGAAAATATATAGGAATAGGTGAATTTCCTTTCAAGTTTCAGCAAACCCACATGGGGTTTTGTTTAATACTCATATTTCTTCATATCATAGTGGACCTTTGTGAAGTTTTGACAGAAAATAAACAGAGATATTTTCTTACTATTTCCAACATACCCATTTGAGTATTTTGATCCGATGCAGATTTATTCATTTCTTTTACTATTTTTTACAAACCCACATGGGGTTTCTTTAAAATAATAGAATTTTACAATGGTGGGTCGAGCTCAAGCTTTGGTTGGGAGAAATGCATAATGGGTATTATTCTCTCAAAATACAGTGAACCCATATGGTGAGAATTAAGAAAATAGAAAACCATGTTGGGTCAAGCCCAGATTTTGCATGAATAATTAAATATACAGATTCTTGTTCATTTTTCTAAATACCCATTTTGGGGTTTTGAATTCAAAGGAAGATAGTACAATTTTCAAAGATACCCACTTTGGGGTTTTTTATAAAATGCAGTTTTCTTCATTTTTGCAAGTACCCATGTAGGTTTTTTTTACAAATTTGAAGATAGAGATTATGAAATGGAGTGAGGTTCAATAAATCCAAGAAAACCATGCTCATGGCGCAGCCTGCAATGGGTCTGCATTATCTTTTGAAGGTAGCAATCATTCTTTTTAGAAGGAAGTTTTGAAAGCCTTTGAAAGAAGAAAATACAAAGCTGGATCTTACTGTTCGGGCATGTAGAAGGGAAATGAGCCACGACCAAGTTTTCTCGAAGCTTCAACTCATAGGTTGAGCTCATACGTGGTGCCAGTAGAGGAGTGAAGTGGTGCGGCCAGCTCTTAAGAGCTCTCAAACACAGAAGCCAAGCTCTCAAAGAGCTTCCAAAGAGCTCGCATATGGCGGCCGAATGGATTTATCAATGAGAAAATACAAAGATACAACAAAAATGCATCAGAAACAACATTATAAGTCGCGGCCTATGAGGCCATCTTCTCATAAAAAAAACCTAAGGAATGGAGAGATAACAGTCAACAATACTTACCATAGCTGGAGGCCGAGTATGATTAGAATGAAGGCTCGAATGGAGGCTCCAAATAAAAACCCTAGCATACATGGTGGTGGCAGCTGCAAAGCATTCTTTCCAAAAGGTCTTCACTTGCAAAATGATGCGAAATAGTAGGCTTTCCTTGTGTTTTTTTCATTAGGATTTCTCAAACCCTAATTCGACTTAGGGGTATTTTGCCTTACATTTTTACAAAAATATCAATGCTAAGTTAATACCATGGTGGCGGATTACATATATGATTAGGTTTCCCTTTTACATTGATACCTAAGGCATTTCATTATGCTTTGATTTTATGCCTTGTATTCATTTTTTCCTTAGTTTTTTAATTGATTTTATAGAAATCAATTACAAGGGAAGGATAAAGGATTTGCCTTAGTTTTATTTTGTAAGACAAATATTGCCCATATTTTTATGATTTTTTGAGAAAAATCAAGATTTGTATTGGAGAGATAAGTAATTTTTTTTGCAAAATATTTTGAAATCTTTAGTTGCAAAAATTAGTCAAATCATGAAATTTGTATATCATGTAAAGAAAGATTAAAGCAGTGTTTCTATAAACCGCTTTATTCTTTGTTATTTTTAGCAGATTTCTTGAGAGGTACTGTCTTGGTCGGATTTGAGATGCCTGCTGGATGGATAAGGTGTTTTATTTGCTTTCAAAGCAGATTTAGTCTATTTTTAGAGGCTGGACAGTGTGAGCATGGAAAAATTGAGTTTTTTATGCTTTTGTGCAAACTTTTGAGACAGTTTTGATACCTTTCCCTTGAGCTTTCTTTGTGAGCTCGGATTAGGGTTTTGGAGGGATTTATCTTGAAGAGGACTTAGTTTTCTTCTTCTCAGTTCAAATTCTATTTTCTTGGTCTAACATATTTTTGAGCTTGTAAACTTCTTTATACTCAGATTTTGAGATTTTTCACTCCTTCACTCAATAAAGCAGCAGAATTTTCCCTTCTCAGTTCTTGTTTATGATTTGCAATAGTAATTTGATGTGTCTTGTGATTCAAATATATTGAATCCATTGCTTGTCTTACTATTGTTAGGTGATTTTCAGGAGTTGCATGCTAATTTAGGTTGTGCTTGTGTTTATTTCAAACCTTTGCACAAATCACTTTTGGATTATATGTGTTGTGAGATTGTGAGAATCAAGTTTTAAAAAGGTGGTGAGAGTGAGTCATTATCAGAATCTTCATGAATTTGGTCAAATAGTTTAAGTGTTAGGATTTCAGTCTTAAGTTTTAAATCAAGTTCATCCTTCTAACTCTTTACCTGAAAATCACTTAGAATAGGATTCATCTTTCGAAGAACCAACTCACTCTGGAGATTCTCTTTTCACATAGATAACCCACATCTGAAAAGAGTTTCCATGTATCAAAAAATAGTCTGATTTATGCAAATCTAACAAAGGGTGCATATCTAATTGATAACAACATTGAACTTGGCTTCTTTGCTTTCCCTTCAAGTGTGAATGAGAGGTATTTCTTTATCAGCAATGACTCCATTTGTACCTTCCACAGACCGAAATTATGACATGAGAATTTCTCTATATCTTCGCTTCCTCCATAACTCAGGAAATTCAACATTGATTTCCCAACCAGCTATACCACCTAGCTCTGATACCAATTGGAAATAAAAGAAGAGTGAAAAATAGAGTTGCAAAAAATAGAGTAATCATAGATAAGAAAACACAATGAAGACAAGGGACCAATATTTATCGCGGTTCACCAAATAATGGCTACATCCACACTTAGCAGAGGAATTTGTATTATCATCAACAACATGTTTTCAATACATACAACAACATATAAAATAGTTCTTATCCCACACCACAAGGAATGTGAAGAGTCAACAATTGGAGGGAAAACATATGGAGTCCGTTGGGCTTCAACTCTCACAATTTTGAGAATTTGAAAAATGAAAGATAGTGAGACGGTGAATAGCTTTATGACCTAGGTCATGAATATTGTTAATCAGTTGAGACAATATGGAGATCACATCTCAGATAAGAGAGTGAGTGAGAAAGTTCTCATAAGTTTGCTAAAGAAATTTGAAGTTGTAGTTGTGCCTATAGAAGAGTTTAAAGATATTAGTAAAATGCAAATTGATGATTTGATTGGCAGTGGCTATCCAGCCCCAAGAATGCACCGAGCATGGATGGATGGTCATGGATCTTTCCTCCCTCGTTTCTCTCACCGTTCGTATTTTACGTGCAATTTCTGCCTTCCATAATTTTTCCTTCCATATTTAGTGGTGACTGCATAGTACGCCTATTTTTATCTTCTTTAAATTTCATTTTTAACTTGTAATGTTTTTATAAATTTTATTTTTAACATGAAATCTTTTTATATTTAATTTGATTGATTAATAATTGAAGATTTGGTTAATGTTATTTTTTTTTATAATAATTGTTTTTCCATAATGTTTTAGATTTTATTTTGTATTTAATAAATAAAGAAAAATTAATATAGATTGTATAAATATCTTAATCATTTTATTTATTATATATAATACATAAATTTTAACCTTTTAAATTATTTTATTTTATTTAAAGAGTATTTTTATTTATTTAAAAGTTATTTTATTTTTGTTATTTTATATTTCTTTGAAGAACTATTTTTATTTATTTGTTTTACTTTTAGTTCTTAGGTAAATGTTAGAACTAAGATATCCATTTTTTAAAATAAAATATGTAAAAGTGGTTTGATATTTTTCATTGTCTCTTACACTAGCATACCTATATTTTTAAAATATATGTAAAGTACACCGAGAGATATCCTTCTCAAGACACTTATTTTTAATCAATTGAACCTTAACCCAAATTGAAGCTTAACACTAACCATAAAGCTATTTGAACCCTAATCGTAAACCTATTTGAAGCTGGTTCAGATTACTAGCTCATAGAAAAGGACAAATTCCCTAGAAGAGTGTCTTTCAAGTTTGAAAAAGTGTAGATGGAAAACCCAAACTTCGAAATGGTTGTCACTGAATCTTGGCTCACTCAAACAGTTGATCATTGCACTAAGATACATGCATGTTCAAAAGAAAGTTAAAAAATTCATAAAACTCATATTGAAAGAGTGGAATATCCAAGTCTTTAGAAACCTTTTCAAAGAAAGGATCTCCTTGAAAGTAGAATGGTTAAGATCCAAGAATATCTCTCAAATTATTTTTCTTACATCCTAATATAGAAGAAGAGAGGAATCTCATAGTTCAATTGGATGGTGCCTATAGTTTTGAATAAATCTATTGGAGACAAAAATCAAGGATTAAATGACTTAAATAAGGTGTAAAACCAAGTTTTTTCATTTAACATGCAAAATGAGAAGGAAAAGAATCATAATATGAAGATTGAAGATGCTTATGGATAAGCTTTTGATGATCCTAACACCATCAAGGCTTCCTTGGTTTCCTCTTGGGAAAACATGCTCGTGGAGGAAAATGAAGACATAAAAGAGAAGAAAAGTAGGATCTCTTCTTGGATCACATCCTGACCTTGGATGATGATTCTAAATTCTAATAAAGTAGCTAAAGATGTCATTAAGGAAGAATGTAGCTACCAATGTCATCATGGAAGAAGTTAAGACATCTATTTTTAGAATTGAAGGAGCCAAAGTCCTAGGCCCAAATGGTTTTTGTACCTTCTCTTTCCAAAAGTTTTGGAATGTAATGGATGAGGAGCTTTCTGATGTGATTCAGGGATTGAAGGAATCATGTTTTTTCTTAAATTGAGAAAATGCCACAAATTGGAGAAGATAGAAGGTTTAGAATGATCAACATCACTGAAGAAGTTGGAAGTGCATGTCCTCTGGAAGGGGTCATTTACAGTCAGCTTGGAGCACCGTGAGAAATTGAAGTCACTGGTAGTTGGCAAACGACATACCAGTTGTTGAACCATTCACTAGTAACATATAGGTAATAGAATATAGTTGAATTAGAAATATAAGTCATAATTATGAGGCATCTATTTTTTTGTTTCCTGTGCCTTTTGCAAATAATGTGCATAAATGGCCAAGGGAAGTGATAATATGCATGAGGGCTATGATTGATGTGGGCTCACTAAAAATCTTCTTTACCTCTCTTCCTCTGGAAAACATGGTTGGATTTGGGTTCTTCAGGGGCGCAACATTGAGTGTGCCAGAGAGTCCTGCCAACACCAATTCCATTCTGATATGCTTTATTATAGATTATGTTTATCCCAACTTACTCTTCCAAATATGTACAGAAGAGGCAATCATTTTAATGTCGAAATGACTAAAGGAAAATGGCTATGGATGGGCATTTTCCCACAAGGTTCAGATAAACATGTTGAAATGTCCTCTATGTGAACTTTGTGAGAAAGAAATTGAATTCTTCTATTTATTGCAGGTGTCTTGTAGCTAAGAATATTACCATCATGCATCTTGTCGGCATGATCAACATTATTATAGTGAATCATGTATCATAACCATAATCATAATGAAATGTCTGATCTTAAAATTTGCACCCTTCTCTATCTCTCCCCATCTCTAAACTTATAATATATAGTACAATGTAAAACTCATAAAGGTTGGTGACCTAAAATGATACAATTTTACCTTTCTCTAGTCTCCATTTCACTTTCCTCTAATGAAAATGGTCATCCAGCATGGCCATGTTCTCATAAAACTTAAGAAAATTCATAAGCAAAATCTGTAAGCATTTGCTACCACCATAGATTATGATTAAGATGCATTATTAAAAATGAAACTAAAACAAATCCAGCCATAAAGCGTTGATGATATGTGTTCAAAGGATCATATATTTTGTGTTTATTAATAAATCATAACTTCAAACTAAATTAAAAAGCATCAACAACAGATCTTTTAAGTTCATCTTGATTTCATCAAGGAAAAACCACAAGGTTAGAACAACATCAATGAAGAGATATAAAGAGAAGCCAAAACAAATTGAAGCAATAAGGCATGTCTTTCTAGCATAAAGGAGAAAACGTGTGGCATAGCAAGGGCATAGCAATATGTAGCATCAAAATTTGTTAGAAGCCCACACCTACCTTCATAGTTGCACGTCGAGAGATCCATAATTGAACCCTAATACTAACCCTAATTGAACACTATCCATAATTAGACCCTAATTGAACCCTAATACTAACCCAAATTTAACACTAATTATAGTTGAATCCTAACCCTAATTAAACTGTAACCCTCTAATTGAACCATAATTCTAACCCTAAATGGACACTAAAATTTACACCCTAACCTTAATCCTAATCAAAACCAAACCCCAATTGAATGCTAACCCTAATTGAATATTAACCCTAACCTTTATTGAACCATAATTAAACCCTAATTGAGTCATATCCCTATTTTAACCCTAACCCTAATCATAATTAAACCTTTATTGTACCATAACCCTGACTATACCTTAATTCAATCATAACCCTAATTAAACCCTAATCCAAAACCATAAACTTAACCATAACTATAATTGCATCCTAACCCTTATTGAACCCTAACCATAACCATAATCCTCATACACCTTAACCCTAAGGGTATGTGCAGGATCATCATGTAAAAAAAAAGCCCTTAAGTGGCAAAAAATTCAAAAAAATCAGAGTTAGGCATCTTGACGTAAAAAATTGAATAAGTTATCTATATTATTTCATAAATATGTAAGAATGGAATCTATAGAAAATTGAATGTAGTTTCTAAACTACTAGGTTTATTTAAAAATAAAAATTCTATTTGGTGAAAATTTGAAAATGCGTGAGTACTTAAATTTTAAGGAAAAATAAGAAGTGGGTGTCTATCCACACCCTAAACACAATAAAATGATAATATTTTATATAAGATTTTAGATATAGTAGAGGACTCATGTCCGATGTGATGCATATTTTTTTTGTAATTTGTTTCAAGTAAATAATTAATTATGAATTTTTTATTACAACTTTTGAAAATATAAAACCAGATGTTCACCACCTTAACTTGGTCAAAACTTCATGAAATTCATTGTTTTTAATCCTATAGTATGCAAAGCATAGAATGGGCGCCGCTTCAGATTCAAAAAATGATAATGCTTTAAAGCTAGATTTTTTCAATCAACCTATCAATCAAGACTTTAGTCATAATTCAAATAGAAAATAAATAATAATTATTTATTTAATTCAAAGTAAAGTATAATATTGGTGGAAATTTGAGAATATCCTTTAAAAAACCCTTTCATTTCATCAATTTTGGGGAAAAAAAAAGTCATCAGCCACATACCCATGCATATTGCCACTTTTTGGCCCATCATGATCCTGCACATACCCCTAACTTGACCTTAATTTAACCCTAACCCTAAATAAATTATAAGTGAAATCTTATTGAACCATAACCCTAACCCTACTTGAACCCTTATTAAACCATAATCCTATTTTTAGTTGATTCCTAACCCTAATTGAACCCTAAAGCTAACCATAATTGCATTGTACCCCTAACTAAACCCTAGTTTGACCCTAACCTTAACACTACCTCTAATTCTGACCCTAACCCAAAATTTAATCTAGAACCCTAACCTTAACCCTAACCTAAAATTAACTCTAATTTTATTTGTATTTTACCTAACCTTGATTGATCCCTAACCCTTATTGGACCTTAAAGAAACCCTAATTTAATTATAACCCTTACCTAACCCTAATTCTAATCCTAATGTTGACCCTAACCCCAAGCTTTATCCTAGATATTTAACCTTAACCTTAACCATAACCCTAAACCTAATCTTAATTAAATCTTAACCCTAATTGAACCATAATCCTAACACTAACACATATTAAAGCCTAAGTAAACCCTAAGCCTCTAATTGAACCATAACCCTAATCCTAACTATTCTAACCCTAAGTAAACCCTAAGCCTCTAATTGAACCATAACCCTAATCCTAACTAAACCCTAACTTTACCTTACCCTAAATAAAACCTAACCATAAATGACTTGTAAGCGAACTCTTATTGAACCATAACCCTCACCCTACTTGAACCCTTATTGAACCATAATCCTATTTTTAATTGATTGCCAACCTTGATTGAAGCCTAAAGCTAACTCTAATTTCATTGTACCCCTAACTAAACCCTAATTTAACCCTAACCCTAACACTATCCCTAATTCTAAACCTAACCCCAAGATTTAATCTAGAACCCTAACCCTAACCCTATTTGAACCTTAACCCTAACCCTAAATGAGCTAATATTGAGAGAAATATTTTTTTAACATTTTTTCATCTAAACAAAGTTTGAATTACTATAAGATATCATGTTATACATTTATTATATTGTTCTTTGAATTTGTATGTTTTAATTTCTTGTCTTGACTTAAGATTTCATAAAACAAGTCGTGATTACAAATATCTACATAAACATACCTAATATAAATGTATAATAAACATATTGGAATAAAATAAGTTTCATAATATTTCTATTTAATATGACATGTATATTATAATTTGATCTTGCGTTTAATCATATTCACTTTATAACTCATGAAATTTAATAATCATAAGCAAAATGCATATTCAATAGTCTAATCAAAATTCTTAAGAAGTTAGGGATTTAAGAAACAAAACACTAAGTAACTACAAGTTGTTTCTACAAACTACAAAATAAAGAAACTAAATAAATATAAAGAAATTCATTTTAACATAGGTTGGATGTAGATGCTAAATATTCACAAGGCTTTCATAAAAGGTAATTTTATTTTCATAATTATCATGTTAGGGGAGAGGACCCAGTAGTTGTGCACCCTTACTTCGCGCTTCTCAAAACCCTACATGGAAATTTCAAATCACTCCAATTTTCTTACAACAAATTACTTGGCAAGTCCCCTACTTATAGCTTTTGTTTTAGGGCCACATCATCAAATATGATGCCACATCAGCACAATTTTTGTCAAGGTGTCCAAAAAGGTCCAAAAAATGTGCTACCAATACTTATGCATTCACATCATGGGTAGTTGAGCACTGATGTGGCATCACATGATTGGTTTCTTTTTAAATCAAAGGAATACATTTTGTTTAAGTTAGGGTAGTCATGTCACAACTATTGGGCATTATATAAACAACTACTATCACAACTATTGAAACATGCTCAACTACTAAAAGATCCTCTCCCCTATATATTAAACTATTTTTTACAGAATTTTATGTTAATTTATCAAAACACAAAAAACTATAAAATAAATAGACCAGGTTTTCCAACTAATATTGACTACTCTTTTTTGAAAGTAAAAGCAAAAAAAATTACAAATGCAATTCTCTATTGTGGCCCCCCCCACTTGCATTCCCAATTCAAAGATGTTTTGGATATAGCCAATGGATTCTAAGCTCAATTTCTCGGCACTCAAGAATTTGTTAACCGTTCCATGGAGCTTCTTGTGAAGTTCGTCACGCATCGCCAGCACGTTGTACTTGCCTATGATGGTTCGCATGGACAATGGATATTTGCTATGGAACAACATTCCCTCATTTTGCAGCGGGATAGATTTTATTTTTTGAAAAATGGCCACTTATGGTTCTTATATTTATAGTTGTACAATACTGAGCTTTATAGCATAGATAATCTGCTTGAAAACTAGGAATGAGAATCCTAGAAAGAATGTGGAAAATCTGCCACCTCTAAATTTCTGAAATAGATAAGCTTACATCTATGTACATTTCTGATTATACTAAGAATCAACCCTAGACACAATCAAAACCTTGGCTACTATTCTCTCTTACATTGATAAATAGTAGTATCCGTCAATTATAGAATTACAAAGAAGATTAAGGATATAGATTAGCAAAGAATCATAAAGCTTTTTATGGAATTCGCCTCCCAAATCCCACTCACCCACATGAAAATCTCAATGCAAGGAATTACAACTCCATTTTCATGTGATTGATTTCCAAATGACCTAAAACGGTGTGTAAATTAATTAGTGATTATTGTTTTGAAAGAATGTAAACAATATATAATATCACTGATTTAGCTTGTGATAGTAGACTAACCAGGAAGCCCTTGAGATGCAAATGGAGTCTGCCTGCCTTGAACTAAACCCATTGTAAAAAACTTTTGCAGTTCGGTATTCCAAGAAGAAGATGCACGTACCTGTCATCAATTTGCATTTTTGTCAGTTACTACTGCAACAAGGGTTGCGGTTATCAATTGGGTTTCTTTATAATGTTAAAAGGAAATTGAAATGATAAATTTTATCAAGAAAATAGTCCTCACCTGGAAATTGGCACCCTCGAACATTTATGTAGGAACAGGTGCAGTAGTTGTCCTATGAAGCGAAGTTGTATCTATTGAGCTTACAATTGTGGGTCTATTGAATCCAGAGCACACTCCTGCTTGCAATGAAGCTTGTTGCTGCTGCATTTGGTGAAACTGAAGATAGGGTACCAAATCAAGAGACATTCCTCCCAGGGAAGGAAAGTTTCCACATGGAGCCATCATCTACACAATATTTACAAAGCAATTTACAAAGCAAGTCTAAATTTTTTTCTTAAAAACACAAAAAATATTCAAAAGAAAAAGAAAGTTAGATTTTCTAAACTGACTAGTATTAGATTCTCTAAACTATGCAAACAATTTATTATTGTTTTCTAAATCCTAAGTTATTCGAATTTTTTCTTTGAAACCATGCAAATAATTTATTATAGTTTTATTAATGACGCACATTTACGACACTTAATTTCCTTCGAGGAAAAATCCTGAGTTAATCGAGCTTTTTCTTGAAACCATGCAACAATTTACCAGGAAATGTAATCAAAGATTCAGACTTTTTTTGCGTACAAAACAAAATGATTCAAGATAGATTACATTACCTTGAACATAACCAATGTTAGGACAATGTAGTTCGAACTGCTTGGTGTTATTTCCAAGAATGGGCAAACAACCTTCAGGAGCATATGATTTAAGGAAAATTTCAATTACTTTCTGCACTAGATCATCACAAATCACCAAAAACCTCAAGGGGCGAGCACTACCCAATACATTTATGGTTACCAACAAACGGTTAACCTCATTTCCCTTTACCTGCAATCACAATCGTAATATTACCCCTCTATTTTGAAGCTAATATGACAGAGAAATTTTTAAAGAAATGTAAACATACTTGATTCTTCTTAAGCGTGGAAGCCAGCGGCAACTTGTGGACTTGATGAGCAACATTGCCTGCAGATGGGGCTCTGGGCAAGCAGAGCGCAGCAAATGTCTAAGGATCAACTCCAATGTAGTGGTAGTACTACCCTTCTTGGCAAGCCAAAACACCTAGAAGAAAGCTGAAGATCAGACGCTTCAAAAACAGTTTTCAAATAATTCGTTCCAAAATTTATCACGGAAGATTTCTTTATTCACCTTTAGAAAACAGATTCAAAAAATAGAAAAAGAAAATTCATTTAAAACGGATTGGAAAAATAGAAAAAGAAAATTCCTTTTTTAATATATGACTTCCACCTATCTGTCATTTTCAATGCAGCCTCAAAAACTTTACGGGGAATATTCCTTCATTGCTTTCACTGTATAACGCCTCTCAGCGTAATAATTTTTTTATAAAATATGTATGAAAATTATTTATTTCTTTTTTAGAGTTAATAAAATAAAATCACTATAATATAATTTCCATACCATTCAAAATAATAATGTAGGAATATTTAAGTTAGGGTAGTCATGTCACAACTATTGGGCATTATATAAACAACTACTATCACAACTATTGAAACATGCTCAACTACTATAGGATCCTCTCCCCTATATATTCAACTATTTTTTACACACTTTTATGTTAATTTATCAAAAACACCAAAAACTATAAAATAAATAGACCAGGTTTTCCAAATAATATTGATTACTCTTTTTGAAGTAAAAGCGAAACAATTTACAAAAGAATCTCCTCCTAAAGATGCAATTCTCTGTTGTCGCCCTCCCACTTGCATTCCCAATTCAAAGATGTTCTGGATATAGCCAATGGATTATGAGCTCAGTTTCTTAGCACTCAAGAATTTGTTAACCCTTCCATGGAGCTTCCTATGAAGTTCATCGCGCACCACCAACACGATGTACTTGGCTATGATGGTTCGCATGGACATCGAGTGGAACAACATTCCCTCATTTTGTAGTCGGATAGATTTAATTTTTTGAAAAATGGCCACTTATGGTTCTTATATTTATAGTCGTACAATACTGAGCTTTATAGCATAGATAATCTAGGTAAGTGCACCAAGATGGTTCCCAAAAAGGGGGCTTAAGTGGCCACTTTTTTTCTCAAATCAAAAAATATTGACCTTGGACGTGAAATTGAGAATAGCTACACTCAAAATTTTGAGATGGAACAAAAATAAGGATCGAAGTGCTCCGAGTCTACTTTCTAAACTACTAATTTATTTTGAAAATGGTTGAGATTAAGGGGTTCAAAAGAGGGATGTACACAATTTTTTGTTGTTTTTATCAGAAACACATAACATAGCAACTCTTGTACAACCCTAGCATGGTGAACTTTTTTGTAGTATTTTTAAAATCGCTACGGTCAGAAGTTAGCTAAAAGTATCTAGTTGATGCACGATTTTTCTGATAATTTTTTAATGAATATTTGATTTTTTACTAATTTTCTAAGTGGGCACTTCCTAAAAAGCAGAATTTTGGAAAGTAATAGATTTTTTTTTTAAAAAAAAAATTGTAGAATGGAGTCTAGTTTCTAAAAATGTAATTTATTTGAAATTTCGA
>VDFB02000015.1:600394529-600562270 GCA_007258455.2 Sequoia sempervirens | reverse complement strand
TCTCTCCCACCCTCTCCCACTCTCTCCCACCCTCTCCCACTCTCTCCCACTCCCTCTCCCTACCTATCTCTTGAAGTCTCTCCCTCTCACCCTACCTAGCTAAGTCCCCCTCACTCTAACCCCTTTTCTCCCACTCCCTCTCTTTTAAACTCACTTCCACCCCCTTTCCCCATCCCACCCTACCTAGACAACTCTCTCTCTCTCTCTCTCTTAAAATTCTCCCCCCCTCTAAAGACATACATAAATACATACAAGCATAATACATATGTACATAAAATCCTACATCCATACAATATACATGCACTAGTACGTATAGGCATACATACATACAAGGATATATACATACATTAACATTAACAAAGACATAACATTAATGAAGACATAATGTGAGTGGATTATGTCTTGCTTGGCATGTATCCCAGATAAGAAAAATGTCAAAACTAGGAAATAACGTGCTCACGTTATAACGTGAGCGCGTTATATTTTGATTTGGGAATCCCCGAGCCTTAGAATTGGTATTTGCATTGGAATACCAACCCAAAGGCTTGGAGGGCATTCCCAATGACCAGAGACATGTTTTTGCAAATTCTACAATTTTTTCACAAAATCGGGTTTGAGCTCACCATCAAGATTGCATTTGGTTCAATATTGACAAAAAAAAACACATGGGTAATGTTAGGTTCTCTCTTCGCTATCCAACGATGTAATTTTTTTCACTTTTTAACAATGTTAAGCCTTTCATCCATAATTTCTTTTGTTTGTATGTCTCTTTTTTTCCAAAAAGCAATGTTCGGTTTTTTTTTTCGTTATAAATTAACCGTTCATCAAAATTTCAAATAAGTTACATTTTTAGAAACTAGACTCTATTCTACAATTTAAAAAAATTAAAAATTAAAAAAAATCAATTACCTTCAAAAAATTCTAGTGGGAGCAATGCCAAAATTATGCTTTTCAAGAAGTTCCCACTTAGAAAATTAGTAAAAAATCAAATATTCATTAAAAAATTATCAGAAAAATCATGCATTAACTAGATACTATTAGCTAATTTTTGACTGTAGCGATTTTAAAATTACTACAAAAAAGTTCATGGTGCTCAAGTCGTACAAGAGTTGCTATGTTATGTTTTTCTGACAAAAATAGCACCAATTTGTGTGCGTCCCTCTTTTGAATCCCTTAATCTCAAAAATTTTCAAAATAAATTAGTAGTTTAGAAAGTAGACTCGGAGCACTTCGATCCTTGTTTTTGTTCCATCTCAAAATTTGGAGTGTAACTATCCTCAATTTCATGTCCAAGGTTAGTATTTCCTGATTTCAAAAAAAACGTGGCCACATAAGCCCCCTTTTTGGGAACCATCTTGGTGCACTTACCCTATTATCATTTTATTGTGGTTAGGGTGGTCAGATAGACACTGACTTCTTATTTTTTCCCTAAAATTTAAGTACTACTGCATTGAAATTTCAAATTTTCACCAAATAGATTTTTTATTTATTTATAAATAAACCTAGTAGTTTAGAAACTACATTCAATTTTCTATAGATTCTATTCTTACATATTTTTGAAATAATATAGATAACTTATTCAAATTTTTACGTCAAGATGCCTAACTCTGATTTTTCTAATTTTTTTGCCACTTAAGGGCTTGTTTTTTACATGATGATCCTGCACATACCCTTAGGGTTAAGGTGTATGGGGATTATGGTTATGGTTATGGTTCAATAAGGGTTAGGATGCAATTATAGTTATGGTTAAGTTAATGGTTTTGGATTAGGGTTTAATTAGGGTTACGCTTAAATTAAGGTATAGTTAGGGTTATGGTACAATAAAGGTTTAATTATGATTAGGGTTAGGGTTCAAATATGGATATGACTCAATTAGGGTTTAATTATGGTTCAATAAAGGTTAGGGTTAATATTCAATTAGGGTTAGCATTCAATTGGGGTTTGGTTTTGATTAGGATTAAGGTTAGGGTGTAAAGTTTAGTGTCCATTTAGGGTTAGAATTATGGTTCAATTAGAGGGTTACAGTTTAATTAGGGTTAGGATTCAGCTATAATTAGTGTTAAATTTGGGTTAGTATTAGGGTTCAATTAGGGTTAGTATTAGGGTTCAATTATGGATCTCTCGATGTGCAACTATGAAGGTAGGTGTGGGATTCTAACAAATTTTGATGCTACATATTGCTATGCCCTTGCTATGCCACATGTTTTCTCCTTTATGATAGAAAGACATGCCTTATTGCTTTGGTTTGTTTTGGATTCTCTCTATATCTCTTCATTGATGTTGTTCTAACCTTGTGGTTTCTTGATGAAATCATGATGAACTTAAAAGATCTGTTGTTGATGCTTTTTAATTTAGTTTGAAGTTATGATTTATTAATAAACACAAAATATATGATCCTTTGAACACATATCATAAACACTTTATGGTTGGATCTATTTTAGTTTCATTTTTAATAATGCATTTTAATCATAATCTATGGTGGTAGCTAATGCTTACAGATTTTGCTTATGAATTTTCTTAAGTTTTATGAGAACATGGCCATGCTGGATGACCATTTTCATTAGAGGAAAGTGAAATGGAGACTAGAGAAAGGGAAAATTGTATCATTTTAGGTCACCAACCTTTATGAGTTTTGCATTGTACTATATATTATAAGTTTAGAGATGGGGAGAGATAGAGAAAGGTGCAGATTTTAAGATCAAACATTTCATTCTGATTATGGTTATGATACATGATTCACTATAATAATGTTGATCATGCTGAAAATATGCATGATGGTAATATTCTTAGCTACAAGACACTTGCAATACAAAAAAATTGGTAAACCTGCAATAAATAGAAGAATTCAATTTCTTTCTCACAAAGTTCAAATAGAGGACATTTCAACATGTTTATCTAAACCTTGTGGGAAAATTCCCATCCATAGCCATTTTCCTTTAGTAATTTCAGCATTAAAATGATTTCCTCTATCCGTACATATTTGGAAGAGTAAGTTGAGATAAACATAATCTATAATAAAGCATATCAAAATGGAATTGGTGTTGGCAGGACTCTCTAGCACACTCAATGTTGGCAGGACTCTCTAGCACAAAATCAGATGCCTCATAATTATGAATTTAATATTTCTAATTCAACTATATTCTATTACCTATATGTTACTAATGAATGGTTCAACAACTGGTATGTCATTTGCTACAACTACCAGTGACTTCAATTTCTCATGGTGCTCCAAGCTGACTGTAAACGACCCCTTCCAGAGGGCATGTAGTTCCAACTTCTTCAGTGATGTTGATCATTCTAAACCTTCTATCTTCTCCAATTTGTGGAATTTTCTCAATTTAAGACAAAACATGATTCCTTCGATCCCTGAATCACATCACAAAGCTCCTCATCCATTACATTCCAAAACTTTTGGAAAGACAAGGTACAAAAACCATTTGGGCCTAGGACTTTGGCTCCTTCAATTCTAAAAATAGATGTCTTAACTTCTTCCATGATGACATCGTTAGCTAAATTATTCCTTAATGACATCTTTAGCTACTTTATTAGAATTTAGAATCATCATCCAAGGTTAGGATGTGATCCAAGAAGAGATCCTGCTTTTCTTCTCTTTTTTGTCTTCATTTTCCTCCACGAGCATGTTTTCCCAAGAGGAAACCAAGGAAGCCTTGATGGTGTTAGGATCATCAAAAGTTTATCCATAAGCATCTTCAATCTTCATATTATGATTCTTTTCCTTCTTATTTTGCATGTTAAATGAAAAAAATTGGTTTTACACCTTATTTAAGTCATTTAATCCTTGATTTTTGTCTCCAATAGATTTATTCAAAACTGTAGACACCATCCAATTGAACTATGAGATTCCTCTCTTCTTCTATATTAGGATGTAAGAAAAATCATTTGAGAGATCGTTTTGGATCTTAGCCATTCTACTTTCAAGGTGATCCTTTCTTTGAAAAGGTTTTTAAAGACTTGGATATTCCACTCTTTCAGTTTGAGTTTTATGAGTTTTAACTTTCTTTTGAACATGCACATCTTAGTGTGATTATCAACTATTTGAGTGAGCCAAGAGTCAGTGACAACCATTTCGAAGTTTGGGTTTTCCATCTACACTTTTTCAAACTTGAAAGACACTCTTCCAGGGAATTTGTCCTTTTCTATGAGCTAGTAATCTGAACCAGCTTCAAATAGGATTACGATTAGGGTTCAAATAGCTTTATGGTTAGTGTTAAGCTTCAATTTGGGTTAAGGTTCAATTGATTAAAAAAAAGTGTCTTGAGAAGGATATCTCTCGGTGTACTTTACATATATTTTCAAAATATAGGTATGCTAGTGTAAGAGACAATGAAAAATATCAAACCACTTTTACATATTTTATTTTTAAAAATGGATATCTTAGTTCTAACATTTACCTAAGAACTAAAAGTAAAACAAATAAATAAAAATAGTTCTTCAAAGAAATATAAAATAACAAAAATAAAATAACTTTTAAATAAATAAAAATACTCTTTAAATAAAATAAAATAATTTAAAAGGTTAAAATTTATGTATTATATATAATAAATAAAATGATTAAGATATTTATACAATCTATATTAATTTTTCTTTATTTATTATATACAAAATAAAATCTAAAACATTATGGAAAAACAATTATTATTAGAAAAATTAACATTAACCAAATCTTCAATTATTAATCAATCAAATTAAATATAAAAAGATTACATGTTAAAAATAAAATTTATAAAAACATTACAAGTTAAAAATGAAATTTAAACAAGATAAAAATAGGCGTACTGTGCAGTCACCACTAAATATGGAAGGAAAAATTACGGAAGGCAGAAATTGCACGTAAAATACGAACAGTGAGAGAAATGAGGGAGGCAAGATCCATGCCCATGCATCCATGCTCGGTGCATTCTTGGGGCTAGATAGCCATTGCCAATCAAATCATCAATTTGCATTTTACTAATATCTTTAAACTCTTCTATAGGCACAACTACAACTTCAAATTTCTTTAGCAAACTTATGAGAAATTTCTCACTCACTCTCTTATCTGAGATGTGATCTCCATATTGTCTCAACTGATTAACAATATTCATGACCTAGGTCATAAAGCTATCCATCGTCTCACTATCTTTCATTTTTCAAATTCTCAAAATTGTTAGAGTTGAAGCCCAACGTACTCCATATGTTTTCCCTCCAATTTTTGACTCTTCACATTCCTTGTGGTGTGGGATAAGAACTAATTTATATGTTATTGTATGTATTGAAAACGTGTTGTTGATGATAATAACAATTCCTCTACTCAGTGTGGACATAGCCATTATTTGGTGAACCATGATAAATATTGGTGTCTTGTCTTCATTGTGTTTTCTTATCTATGATTACTTTATTTTCTACACCTCTATTTTTCACTCTTCTTTTATTTTCAATTGGGATCAGAGCTAGGTGGTATAGCTGGTTGGGAAATCAGTGTTGAATTTCCTGAGTTATGGAGGAAGCGAAGATATAGAGAAATTCTTAGGTCATAATTTCGGTCTGTGGAAGATGCAAATGGAGTCATTGCTGATAAAGTAGGACCTCTCACTCGCACTTGGAGGGAAAGCAAAGAAGCCAAGTTCGATGCTAGATGAAGAGTGGGAGAAGATGGATAAGAAGGCAAGAGCTACGATTTTTCTCTCGCTATCCAGTAACGTATTGTTCAATGTCTCAGTAGAGAAGAATTTGAAAGAGTTGTGGGAAAAAATTTCCTCGATGTATGAGATGGCTTCAACGTCTAATAAGGTGTTTATTATGAAGAAGTTATATAACTTGAAAATGAAAGAAGGTGGAATTGCGTCCAACCATATTAATGAGTTTAACACATTGGTTACCCAATTAGTTTCAGTGGGTATTAGCCTAGATGATGAGATTAAGGAAATCTTATTACTGTGTTCATTACATAATAGTTGGGAAGGAGTTGTAATGGTTGTGAGCACTTCAGTAGCAACCAAAAATAAATTGAAGTTTGACAACGTAGCAGCTACAATTCTCAACAAAGATATGTGAAGAAAGATTCAATAAACTTCTTTTGGTGAAGCCCTAACTACTGTTAGTAGAGGAAGGCCTCAAAATAGAGGCAAGGATAATAACAAAAGAAGATCAAAATCTGCTAAAAGGTCAAAATCCAGAGGGAGAATTGGCGACTGTTGGTTTTACAGTAAGGCTGGCCACACCAAAAGAAATTGTTATTCCTACAAGAAGGCACAAGAGAAAGTAAGAGATAGCGAGGCTAATATTGTTTATGACAAGGATGATAGTGTGTTGGTTTTATCCACAAGTGAATCTATTTCAGATTTGTGGGTTTTAGACTCTGGCGGCTCCTTTCATGCCACCTCTTGTATGGAGGCCTTCACAAACTATCAAGAAGGACAATTTGGAAAAGTTTATTTGGGGTATAACAAATCATGTGAGATCATTGGAAAAGGTGACATTATGTTGCAATCAAAGAATGGAGGAAAATGGCTTTTACAAGATGTTAGACATGTACCAAAACTTAAGAGAAATCTTATTTATGTAAGACAACTTTTTACATAAGGCTATAATACACTTTTCTCCTTAGATTCATGGAAAGTAACTATGGAAGCCTTGCAAATTGCCAAAGGAAATAAGGTGGGCAGTCTATATGTATTTGAGAATGATTCTCAGGTGGGAGCTACTATGGCAGTGATGGACAGGGAAACTAAGCTTTGGCATCAAAGGCTCAGATATATGAGTAGGAAAGGCCTTGAAGTGATGATCAAAAGAGATCAATTATCAGGTTTGAAATCCATGGATTTAGAATTTTTCCAACATTGTCTTTATGGCAAGCAGAAGCAGGTCATTTTTTTGAAGACGGGTCATGAAAGGAACACCTCACCTTTGGAGCTTGTTTACTCGGATATCTTTGGACCGACTGAGGTAGCCTGTCTTGGAGGGGCTAACTATTTGTAACTTTCCTTGATGATTGCACTAGGAGGGTCTCGATTTTTATGCTTAATAAGAAATCTAAAGTCTTTAGTAAATTCAAAAAATTTAAAGCTTTAGTTGAAAATTAGAGTAGGCATAACATCAAATATTTGCAAACGGATAATGGTGGAAAATTTTTCTCACTAAATTTTGATAATTTTTATGTGGAAAATGGTATTAAGAGAATTAAAGTTGTTCTTTTTACACCTCAAGAAAATGGGGCTTCAGATAGGTTAAATAGAACAATTTTGGAAAAAGCGAGATGTATGCTTTCCAATGCTAGATTGGGAAAAGAGTAATGGGCTGAAGCTTGTAACACAACGGTTTATCTCATTAATCGAGCTCCTTCATCTTGATTAAATTTTAATATTCTGGAGGAAAGGTGGTTGTGCAAACGAATCTCTTATAGTCATCTATGGGTGTTTGGATGTGAAGCATTCACTCTTGTTCCCAAGGAGAAGCAAACTAAATTGGACCCCAAATCACAAAAGTGCATTTTTGTTGGATATGGCAAGGATCAATACAGATTTAGGCTGTGGGATCCCGTTGCCAAAAAGATAATTCGCAGTAGGGATGTTGTCTTTAATGAAAAAGTCTTCCCAGGTTTGCACAAAGAAAACACATCTTCAAATGATTATATCTCAGTTGATTTGTTTTATAATGGAATTGATGTGGCTAAGAGGTAGGGCTTTGTTCCAACTGTTAGTTTTCAACCTACAACTATTTGTGTTCAACCTCAGAGTTTTGGCACCCCTCTTCAATCTTGCTCGGTACTTGCAAATGTCCCTATATCATCCTCAATTGGCACGCAGCCTCTTTCCATTGGTCTACAACTAAACTCTTTACCTTCAGAGGTTTCAATGACTACTTTTTCATAGCCAGCCATAGTTCAAACATAGCCTTCTGGGAGTGAATCGCTGCCTATGGAAGTTTTTACGAAGCCTTTAATTTCTTCAACACACTCCTCTCTTGGTCAATCGTTGTCTCCTTTCTCTCCCATGCAGTCTCATTCTGGTCATGTGTAGTCTTTTCCATCCCACTCACATCCTACCATTGTTAATGCACAACCTATGTTTAGTTCACTGCCTTTGCAAATTGAAAGGCAACCTGCAAATATTATTCCTGGAAGTAGTGTGCAGGGGAGTGTAGAAAAATAGGGGAGTGTTGATATGCAAAGAAAGAGTATTGAAGGTAATTTACAGTCAGATATTGATGATACTCAAGGTCAATTATAGAGGTTGAATCTAGACACAAATTTGCAATAGCAAGGTCCTCATTTAAGGTTGACCCAGGAAAGGAGGTGTCCTAAAATCTCAGATTATGAATTATTGTATTCAGAGGAGGCAGAGCCTGAACTTTTGATTTTTGATCAACCTGAACCAGCTACTTACAAAGAGGCTTGTAAGGAAATTGATTCTATGAAATGGCAAGAGACAATGCAAGAAGAAATGCATTCATTGCAAGCTAATAACACTTGGGATTTAGTGCAGCTTCCACATAATTTGTAAGGAAATCTAGGAGCGCATCTAGTGAAAACTCCATACAGTAGTGCCTTTGGTGACTTTCAATTTCGATTAGGTTACCTCAAAGACATAAACAACTATGTCCAAATGCGGAATAGACACAGTTTATTTCCTACATTAATCCTTCTAAGAGAAACATATGTAGATTCAATAGCAATCAACAACACAGATGAAAGACACTACAGAAAATAGAACACAAAGATTTTACATGGGGAAAACCCTTTCAGGTAAAAAACCCCTCTCCAAAGTTTGAGCCATTGTATTATTCAGCATCAGGAAGTTACAATATAGTTTCAGGCTCTTAGCCTTTCAGAGATTACATCTTGTTCATCTAGATACAACTGGTAGCAAACACCCCTAGAGAGATCAACCATAGCATTCATGTTTAGGAGAGATTCCAGCATAACCCTACCTCTCTCACTATCTGTCTCGACCTCATGGCTCCGGCCTTTTAGCCAACCACTTGGCCTTTCTCTATCGATCTCTCTCTGGCTCTCAGCTCTTCAGCTTCTCGGCTTGTCAACCTGATCAACACCCTCTACAGAACGTCCAATGCATACATATATGCATTCGTTCTTAATAGGATCTCTGTGAATCGGTTCAAGATCACACTTCAGCAATCTACCAACTTGGCATCCCTATCATCGTAGATGTTTCCACTCCTGTGCAGACTTTTCCTTTCAAACCATTCAGAAAATCCAACTGCCAACCGTTTGAATTTTTCTTCCTCTGATTGGTCCACGTGCACCACGTCAGACAATCTTCACTAGGTCAACAGTGATCAACTTGTGTCGCATGTCGGTGAGACACTAGAAGTGTCTCCCCAATGCCAGAAGACCTGATTACACATTGTCGCCAAGAGTCCTCTCCATCGACAAGAGGTTCCACCGAGCTTACAAGTTACATCGACCTCAGCAAGCACATCAGTGAGACTATCACTATCACTAGGAGTTCACATCGAGTCTTCAAGTCATACTGAAACCCAAATATTCGCCAAGAGTCATACCGATATCAGGTTTCCCATCGGCAAGACAATCGCTCTTCGCCAAGAGATAATATCGATGCCTCCATGTTACTTCAAAGTCTCCTATCGGCCAGACATTCCATCTTCGCTAAGACACCGAGCTCATGAGTCATACCAAACACATTTAAGAGTCGGCGAGACTTATCATTTTCGCCAAGACCTTATACCGAGGTCTTAAGTCACCCCGAGCACTGTATTCACCAGTCGACAAGACTTATGTCTTTCGCTAAGACAACATACCGAGTGCCCATGTCTTGCCGAATCGGCAAGACATTTGACTTCACCAAGACCTTTCACTGGGCGCCGAGAGCTGCACCGATGACTTCAGTTGCATCCTCGTCGGTGACACCACCACTTGTCGCCAAGACTTCACACCGAAGTCTCCAGGTTACCCCGAGCTTAGCTTTTTCCATGAGTCATGCCGAACGCATCCCACACCGTCAGTGAGACAAATGCCTGTCACCAAGACTTCATAGCAAAGCCTTCAGGTCATACCGATGTGTTCCACTGTTGGCAAGAGAATCAACCTTCAACAAGACTTCTTACTGAGGTTTCCATGATATCCCAAAACCACTTCTCGCCAAGAGTCACACCGAACCGATGACCCCACAAGCTGTCGGCGAGACTTCTGATATTCGATGAGATATCATATCAAAACAAGCCTTTCGGCCAAGGGTTTCCCTGATATCTTCGAAGGTTACATTGTTTCCAAGACAATCCTTCATCGCTGAGACTTCATATCAAGACCCTTAAGCTACTCCGAGTGTATACAGTCAGCCAGACATCTCCTAGTCAGCAAGAGATCTTTCTAAATGTTCAAGTCACCCCGATGACTATAATCAGTGAGACATCTCCCTGTCACTAGGACCACATACCGACACACTTGAGTTACCTTGACTGCTCCAGGAGAAAACATATCGGTGAGACAACCCTCTATCGCTAAGACTTCATATCAAAGCAAACAGGTTACACCGATGACTCCAGTCGCCATAGGTCACACCGACATACGCTAGGCACCCAATAACAAACCCTTCCGTCGCCGAGACATTTCCACTCTGCAAAGGGTTACAGCGAATGCACCAAGTCATAGCAATAGGTGCATTCAACAAGACAGAAGCAAAGTCACATCGACATGAGAAAAACACAAGATTACTGAACTGTCAGTCGGCCAGACACCAAGAATGTCATAGTGACCATGCTTTCTCAAAGGATTCAGCCTGTGAGATTGAGGCACATTTTCCAACAATCTCCCACTTGATGAAGACACAGAGGCACCTCCAAAGCAACTAGGAACTAAGATCACACTAGCTCCACTAGTTCAAAAGCCCACAATAATCAAGACACCCAATCACATGATTCAACAGATAACAGTCCACAAAACAATTTGCAACAAAGACCAGGTATCCAACTGCAACTCACTGAACAACAAAGCAACCGACCACATCCTTCCAGGAAACCACATAGACCTCAACAAGCTCTCATGCTCTATCAAGAAATTAGCTTCAACATCCAAGATGTTCACCTTCAGGCAACGATCCTGTCATCTTCCAACATGCCACCTGTGGAAGAAGAATACAAAGCCAAGGTGTATAAGCACCATTCTGACGAACAAAAGCAAAAGATCTCAGTGATATCACCAAAAAGCTACTGCTACCACCTCACTATGCTCAAAATGCTATATAGAAGCAATATCAACTTCAAAGCTTCAAACATAACACAACAGTGAAGTCATTATCCAGAAACAAGAAACTAAACATTAGTTAGAACAACAATCAAACTGACTGCTTCCATCCAACTGATAAACCCACGTGACTGAAAATAGCACCCACAGCTTGTGCTATACCATCCAATATCACATACCTCAGAGGTATCAACATTAGTAAACTTTTGCCAGTCCATTAACAGCAAATACAAGTTCCAGTATCAACCAGTCAAAGAAGACAAGACACATATAGGAACTCCCACTACTAGAGTAATTTAGATCTTAAAGATCAAAGGAACAACAAGTCTACCAATATCAGCACATAGAAAATGTAACCATGTAGTACCAAGGAAATATCCATAATGATATGAACAACCTGCAACAACCTACCACAAGAACTCTCACCACAAACCTTCACGGCCACAGAGAGAAACAATGCACATCATCTTCCTGTAGAACATCCTCCTACATACACTTCAAACAGCCAGTTGTGTCAAGGATGATCTTCTTCATATCCCAAAAGAAAGACTTAACAACATCCATTCGTTCAATTACCAAGATCAAACTATCTTTAAAACCAACATGGATGTAAGCATCTCAAAGAAGATCAAGCTTGTTCATTTCCCATTTCAAGAAATCAGCACATACATCATCTCCTACCAATTCTCATTAGTAACAAGGAGATAAAAGAAACTATACAACTTCCACTATGAATCTTCCAGAATCATTAAATAGTAATTCAAGATCCATATCATGAAAGTAAACTTAATAAAACACATCTGAAAAATATAATGGGCCACATACCTTTTAGATAAACTGATGAGAAGACCAAGAGTGGGAACTAGAATACTCCTTCAAGATATACAAGTCATCATGACTAATCCAAGAGAAATCTCCTCATAGGTCTCTTATTGAACTCACGTTCAACCAAGGTGAAGGCTTCTCAGACTTTCTGCTGAACAACTTTAACAAGAGTAACAAGCAGCAACACATCTCTCATAAGAGAAAAACAACCTCACCTTATTCTTCATGTATCCATGAGTACTAGCAACTAATCATCTCATGCTAAACTTCAACTGCATTAATGCACTAACATGAAGTATCAAGCAAGTAATCAAAGCACTCAATACACAAAGAATTACCAGACCACTGTCAAAGTTCCAATTAGCTGAATCAGGAACTTATCATGACATCATGATCTACGCATCCCCATAGGAGATCCCATGCTTCAGGTGACTTTTCCATTGTCTCAAGTACAATGCACAATGCCAAAACTCTAGTGTACAAGCAAGAGTATACCATGACATAAGCAAATAGACTCAAAAAATAGCATCACCTGTCAAGCACCACCAACACCTTAGCCAAAGACTCCAAGCGTCTTCCATGGTACCAAGATGCTGCACATCTTCAAATAATGATAATGCAAATGCGCAAGAACCCTTCTGTAACACTAAAGAAGACCATTCACCACCATGTGATGAACCCACAGTCACTACTAGAGCTCCCACTGAAACGTGACATCTGAGCTCTCCAAGCATCATGACCACTTGCTACAGGTTCCCATAACCAACTATTCAGGTACTCAATAGTATCCATCCTCTCATCTCAAAGCAATCACACCAATGCACAAGTGACCACAGACAAGGCCAACTAACAAGTTTGTACCAACAATGAATCAACCTCGTGGATATAGATAGCCCACATCTGAGTCGTCTCATAGCAAACATGTAGGTAAAGACAGCCCACAACATTGCACAACCCGTAGATCCATTCAACAGAAATGTGCAAACCCATCATTGCATTGGAAAATGCATCATTGAGATATCAAAGAGAATAACCACGTAGAAAACATGACTCAAACACCAGATCACACTAGATCTGACTTGCCAAACATGTCCACAACAAGCACCATAATCAAGGAACACCACCACAAGAATGTTGAGTGACAAATCACTTACCAACACTCCCATGCAGAGAAGAAAACATACCTCCTCAAACCATGCACCAAGCATGCATGCAGACTTGCAACTATCTCATCCAGCAACACCCCAAAAGGCTAGTGTCTAGACAATAGCTTAACAACAACTCCACATGATCACAAGTTTTTGCTTAACCATGTAAAACCTGCAAAACCATAGAGCCATGCAAGTACAAAATATCCTTAGAAAGGAAACAACAGTTCAAGAGAATCCAGACCCCTTTCAAGACAACTCTAAACCACCAACATGTACATGCATCCGAGAAAGAGAGAAAGGCTATTTTAGAAGCTTGCAAATCATCTAATGATTAACTTCATAGCCTTCAAGTATTTGAGGTTAACAAGAAACAGTGCCTTCCAACACCAGGAACCACCACCTAGCATAAGCGCTCTAAAAAATCCACCTCATACTTCAAGGTTAAACCTCTACCAGCCAGGAGACACAGATCACAACATGATCAACTCCTTTTTCCATCTTGACCATCCTTCAAGCTGCATGCTGTCTCATAATAACACAAGGCTTCCACTCATCAAAGGATCAATCCATTAGTCCATTCCTCCAGATTTCTTCTAGCCCATCAAGCTAAGAGATCTTCACAGGAGAAATATCCAGAACCAACAACCAAAAGAAGGCTCTGATACCACTTGTAAGGAAATCTAGGAGCGCATCTAGTGAAAACTCCATACAGTAGTGCCTTCGGTGACTTTCATTTTCAATTAGGTTACCTTAAAGACACAGACAACTATGTCCAAATGCGGAATAGACACAGTTTATTTCCTACATTAATCCTTCTGAGAGAAACATATGTAGATTCAACAGCAATCAACAACACAGATGAAAGAAACTACAAAAAATAGAACACAAAGATTTTACGTGGGGAAAACCCTTTTGGGTAAAAAACCCCACTCTCCAAAGTTCGAGCCATTGCATTATTCAACAACAGGAAGTTACAATATAGTTTCAGGCTCTTAGCCTTTCAGAGATTACATCTTGTTCATCTGGATACAACTGGTAGCAAACACCCCTAGAGAGATCAACCATAATTCATGTTCAAGAGAGATTCCAGCATAACCCTGCCTCTCTCACTATCTATCTCGACCTCATGGCTTTGACCTTTCAGCCAGCCACTCGGCCTTTCTCTATCGATCTCTCTCTGGCTCTCAGCTCTTCAGCTTCTCGGCTTGTCAACCTGATCAACACCCTCTATAGAACGTCCAATGCATACATATATGCATTCGTTCTCAACAGGATCTTTGTGAATCGGTTCAAGATCACACTTCAGCAATCTACCAACTTGGCATCCCTATCGTTGTATATGTTTCCACTCCTGTGCAGATTTTTCCTTTCAGACCGTTCAGAAAATCCAACTGCCAACCGTTTGAATTTTTCTTCCTCTGATTGGTCCACGTGCACCATGTTAGATAGTCTTCACTCGGTCAACAACGATCAACTTGTGTCGCATGTCGGTGAGACACTAGAAGTGTCTCCCCGATGCTAGAAGAACTAATTACACATTGTCGCCAAGAGTCCTCTCCATCGACAAGAGGTTCCACTGAGCTTACAAGTTACATTGACCTCAACAAGCACATCGGTGAGACTATCACTATTGCTAGGATTTCACATCGAGTCTTCAAGTCATATTGAAACCCAAATGGTCGCCAAGAGTCATACCGATATCAGGTTTCCCATCGGCAAGAAAATCGCTCTTTGCCAAGAGATAATATTGATGCCTCCATGTTACTTTGAAGTCTCCTATCAGCCAGACATTCCATCTTCGCTAAGACACCAAGCTCAGGAGTCATACTGAACACATTCAAGAGTCGGCGAGACTTATCGTTTTTGCCAAGACCCTATACCGAGGTCTTAAGTCACCCCGAGCGCTGCATTCACCAGTCGATAAGACTTATGTCTTTCGCCGAGACAACATACTGAGCGCCCATGTCTTGCCGAGTCGGCAAGACATTTGACTTTGCCAAGACCTTTCACCAGGCGCCGAGAGCTACACCGATGACTTCAGTTGCATCCCCATCAGCAAGACCACCACCTATCGCCAAGACTTCACACCGAAGTCTCTAGGTTACCCCAAGCTCACCTTTTGCTAGGAGTCATGCCGAATGCATCCCACCCCATCGATGAGAAAAATGCCCGTCACCAAGACTTCATAGCGAAGCCTTCAGGTCATACCAATGTGTTCCACTGTTGGCGAGAGAATCAACCTTCGACAAGACTTCTTACCGAGGTTTCCATGATATCTCGAAAACACTTCTCGCCAAGAGTCACACCAAACCGATGACCCCACAAGCTGTCGGCAAGACTTCCAATATTCGATGAGATATCATATCGAAACAAGCCTTTTGGCCAAGGGTCTTCCCGATATCTCTGAAGGTTACATTGTCGCCAAGACAATCCTTCATCATTGAGACTTCATATCGAGACCCTTAAGCTACCCTGACTGTATACAGTCAGCCAGACATCTCCTAGTCGGCAAGAGATCTTCCCGAATGTTCAAGTCACCCCGATGACTACAATAGGCGAGACATCTCCCTGTCACTAGGACCACATACCGACACACTTGAGTTACCCCGACGGCTCCAGGAGAAAACATATCGGTGAGACAACCCTCCGTCGCTAAGACTTCATATTGAAGCAAACAAGTTACACCAATGACTCTAGTCGCCATAGGTCACACCGACATACGCTAGGCACCCGATAACAAACCCTTCTGTCGCCGAGACATTTCCACTTTGCAAAGGGTTATAGCGAATGCACCAAGTCATAGCAATAGGTCCATTCGGCAAGACAAAAGCAAAATCACAGCGACATGAGAAAAACACAAGATTACTAAACTGTCAGTCGGCCAGACACCAAGAATGTCACAATGACCATGCTTTCTCTCAGGATTCAGCCTGTGAGATTGAGGCACATTTTCCAACATAATTGAAGACCCTTGAAGAATCATTGGGTATACAAGTTGAAAGAGGAGGATGGAGGTAAGAAACGTTATTCTGCTAGACTGGTTGTCAAGGGGTATGATCAACAGAATGGCATAGATTTTAATGAGATTTTCTCACCATTTGTGAGAATGACCACAATTCGGGTAGTTTTGGGTTTGGTAGCAGTTTGGGACCTTGAACTTGACCTGTTGGATGTCAAGACAACCTTTTTACATGGTGATGTTGATGAAGAATTGTACATGGAGCAACTAGAAGGGTTTTTAAAATAGGGACATGAACATCTTGATTGCAGGTTGAAGCGCAACTTGTATGGGCTCAAGCAAGCCCTGAGACAATGGTATCTTAAGTTTGATCATTTCATGATTGAGAAAAACTTCTTAAGGTGTGAATCAGATCCTTGTGTCTATTATAAGCAGCTTCCTAATGGTGAGTTTGTTATTCTCTTGCTCTACGTTGATGACATATTGGTAGCCGTTACTAGTATGAGGATTGTTTCTAAGTTGAAGGAACAATTAGCTAAGAGATTTTCTATGAAAGACTTAGGAGCAGCGAAGAAAATTATTGGAATGACCATCACTAGGGATAGACAAAAGAAGGCGATCAAATTGTCACAAAAAGGAATATATTGACAAGGTTGTTGACAGATTTGGTATGACTCATGCAAAATTTGTTTCTACTCCTCTTGCTACCCATTTTCATTTTTCTTCTGATTTGTGTCCTAAAACACAAGAGGATAAGGAGTTTATGTAAGGTCCCTTATAAATTTGTCGTTGGAAGTATTATGTATGCTATGGTCTCCACTCATCCTGATATTGCTCATGCAATGGGAGTTGTGAGTAGTTTCATGAGCAATCCCTGAAAGCCTCATTGGGAAGCAGTCAAATGGATATTAAGGTATCTTAAAGGTACTTCAGATTATGCTTTATGTTTTGGTGGCAATAATGTACAGTTACAAGGTTTCATTGATTTTGATCTTGCTAGAGATTAAGATAAACGAAGATCTACTACTGGTTATGTTTACATGTTTGCTAGAGCTACCATTAGTTGGGTCTCCAGGATGCAACATTTTGTTGCTCTTTCTTCTGCCGAAGCTGAGTATGTGGTTCTCTTCGAAGGTGCTAGGGAGATGCTTTGGTTACAACGATTGTTTAGTGATTTGAGATGTCAACAAAGTGATTATGTTTTGTTTTGTGATAATTGCAGTGCCATTTTTATGGCTCATAATCATTCATCTCAGCATCATTCTAAACATATTGGCATACATACTTATTTCATTCATCACGTGGTTGAAGAGGGCAAGTTACAAGTTGCAAAAATTGACACAAAAGTCAATTTAGCAAATATCATGACCAAAGTAGTTCCCAAAGAGAAGTTCGAATTCGCCAAGACTTCTCTTGGTCTAGTTAGGAAATGACAATAAGTTTAGAGCAGGGGAATGTTTGGTGAGTTGCAACATACGTTGGACTTCAAGTGGGAGATTGTTAGAGTTGAAGCCCAATAGACTCCATATGTTTTCCCTCCAATTGTTGACTCTTCACATTCCTTGCGGTGTGGGATAAGAACTATTTTATATGTTGTTGTATGTATTGAAAACATGTTGATGATAATAAAAATTCCTTTTCTCAGTGTGGAAATAGCCATTATTTGATGAACCATGATAAATATTGGTGTCTTGTCTTCATTGTGTTTTCTTATCTGTGATTACTCTGTTTTCTACACCTCTATTTTTCGCTCTTCTTTTATTTTCAAAAATCTCTCAAGTTCTGCAACTTGACATTCTTCACCTTGGATACACCTTGGTAACAAGTTTCAAGAGTGTCCCAAGCCTTCTTAGAAGACTAGATCTAATGGAAACCTTTGGAAATATAGTGTCATCTAAGCCTTGCTGAATAAGGCCAAGAGCTTTATTATCTTTCTTTTTGTTCTTCTTCAACAGATTTCGGTCAACATTTGATAGGGCCAACTCTGTAGCTTGGTCAGGAGGCTCTGGATATCCCTCAATCACAAATCCCCAAGGTCATGAGCACAAAGTAAAGTTATCATTCTAATGAACCATGAATCATAATTTTTCTCAGTCAAAATAGGAACCTATGACTCAGCCAAACTGTTGTTTGAAGCCATGTTTATTCAAATTTTTGATAGATGTAATCTTTAGGTGGAAGGGAAGGGCACTTTATAGTTACAACAATTTTTGAACTCACTCACACTCAGCATAGCTCTCCTTGAATCTCTAAGCTTTGATTCCAATCTATAGAATGCAGGGGAATTAAGATAAAATAGAGTGCTGATATAAAACACAACAAAGTATGTAAACTAAACAAAACAGAGCATGTAGATAAAGTATGCTAGAGCATACAAACAAATCTTCTATTGATTCAAAATAACCAAATACAAATATATGAGACTCTAGAGAGCTCTCAAGATTTTTAATCTCTATTCCAATATGTATATTAAAACAGTTGCATAAAGGTGAATTTATAGGTACCACCACAAAGCGGTTAATCTCCTATAGTCGGTGAGTAGAGGCAGTGGAGATTGGAGATAAAACAAAACATATCAGGTTGTTGGCGGCTTAATAACTTGCAGATGGCAAGGTAATGATAGAAAAAAAAATTAAAAAATAGATTTTGTAGATAAGCATAAATCGGATTTTCTAGAATCTGTCTTCAATTAACAGTGGAGGGAGAAATTAGTGTTTATTTTAACAATTAATACTAATTGCAATATTGCTTCTATTAATCCGTCCCACGTTAATACACACAATTTATAATAGCTAGAAAAATAAATCATAGTAGATGAGGAAATCAGCTACTTTGACTACTCAATCATGAGCAACAATGGCCAAAATGTCAGCACAGGGGAAAATTCTGCTGCATACTACTTCCACTTGAGTCTTGATTGTGTCTACCACATCAAATCCTCTCAATGACTTTGTGTTGGGCCAGATAGTTTTTTTCCTGTAATGTTTTTCGAGTCGTCCAACAGAATAAACCCATCACACCCACGCACTTGCCGATCCCATGGAGCATCAGCTCCTCAACAAAAACTCAACGAGAGCTACGATGAATTTGGACCTGTGATTTGTATCATCAATGATTTCTCTCACTGTCATGAACCTTCTCGTATGTTTTAGACAGTTTAGCTCAATCTTTCATAGACACGAGCACAAAAAGAATATCTTAATGCAAGAAATCCTCTTATTGCTACTTTTAGTGGATTGGGCGGGAGACAGATTCAAAATTGAAATTCAAAAGTAACCATTGTTTTATTGTCAATGACTGTGAGTCTGTGACATAGGCCTAGAATTTGATGGCCACCCCTACCTGTCATACAAATTTTTTGTGACGGTCTGATCATTTAAATGCCTGTCATTTGACATTTGATGAAAAATATAAATTGTAAAAGCCAATTCCCTGTAACACAAATGTTAGTTCAATTGTCAAATTCATCTATTTAAAATGACATTTAAATACCAATTTCAAACCTGCCAATAAATAATTATATAAAATTAAAAACAATTTAAACCTAAAATTCACCTATCAATTTAAAACATAAATTATTTGTAAAAACCAATTACCTTAACATGAACATGGGATATTGAAAAAAAAAGAAAGTTCTTGTTATGTTATTATTCATATGGATATACTATATATATTTAAAAAAATGTAAAATTAGAAAAGACTGGTAATTAGTAATAAATGTAAAAATCTTGGATTTACGTTACAATTAATAAGAAATTTCTAAATTTATATAAAAAAAAAATCTTGTTCTAAAAGTTAAAAGACAATCATATTTTATTTTAAATTAATATATTTTTTATAATAAATATTATAAATCATATATATTAATATAAATCAATAAAATTATCAAAATTTTAAATTTATTGTTGAAAATATTTTAAAAATTAGAAAGTACTATATTCTATCTTTAAAAGATTCTATTTTGAAAAGATTTTGAATTAATATATATATTAATATAAATATGATAACTATTAGTAAAAGTGTCAAAATCTTTAATTTATGGTAAAAAACATTTTAAAAATTAGAAAGAATTATATTCTATCTTTAAAAAGATTCTAAACTAATTTATATCTTTATAATAAATATTATATATATAATATTTTTTTACAGTTTGATAATAATTTAAAGTGTCATATTTACGGTTATATAAAAATATAGGAAGTCAAATTATACGATCTAATAAACTTTTGAGTTGTAATATACGGTCTAAAATGCAAAAAAAAGGTCAAATAGACCATCAAATTCCAAGCCTGCTGTGACGGATGGATTTGGCGGAAGATAATTTTAAAAACAAAGAAATTGTAGTCTTAACCCGTTGCAGTGATGGTGACTGTCGAGAGTCAAAGAGGTGTGCAACGGAAAAATAGAATAGAAAACGGAAGACAAAAATAAAGCAACAAACAGCGAAGGGGGAGTAGGACAGGTTAAGAGAGCCCACATCAGCCACCTAAGCGGTCAACGCTTAGAGTGTGCTAGTTTACCCAGCCCGTCCCATCGAACCCCACTGAAATTCAATGCAAGACACAGACCATAATTTCTTCTTCCTTCTTATGGTGAATTTCAGGGTTGCTTCCAAGTTTGGGAAACAGCAAATCGTCTAACGTCAACATCGTTGCTCCACAATTTGCCGCGACCATCTGATTCACGTTAAACATGAAATACAGACATGGTAATTCGAATTTGGTCCGTAGGAGGTATCTTGGAGCACATGTTACGGCACGATTTGCCTTGGTACGCAACTCAATATATCCATCAGCTTTGAACGCTGAGGCTTGTTGCCATCAGAGCCTTGTTGCCATCAGAGCCATGTGTGTTGGCATCATTATCACGTATAAACTCTAATTCGTTGAATATCCTTGTGAATTTCTTCATCTTGAATAGAGATTTGACCCTAACAGACAATATTTTGTGCGCTAGCTTACTTTGAATAATCTCCATTCAATCTTTTGAACACAAACAAAAGGTGGTCAATTCACAAAATATGGGACAGCTTAAGTTTTATGGGTAGAAAGTTAATGGAATTGGTTTTGGAAAAATTATATGATTGAGCATGTTTGATTTGAAATAATATTTATAGTGAATGATTTCTCAAAAATCTTAAAGTTTCCTCTTTTTTCATTGTCATATGGATGCAATGAATGTTATGTGGATTATTCATACTCATGAAAGATGGGTCCATGAAAACTATTATTAAAGAAATATGAGTCACTAAAATTTGATTCAAAAACTACATAGTTGAATTGTGATTAAATGTCATAAATTTTAAATCTCATTGATTTTATTATCAAAGTGTGCTATAATACAAATCTTACAACTTTATTAATCGTATAGAAGAGAAAAATGTGTATTTCTCTTTTTTATATCTATGTTTTATTTCACTTTGTGAAGATGTTGTTTATGTATAACTCTAGCAATTATTTTCACCTTTTTAGCACACTCATTGACCCAACCTTCAATCTAACACCATGTTATGTTAATCCTCCACTTTATAGCAATATTGTCTTAGTTCCTAGTGTTTTCATCTTTCCTTGACTTGATCGCACCTACAATCTAGTCTTCAATATTTAAAATAAAAATTCTTGATTTCAAGGCCAACATCCCAAGATATTTGTTACCCATCAATGTGCACACCAAAATTTTCAAATTGCATGTATAAGCTTATGTAGTTAAGGACATCATCCCAAGATCCTTTTATTATCAATTATTAGCATCTTACACTTAAAAATTCAATCACACATCAACAATCTTACTTTACGTTAATCTTAATTTACATCAAGAGTAATTACTAAACATCCACAATTCTTTATTTTCTAATTTTATCTTGTTAGATCAATTTGGGTGCTTGACTTCTATCAAGGAAACTAATCATCCCTCCCTCTATACCAAAATTAATCCTAAAGAGGATTCTTAGCACCATGCTATTCTCAAACACATATACACTTAGACAAGCATTCTCTACATATCTCAGTGGATATATTTTTTTCAAATGAAAAATGTCATTGAAGACATAATCACATCAATTAGACTTGATTTCAACATGATCTAATCATAGTATCTAAAAGCTTGGGTTGTTTTCATATTACGGACCTTTGTTCATTTATTCAATTTCAAAATTCAAATATTATCTCTATATCATAGTATCTCAATACTAAATTCAACAATTTTATAATTTATGAGTAAATCTTATTCCCTTCTACTCTACTTTATTATTTATATTTATTTCAAAGTCTCAAAGTTTAGTTCATAAACTTGCAATAATTTTATGTTCATTTCTTTATCAAAATTTAGACATCCAAATTAATTGTGGGGTGTTTTTCTATAATATTTTCAAATCGTGTCATAATATCATCTAAAGAGGACCCTTATCAAATGGATATTTTTTAAGTCATTAAATATAATTTTTTTATAATGCTAATTGAATATTGCTAAATTATGTTATAATGTTCATGAATAATTTGAGCATACTTATATTTTGTCAAACTATAATGTCTCATTACTCAGGTACACACAAATAAGACTAAGTGTTGTCCTAAAAAATAGAGTGGAATATTATAGTAATAACATTAAGCTAATTGCACTCTCGTTGGGAACCAAGACCAATCACTATGTAGAGGCAAAGGTTGCATTCATAAGTGTTAGATTTGCAATCAGTAAGGATTACTCCAAATTATGGGTTGAGGGCGACTCATTGAACATAATAAATTATCTATGTGGCACTCATCCTTCGAGTTGGAATGTCGAGCAGCTCATTAAGGATACAATAATCATGTTACAATCTTATGAAGAGACCCGCATTTCTCATGTTTACTGAGAAGGAAACTCGTTGGCAGATGTTTTTGCCAACGAGGCTGTCGATTTAAATTTTTTTCATTCATCGGAGGAGTGATTGATCCTTCTCGAGAAAGCTAAGAGTTTATTGAGAAATGATGGCGTGGGTTGAGTTGATGTGACATTCATTGTCTAGTACCTTCCTCTGTTTCGCACGCTTTGTGGGTGTCTTTTTGCTCTCTAGTCTTTAGTTGAGTGTGTTTCGCAAGGGTTTGGAGATTCTTATGTTTTTTGCCATGGGTGGTGACAGGAGTAGAATCAAGCCACATTCTTGTGGGGACTTTTAGAGAAAGAAGAAGCCATGGAATATTTTGCACCATGGCAATTTTACTCCATTTTTGGAGAAGTTGCACGGGCATGACCATAATGCCTCAACACAATTTGTTTCTTTTTGGCATAATTGCAAGCTCAAGATTAAAGGTTTGGAAGTGGAGGTAAATGAGGAATTGGCTGCTATTGTTACTGGGATGCCAATGGTTGGCCGTAAGTTCTTCAAGGATAAAAAGAGTAATGAGGAGGCGATGGCCCAGTTTTTTAAAGATGATGAGCAGAAGAAGTTAGTTAAACTGGAGAGCTGGGGCTATGATAGAAAATCTCTCAATAAAATTTGGGCATGTTGTTGAGGTGCTTATGCATTATGCAACTCTGGAGGGGAGGTTTACAACTATTCTTGGTCACCATTTTAATACTCTCCTCAACCATTTTAGACATGGTTTGTTCATTTTGTTTCCTTTCTTTCTGTTATCATCTTTGGAGGTCTCTATGTACTCTCATCTCAAGAATAGTAGGGCCCCTGTCCTCCATGAAGGGCTTATTTTATTGATTATGGAGCATGTTAAGTCTCTTATCCCTGCTCTTGCCATCAAGGGCAAGGAGAAGACTTTAAGTGATATGTCGTCAGGCTCATAGTCCACTTTGGATGAGGAAGAGGAATGGAATGAAGAGGAGGAGGTTGTTTCTTCAACGGTTGCGACTAATTTTTTGAAGAAGAGGAAGGTGGGTGGTTCTAAGAGTAACAGGGTAGCTAAGCGGCTTTCCCTTTCTGAGGGTGAGGACATGAAAGTGGGCTCAGATGATTCCTCTCCCAAATATGTGGAGGTGGATGTTGGTAAGGATGTTATAGGTGGTGGCCTTGAGGTGGGGACATAGGATAATGCTTTGGGTTTGGTTGACAAGCCGCAAAGGCTGTCAAAGCGTATTGCTAACCTGAAGAATAAGGCCTTAGATGTTTCAGCTAAGGACCCCAATATGTCTAGTGATGGAAAGGATTCTGGTGATAAGACGGTGGCCATTGAGGATTCCCCGATGTAGGATTTTCCCAAGGGGGAGTAGGGAAAGGAGTTAAGGGGCATGGATGAGGAGGATGTAGAGAAGAAAAAAGCTAAAGAAGAGCCTTTGAAGGTAAATCCTCTTTTCAAGGACTTTTCTTACCTTGATGATGACGCTACCTCCATGTATGATTTGCTAGATATGGCTAGGGCTGGGGCCACTGGTACTTTAAAATTAGCTAAGTGGACTCTACAGGAGTTTAATAAGATTAATATTAAAATTAAAGGTTTGAAGGAGAATCTGAAGAATGTTTTGAAGGGTTCAGTTCTAGACATTCCTATTGATAGAATGGTGGACCTTGAAGGTTCCTATCATGACTTCAAAGCTCTATGTGATGAAAGGTTGGTTGCTCTAGAAGCCAAGGTTTTGGGTACGAATGCTGATATCAAAAAACTAATGCAAATGTGTCATATCTCTGTGTAGAACAGTGCAGACTCCTTGGAAGTCCTTTTCAGAAAGATTAGTGAGTTTAGGGAGGATCAGGTTTATTTCTCTGAGCTTATGGAGAAAGACCACATGACTAAGGGCAAAGGTAAAAAAGCTACTAAGGATGATGACAAAGGACCTGCTGTCAGAGGGTCGGCTAATTGGAAGAGATCCTTTGATGCTGAGAAGAAGGAGCTGTTGGATATGTTTGAAAGACATAGGAAGCAACAGATTGAGGTTGCTAACACCCTGAGTAGCTTGAACTAGTGCCTAGTCTTCTTCTTTGTTGCTTTCTATTTCCTGCTGGGTGTAGGTTTCTTTTCAGTTGTTTTGTTCTTTTGTGGTTGTTGGGTGTTGTTGGTAGTTTATTGTCTTATTTTATTCTAGCACCCACTCTATTTTTTTTTTTGGCTATTAGGTTGTTGTTGCTGGTCTTTTGAAAATATTTTCTAGCAACAGTTTGTGTCTTTTGTTGTAAAAGGTTTCGGGTCCCTTCAAAACCTATTTTTCCCATATAATCAAAACATCAAGCTAGCTATATAGATAATTGTGTTAATGTATTAACCAATATGTAATGGAAATAGAGAAAGCATAAAATCTACAAACTATAAAATAATTTCACATAGCATGGATGTATGTGGAGAAACCCTTTTGAGAAAAAAATCTACTATTAAAAAGAAGCTTAAGTACATAATAATATTTTAAAATAAGATCATAAACAAAAAAAATCCCTTTAATTTGGTAGTGCTTGTAGACTTGTAAATCAATCCATTAAACCTCTATTGCATCCCTCCAATTTATAAAGAAATATGATTAAAAACCAGAAGTAATTAAAACCATGGTATCTTGTCAAAAACCTACACTCTACTCATGGAGAGAATCTTTCAATATTAAAAAATAGCCTATACAATGAGACAACTACCCTAATAATTAAATACAGGCTTTGACACAAGCATTGAATGAAACATGCATGGGACCTACCCAATAAATGCATTATGCTCCATAACTTCATCATATTAGGCTAGGTTACATTTACCTTGCAAGCCTATGTCATTTTTATGTCTCCATGTTTCTTGGAAAGTGCCCTAGGGGACATGAGACAAATTCATTTGATTTTGGCATTATTATAATTATATTTTCAAGAGAAAATTTAATTTTGGTAGAGGTTACACATCACTAGAGGAAAAATTCTCCCTCCTAGGCATTCACATTGGGAATGTGAAGGGTCTTGAGTGGCATGCCCAAGTTTGGAGGGAAACATGTGTCCATTAGTTCTCCATTTAGAAGTTGAACAAACATTAGAGCATCCTGAATGGAATAAGATGAAGAAACTATGGGTTAGGTGCCCATGTTAAAGTCTTGTACGCATAAAATAATTTATTATCATGACTTTTGGTCTTCCAAGTAAGGGGAATATAGGTTTTTCCAAGTGGTTTTGGCACCTCTTGTTTTGGTTTAACAATGTGGTTTTGCCTCCCACAAGTTCAATAAATTAGAGCCACAAGATGGTAGTTTCATTGTGTGTTATTTGTAGGTGTATGAAAGTATTCAAGTTGTAGGAGATCAGAAAGGAAGTGTATTGTAGCATATCTATCTTTTGAAGATAAATAACACTCTTCCTATTTTCTTGCATGGAGTTTTTTTCCCAAAAGAGTTTCTCCACCTAAATTTGGTGTCATATTTGTTTGTTAATTTTTCTATTATGGTGAATGTGCAATCACATACATATAATTTTATTAGGTAATATTATTTTTCAGATTTTAATACACATACATAAGTTAATATTACAATTTAGTTTCACCTTTTTTTAACATTTGGTATAAGAGCTAACAATTTTGTTTAGAACGGGATGCCTTTCTCTTAAGTGTTAGAGGTTTTTTGGCTATAGTGGGAGATTTTATTTTTGTGGTATATTGTAGATTTGTGAAGAATATTATATACCATGGCTTCTACCTCTTGTCAAGATATTAAAAATTTGAATGGAATGAACTAAAAGATATGAAAATTAAAGATGAAAAATCTCTTTGAAGAGGGAGATTAATGGTTTCTAGTTTTACAAGAAAGTAAACCAGCTACAATGTCTTATGAAGATTGCAAAAAGTTGGATAATAAGGCATGGGGAACCATTTGGTTATGTTTCTTATGTATTTCATTCTTTTAAATGTCTCCACTAAAGGCATCATATACAAGTTGTGGAAAATGGTACGTGATACATAAAACTAGAAGTTTGTGAACAAATTATATCTCAAAAAATATTTATATTATTTAAAAATGAAAGATGGTGAATAAATTGAATGAATAATTTAAATAATTTTAATATAAAGTTAAATCATCTTGCATTCATAGATGTTAAAATACAAGATGAATATATAAGTGTATCTTGTTTCTTTTTTCTTTACCCAAATCTTGGGAAAATATAATTACTTCCTTAAGTAGTGGTATGCAAAACCAAAGATGGACTCCATAATCTTCATACTTCTTTCAAAGGATATTAGGAGAAATTCCACAAATTTTGGCTCCTAAGATACCTTGGATATGTGAGGTAGGTCCAAAGAGAAATGGCCTAAAGGGGATATTAAGAGGGATAAGTCTAAAGAACATTCTAAAACTCCCAAAAAGAGTAAAGTGTTGAAATTGTGGTAAAAGAGGACATGTGAATAATGAATATAGGAATAAAAAAAAAGAATTTTGATTCCTCCATAGAAAATTCCTTTGATGATTCAATTCAAATGCTTTGTTTATATCAACCAACGCTATTAGTGATGATGCTTATCTTATTGATTCAAATTGCTCCTACCACATGACTCCTCACAAGGATTGATTTACTAATTACAAAGAATATTATGGGGGAGAAGTTTTCCTTGGTGTTAACAAGACAAAGAGGATTGTTGGTAAGGGAAAAGTAAAGTTGTGTTTTGTGATGGGAGGATCAAAACTCTTGATAATGTTTTGCATATTCCATGGCTCACAAGAAATTTACTTAAATTAGTGTCTAAGTTGAATGATTCTGATATGCACATGTGATATTTGATAAGTTTGACCAGTTGTAGGTTGGTAAGAGGGAGTTTGTTAATAGCTAAAGGATCACATATAGGGACTTTTTTAGGATAAATACTTCTAGTTTATGTAAACCTACCAATGTAACTAATACTAAAAATGTAAGTATATTGTGGCACCATAGATTGGGTCAAATAGGTGAAAAGGAATTCAAGACTATTCTAAAAATAAAAATTGGTTGATTGTATTTCTAATTATTATATTAGAAAAAATGAGTCTTTTGAACATTGTGTGTTTGGAAAATAAAATAGATTATCAATTTTTAGTGGAACTAATAAGGCAAAGAGTTTATTATAAATTATTCTTTCAAATATATTGGACCAATGGATGTTGACTCTTTGGGTAATCTTGGTATCATTTCTCTTTCATTGATGATATCTCAATATACACTTGGATTTATTTTATACATTCAAAATCTAAAGTTTTCACTAAGTTTAAGGAATTTAAGGCCTTAGTTGAAAATCAAACAGATTATAAGATTAAAATGTTAAGTTCTAACCAATAGGGGTGAGTATTGTTCCATAGAATTTGATATATTTTTTAAGCATGCATGTATTGTTCAGAAAAAGATAACTCAGGCTTATACTCCCCAACATAATAAGGTAGCAGAAAGAATGAACTAAAGCTCAATGGAAAGAGCTAGGAGTATCTTGAGTAGTGCTAAGCTTGATGAATGTTTTTGGGTGAAAGCGGTTGGTACTTCTTTTTATTTAATTAATAGATCTTGTTTAACTCTTGTTAATAAAACTCCTTATGAAGTGTGGATAGGTAGAAAGAATTTTGTTTCACACTTCAGGTTCTTTGGTTGTGAGGCTTTTGTTCATGTGCCTCAAGAGAAGCAATCTAAATTGGACCCAAAAGCACATAAATGCATCTTTTTAGTTATGGTGAGAATTTAAAGGATGTGTGCAAGAAGTTGAGTCCACTTTTTGGCCAAAATGTGAAGTGTTTTCTTTGATTTTTTAAAATTTGTCACATTTGACCTTAAAATTTGAAGCACTTAGAGATGGAATTTTTTTAAAAGTCACTGATCATAAAATGTAGTACTTAGAGTGTAATTTTCAAATATGTAATTTATTTCAATAGGCATGTCTAAAAACTACTGTTTAAAAGTCACTTTTTTTATTGTACCATGCACATGTACGTCATCCGTGGATATTTTGACCTAAATAATTTTATTTTTCAGAATCCTTTTTGGAAAATATTTATAACACACTAAAGAATGCTCATGATATTTTTTTATAATTTTTTTGAATATTTTTTGTTAATTTTTTACTAGCCATATTTGTTGTTTTGAAAAATCATTGTGTATGGTCACGCATAAGATGGCCTAAACTTATCAATTTTTTTAAAAAAAATTCAAATTGAAAAGAATTGTTTTAAGATTACCTACATATAATTTGTTTTTCAAAAAAATATTTTAATAAAAATTTATTAAAATACTAAAAAACCCTAATATTCAAATTTATGGACTAGTTTCATAAAAAAATATTTGAAAAATAGAAAAAATAATCCAATTGTAAAAAAAATTATATATTTGGAATCTACAAAATCTCATCTATAATTGGTTTTAATTTCGTCAAAAAAATCTACAAAAAAAGTCTTTAGACATATGTCCAAAGTCACTCTTTTCTACTAACAGTAACATGACCTTCAAGTTGCAAGTCAAAGTAGGTCCAAAGCTAAGGGTCAACTCCCCAAGCCCTTTTACCGACCCAAAACCCATATAAAAAATTGAGCCAAAAATTTAAATTTTAGAAACAGGATCTCGTTCTAGAAACAAGATCCTGTTTCAAAATGAGATCTTGTTTTGTTTTTTAAAAATTTTAAGCATTTACAAAATGGGATCCCATTTCAAAATGGTTTTCTTTTTTAATTTTAAGCCTTTACAAAATAGGGTCCCATTTTGGTTTTTTTTTTTTAATTTTAAGCATTTACGAAACAGGATGGATCCCATTTCTAAAAAAACGAGATCTTGTTTTTGGCTCGGGGCCCCAAAGCGAAATGGGATCCCATTTTGTTTTGCTCAATTTCAAGATTTTCTAAGTCTAAAACTTCCACAAGAAGTGGAATCATCTTCAAGTGCATTTACCCTAAAAGGTTATAATTTTTGGAACCCTCTAACCCATAAAATAATATTTTCTACATATGTGATTTTTAGGGAGTTTAGAGCATACTCAGGAAAAGAACAACCAAAAGAGAAAGATAAGATAGATAGTGCACTTTGAGACAAATATTGAGAAGAAATAAGATGCACATGTGGAAGAACAATAAGATGGATATAAGGATGAAGAAGAAAAAAAGGGTTCAAATAGTTCAAAAAATATGCAATATGAGCAAATAGAATAAAAAGAACAAGTAGAGCTCATTACTCCTACCTTGAGGAGGTCCACAAGGAAATATAATCCAATTGATAGGAATAGCCCATCAAATTATTGTTATGTATTTTCTTTGTTGAGTACTGACAATAAACCTAGATATTATAGGGAGGCTCTTTCTTCAGAGGAAAGTGAGTCTTGGTTGCAGTCCACGCAAGAGGAGATGATGGCTGCACCATATCTAGTTTCATTTTCTAGAAAAGAGGATCCATTTCTTGCATTTTATTGAGGGTATCTAATAGGTTTATTTTTACTTGCGTAATAACTCCCAAACTAGCCCTGCGACTCAATGCATCTACTATGTGATTTTTCTTTCCCTAAACATAAGATATGTCAAAATCATAACTGCTTAGGAACTCCACCCATCTTGTTTGGTGAGCATTAAGGCTAGTTTGGGTGAATAAATACTAGAGTCCCCTATGGTGTTTATTTAATTTGAATGGTCTCCCTACTAAATAATGCCTCCAAATTTTTTCCCATAGAGTATTTTGTTGGGTTCATTTGCTACACCATAACTAGTTTCATTTGCTGGTAAAGAGGATCCCTTGCATTTGCTTGAGGGTATCTAATAGGTTGATTTTTACTTACGTAATAGCTATCAAACTAGCCCTGCAACTCAAGGCATATGCTATGTGATTTTCCTTTCACTTAACATAAGATATGTCAAAATAATAATTGCTTAGTAACTCCACGAGCATCTTCTTTGGCGAGCATTAAGGCTAGCCTGGATGGATAAATATTGGAGTCCCCTATGTGTTTGTATTTAATTTAAATGGTCTACCTAGTAAATAATGCCTCCAAATTTTCACCCATCCAGACTATTTTTTCAGGTTCATTTGTTGCACCATATCTAGTTTCATTTGTTAGTAAAGAGGATCCATTTATTTCATTTGCTTGAGGGTATCTAATAGGTTGATTTTTACTTGTGTAATAGCTGCCAAACTAGCCTTACGACTCAAGGCATCTGCTACATGATTTTCCTTTCCCTTAACATAAGATATGAAAAAAATCATAACTTCTTAGGAACTCCACCCATCTTCTTTGGAGAGCATTAAGGTCATACTTGGTGAATAAATACTAGAGTCCCCTATGGTCTATATTTAATTTTAATGGTCTCCCTACTAAGTAATGTCTACAAATTTTTAAGGTGTGAACAATTAAAACCAATTCTAAATCATGCTCGTAGATAATTGAGTTCATGATCCTTTAACTTGCAGGACTCATAGGAAATTACTCGATCATCCTACATCATAATTCCTCCTAGAACCTCTAATGAGGTGCCAGTCCATACTATAAAATCTTTTTCGAGATACAATACTTGCAAAATAGGAGTTGTCATTATGGCATTCTTTAACTACTATCTAAGGCCATTTCACACATTTTTTTCCATTCAAACCTTTTTCCTTTTTGTTGCAATCAGGTTATGGGGTTGGAAACCTTGCAGTACTCCTTTACAAACCTTCTATAATACCCTGCCAGTCCCATAAAACTCCTTACCTTTGACATATTTTTGGGTGTGAACCATTCCACTATGGCTTGAATTTTAGAGGGATCAACGAAAATCCCTTCTAAGGATAGGATGTGCCCCAAGTATTGTATTTTGGGTTGGAAGAAGGATCATTTTCTCAACTTTCCATAAAACTTATGTTCTAGAAGCCTCTGAAGCACAATCCTCAAGTGTTCCTCATGTTCTATCAGATTCTTAGAGTAAATAAGAATGTCATCAAGAAAGACCAACACAAACTTATATATAAATTCATGGAATAAATGATTCATAGGACTCATAAATGCTGAAGGAGCATTAGTTAGGCCAAAGGGTACCACTAAAAACTCATAGTGACCATGCTTGGTTCTCAATGTTATCTTGGTTTGAATATCTTCCTCCTTGATTCTTAACTAATGGTACCTTGATCTTAGGTCAATCTTAGAGAAGACAACTAGTCCCTTCATTTGATAAAAAATATCATCAATTTGAAGAAGAGGATATCTATTTTTAATAGTTACCTTATTGAGCATCCTATAATCTATGCACAAGCATAGCGTCCCATCTTTATTTTTGATGAATAACATATGAGCTCCCCATGGAGACACACTGGGTCGAATCAAACCTTTGTCCATAAGTTCCTACAATTATGTTTTGAGTTCTTGCAGTTTGACTATATTCATTCAATATGGGGCTTTGGAAATGGCCTCAACTCTTGGAACCAATTCAATAGAGAAGTCAAAGTGATGCTTAGGGAGCAATCCGGGTAATTCTTCAAGAAATACATGTTGGAACTCTTGAATTATCGAGTGGTTTGCAATACTTGGAACGTGATCTTCACCACCTTCCTCTATCTTAATTAAGAGGTGTTTGAATCCCTTCCTCATGGCTTGTTTGGCTTGCATTGTTGAGACTATTAAGATCCTTATTGGCCTTGGCACTCCTTGAAGCACCACTAGTTTCTCATTATCGTCTCTACACTTAATTTGTTTGTGGTAATAGTCAAAAGTGGCCCTATTCTCCCTGAACTAGTCCATTCCTAGTATCACACCATATGATCCTAGCTAAGTAACCAATAAAATTACTCTAATCCATATACATCCTATGCCAAGTTTGGTTTCCTTTAAACAAAAATCTACCTTTTGAGTCTTACCAGACCCAAACTCTACCTCCATCTCCTCTCGACTTAGGCAATTAAGGCTAACATTGCATTTACTCAATACATTATGAGATATAAAGATATGAGTTTCTCCTAAATCAACCAAGATAATGATAGGTTGCCCATAAAAAGTACTTGGAAGCTCTATCAAAGAAGCTCAAGGTTATCAGCCTCCTACTTGTCCATGGTTGTATAGATCTTGGTGGTTGACTTAAAGTTTTGATCTATCCTCCTGGGGAAATCTTTCTTGAAGTGGTTGCCTCTACATATCCAACATCCTTCTTGGTTTTCCATCTCCTTCCTTCCTTTATCCTTATAGGAGCTTGTGGGGGTCTCTAGCTTTGATGGCTTCTACCACCTTTCCTCTCTATTCTTAGAGGGTGCTTCCTTGGAATTCTGATTTCCTCCTTGGCTCCTTTTGAATTTTCCTAGGTTCTATTCCACTCGGAGGCCCTTCTTATATTCCTTATTATCAATACGGGTAAAGGTGGATGAATTTTTCTCCTTTCCTTCTTAATTCTTCTCTTTCCTTTGGTGATGGTAGCTACTTCCATTGCCTAGCTCAGATTCTTAGGTCGAGCAAGCTTAGTGGTGTACATCAAGCTTTTGTTCAAACCAAGAATAAAATTATTCACTCTATCTTCCTCCTTTAGGTAATGCACATATCATAGTAGGATCATAAATTTGGCTTTATACTCACTCACCGTCATGGTTCCTTGGTGCAATGAGTGAAACTCTGTCATTTTATGATCACGATGTTGAGCAGACAAGTACTCCTTGTGAAACTGCCTCTCAAAATTTTCCCATGTTAAATCCTTTAGATCATACTCTTTTATGGCTAAGATATGGTCCTGGACCATAAAGAAGCTTCTCCTTCCAAGTGATGTATTGCCAATCTAGCCTTAGTATTGGTATCCATATCAATCAACCCAAAATATTTGTTCATATCAATCAACCAAACCTCTCTGGAATCTCCACCACCTGTCCCATAATACTTTGGTGGTTTTTTTTCTTCAATTCTCAAATTAAGGGGTCCTTTCTTTCATATCCATGTCGATCCATAGGTGATGGGACACAAACTAGTATGCAAGATTTATTTCCATGGTCAGAATCTGAGGGTTCTTCCTCCATTTACCATTCTTTGGTACCCAAACCAGTGTTATGGTTTGTCCCTTGTTCCATTTTCCTTGATAATTCCTCTATCTACTACTCTTGAGAAGCTATTTTGGCTTAGAGTGCATTAAATTTAGCCTAAAGTTCCTCTAGCAACCTTGCTGGTGGAGGGGTTACATTTTTGCTAGCATATAAGATCTTGGCTAGATTAGGACTTGATACCCTCTTAGACGTCCTCCTCATAGTAGGTATGTTCAAGTTTTCTCTTTAAAATAACAAGGTGTCATTTTAGTCCTTTTAATGGTCAATTCCCATACCTTGAATTTATTTAAAGAAAGATCATTCATTTCAAACCTATTGGGAATGCAATAAAAAAATTTGATCAACTAATCAATCATCATTTATATATAAGCAACCTTTCACATATCACATAGTAAGGGAATAAAATTCATATCACTTATAGATTTATATATGTATATATATGCACATTCATATTTCCTTCTTATACACATAATAACACAATGTTATTTAGTTAATACGTTAACCATCCTGATTACATAAGTACATAGTTTTCCTCCTTGACTACATTGTTTTAATCTCCAACAAGATCTTCCTCCTCAGAGGGTTCCTCTTTACATTCACCTTTGAGTTTACTTGGTCATATTCTACTATGACCTCCTTAGTTTGTGATGAGGTATAATGCCCACATCCAAAGGGGAAATATCTGGCAGTAGATGGTTTCATCTTTATTGTTGATTCCTTAACTTGAGAGGAACCTACTTTATATTTTTCTTGTTTGACCTTCATTTTGTTAAGAGTGGTGGCCAAGGTCTCTATGTCGGATATTGTATCAATTTGTCTCAGAGGTATAGTCTTCCCAGGTTCCTCAGGTTTAGGTAATGATTTTGATTTCCCTTGGGTTTTCTTGGGGGCTCTATGTTGGCCTTTCCTACCACATCCCATGGCTATAAAATTCAAGAATTTTTTTTATCAAACATAGAGTATATGGGTGCCAAGGTCCAAAGTTTGAACCTGGGTGCTCTAATACCAATGTAAAAACCCAGCCATGAGAGCATTTTTTTAATACAATACAATTTAACATTTAAGCTTCACAACATTCATAATCAATAGAAACAAGTCTAGTTAAGTTTATGCAATCAAGATGTCCAGAAACCAAATACCAAAGGAAGAGTCATGTTTTGGATTACCTAGCATGAGTAGGTGTTGAAATGGGTAATTTTCATGGATTTTTCTTCTTCATGGGTGCAATAAACCCAACCACGTGAACCACGAACTAGTCCACCCCAACCAAGTGGACCCAACAACCTATTCTAGGATAGACCTGTAAATGTTTTGGTTGTGGGCATGAAAGGTGACTAACAAGGTCAAAGCTTAGTTGTGAAGAGGCTTCGGTGCATCCCATACTACACTATGGTTCCAACCTCATCACAACAGGATCAATACAAGGTGAGGGCATGATAGGTTTAGGTAAATAAGAGGGAGACTCACCACCATCCCATCTAAAGAATCTCATATAAAAGAATGATGATGTATTATGCACTACACTGGGGGTCCTATTCATTCCTTGGTCTTCTACACTAAGTTGGGTGGCGGTATGGGTCAAGGGCATTAGTTAATTGGGTAGAGGATTCAGTGCATCCCATACTACATCGTGGGTCCATTCTTCATCCTAAGGGTCATAGAGAATTTCCAAGTAGTGAACCTACCAAACCTAGAGGATTCTGACTTTAATCACCTATAGGCCACCAATGACAAGTTTTTCCACTTAGGAAGAAGTAGATCCTGACATATACCACCTTGTGATCTTAATGGTTTTTTCAGCTATCTTCTTTACAATCCCAACTAACAATTGGCATCGATCACTTTCGTGTCCTCAGTGACAACTAGTGAACCCCCTCAATACAACGGTTAGCCCCAGATTACTGTTACCTGCATGGATGGTTCCCTACCCCTACAAGCATTACCTTATCATAATCATAAATAGGGTATCCCATATGAATATTCACCTCCATGAACCGAGTGAATGTTGGCTAGTCCCTAGCAGTAGTCCAGGCATCAGTCATTGGCATGGTCCAATGACTGTCTGCCACTGCTCAATATCCCAGAGGTTCACACTTAGGTCTTCTTTGTCTTAGTCCTATGGGTGTTCCGATAGCTCCCATTGCATCTCTATGAAACTCTTTTAGGAATTAATGAATGTATTTAGGTGACTAATTATTTGTAGACACTTATGATGAGGTATAAATAACCTCATGATTATAATAACCTAAATACCCTTCTTTGTTCTTGCTAATCACCTTATCCATGCCAATATGTTTATTTTTAGGATCAATAATTGTCTACGTTTTATAAAATGATGTATAAATCTTTATTTCCTAAATTGATTGAAATTAGCTAACAAATGTTGATATGATGGTATAGACTTTAAGTCATTGTATATGACTTATGCACGACTGAAGAATGGAGTGGACTTTAAACGATTGAAGTTAGAGTGCCAAAAGTTTGGGCACAAAAAAATTAGGCATGCAAAGTGCTATGATTTCCTTTAAAGCTTTCTCTTAAACATTTTGTTGAAAAAATTTACGGCTCCACTCAAAGCCTTTATTATGTTTTATGTCATGAACATCTGTTAAGTTGGTTAATTGTAATTTTGTTTTGAGACTTTTTCAATGGTGTTTTCCCACCATCTGAAAAATGTGATTTCTGTAGTGGTATGATATACTATTATGTTGTTATGATATGCTTTGAATACTATTCAACTATGTCTTTGTGTTGCACTTTTATGATATGAATAAATAAATATTGCCAGTCTCATTCTGAGTCAATAGTTTTGTGTAATGGAAGTACCATGAATGGATTTATTTTGAAGATGTGAAAGTACCACGTGTAATCTAAGTTAATCATAGGAACACCCGGGCCACTCGAGGGATCTCATAGAGTAGACAAGTATTTCTCTTGTTAATAAGTTGTTACTTTCATTTTGTATATGTTGAATTTGGATGAATGTTATTTTGTGTCGAGTTCTATCATGTGTTCCTGCAGGTCATATTTTTAAGTTTGCAATCTTTAAGTTCTATTCATTTGGAAATTCTAGAGCACCCACTCTTGTTGTTAGTTACAAGTCATTAAGTGTACTTTCTATCAGCAGTTAGTCATTAGCTGTTAGTTGCCTTCATTTAAATTTCACATTTTAACTGTACGTATTAATTCCTAGGTAATTTATAGGCTTTCTAGAATAGGAATTTGAATGATTTATAGTTTAACAATCTCATGCTTTCTAGTTTTAAAAACAACTTTATGCTTTCTTGTTTAATTGCTTTCTAGTTTAACTTCTATTTACAACCAATTTAAACATTCGTAAAATCTAAGATAGATGCCCAAGACATTCCCTATTGCATATAGGCTTTGAACACTACCTTGTTGATATAATTGATATATTTTTAACTAAAGTGTTAGGACCTTACGACAGCTTGTCAACTTATAGGCCCGCATCAGCTACCATTAGACCCTTTAATGGAGCAAACATATTACCTTTGGGCATCCAAAGTTATGTTTAATTAATTATAAGTTTGATCTCTCAAGCTAAATTCTGGTAAAATCTCCACCCCCCATAGTTTCTAACAACTATCTTTTGGAGGAAATAACATTTCAAAGGAATGTTGAATATCACCATGGCACACTTTTTTACTATGGTAAATTTTTATTTATTTTTATTTTATTGTTCTTAAAAAAATTTCTCGGACTGATTAGATGTTTCTCCCTCACTTTTGTTTCAGTAGCTTTAATGGTTTAGACAACATATATTATGTACATTCCTACGCCCAAGCCCATAAGTAGTTCCAATAAAAGTGAATAACAAGGTAATTCATGTAGCTGAGGTCTAGAATGAAGGCATTTGCTGCTATTATTTACTTTAATATGGTTAGCACCATTTAAAATGTTAAAGGTAGTCAATAGAAATAAATTATTATTGATATTTAATAGAGTAATATGGTAGAGATGGTGTTGTTTAGATACCTCATTGCTCCTCGGTTATGCAAACAGTCCTAGTACTTGAAATCATAGTATGGTGATTCTCCTTTAATAATGGACTGCCTACCCATAGTGTGTTAAATCATGGAAGTTAAGATGTACATTTATATCTACATTGGGCTAATAGGAATGCGCAAGTTTCATGGTTTGGTTATTATTATTTATTATTTATTATTTTTCTTTTTTCCCATCTAAATAGGAGAATCCCTTATAATCATTTTCAACACCTAGCTAAGGATGCAAGATAACAATATAAATTCTAAAGTCACAATACATGTCGAAGCATACTTAGGTGTTGATATATTGATGGTAATTAGGAGCACAATAATTTCATTTAATGGAGGATCCAAATACAATTTCTGCACCCTAACTATTTCCACACTTCCTAACCCCTGACATGTTCCAACATTTATGAGATTCACATCAATACCTATTACAAAAATGATAGAGTTAGTAACTTAGGGAAAACCTAGTTAAGGCGTTGCAACTTCTGAGGGCTCAATGGGGTGATTCTTCTTTGCTTATACACCTCTCCAAATCTTCCTTCCTCCTTCCAGCACCCACAATCACCACATCGGTATATACTCTTGCCCCGCCTTCCTTCACTCATTGTTTTCATGCAATCCCTTTTTTTGTCTTGCAGGAAAGGAGTCATGGGGTTTTAAAGCAACTTGTGCCTTGATTTTTGTACATTCTTTTTGACCTTTGGAGCCTTCCACGAGCATGGCTGCCGTTCTATTTTAATGGAATGACTTCCCCTTCAAACTTGCACCCCTTTCCTCATAAATGAGAGATGTTGGTTGGTGTGAAGAGCTAAATTTTCCTTTCCTCCAAAATCATGACTCCTTTCTCTTTTTTTTTCTCTATTACTCATAATGTTTAGTTCAATTCTTTATTCTTTATTTTTCTCTTTTCCTTTGCTCTTATTTTCCTTGTTTTATTTTATTTATTATTTATAATTTCTTGTAAATTTTTATCTGATGTTTTATTTATTTATTTTATTTTCAAATAGTGAGTTATGGACTTAAATTAACCAATATTATTTTATTTATTTTCTCTTAATTCACATAATGGCTCCATTCAAATATGTTTACAAAGGAATAAAAAGATTAATTAACCTATTGATGAGGAAAATAAACATATACAAATCAAGCCTTACTATTTGAGGTAGATAGACTCTTAATTTGGGTGGGGTATCTGACTCGACTTTCAACTAATCAAACTAGGTTACCAAGTTGAAGGTTCTTTCTCGAAATAGGTTGTCAGGTCTACATTTTTGTTGCACCCCAAGCACCTGCAAACTCGTCCACATTCTCACAAAATTGTTAGTACTTGGTTAGTACGATAAACATATAGATATATCCATGCAAAAATCAAATAACACCATTGAATTCATAAATATCAATTATTTAATAGTTGTTTCAAATGACCATTTAAAGTGTCAAAATTTATTATAGTAATAATTAAGCTCTTATGATCATCCAAAATAAGGGGTGCAATCATAGTTATAAGTTCAAGGTTTCACGTTCATCAAAATTACATCGAGATGATAGACGATTAACACAAAATAAAGTCTAATGTTTACTAAGATGTGACATAATGATCCACTTAAGACTTGTTGCATCCATAAATAGTAAGAAGAAAACATTAAAACTTTCTCCAAAATTATTCATTACAATACCATTCTAAATCAAACACACTAATCATATAATTTCTTCGAAATTAATTCCACAGAATTTTCTACCGCAAGTGTCACAATAGAATTTGTGTTTTGTGAATCAACCGCTTTTTATTCTGTTCAAAAGTTTGAATGAAAATTATTCTAGGTGAGTCTGCGCATAAAATATTCTCTATTCAACACGAGGAAATTCACGAGGAAATTCAACGAATTAGAGGTTTCTAAGTGATACCGAACAAATCCTTTCAAAGTTGTACCGAACAAATCCTGGCGTAACCCATGACGGACCAAATTCGAATATATCAACGATTTTTGCGCAGTCGCCTGAGCTTGTTGACGTTAGACCATTTGCTCCTTTTGAAACTCGGAACCAACCATGAAATTCACCTCTTCACCTGCTCTCACCCTTTGCCTATATAAATACGATTATCCATCTCTTGCATTCGCAGATAACATAGTATAGCTATTGATAACGAGCAAGGCCAGAGGCAGAGGATTAACTCAATTGCGTATAATCACCATGCAGCTGCCGACACCACTTTCCCGGAGAGCAACCTCCAATGGCCATGGTGAAGACTCTCCTTATTTTGATGGCTGGAAAGCGTACGACACAAATCCCTACCATCCCCAGAATAACCCATCTGGAATTATTCAAATGGGCTTAGCAGAAAATCAGGTACCTATTTCGTTGGATTCAGCAAAGCCCAATCATTATATATTGTGTTTCTGTGACCAGAGCTTATAAATAATGCCATTGCTTTTTCAAATGTCTTGCAGCTTTCGTTCGATTTGATAGAAAACTGGCTGAGACAACATCCAGAGTCTTCCATTTGCTCGCGGGAGGGCATTTCCAGCTTTAAGGAGATTGCCAATTATCAAGATTATCATGGCCTCCCCAAGTTCAGAGAGGTAGAAATTATTACACAATAAATTAGTATTTATAGCAGTCTAATTCAATTATGTTACTTAGTTGAATTTATGTAATATCATTTTACTTAAAACATTTTTTAGTTTAATGATCGAATAGTCAATAATTTTTTTGTATCTCATCTACATCAAAATGGATAAATATTCACCATATTTTTATGGCTTAGAATTGGTCAAATAGTCAATAGGAATTTTATATCTTGTCTACATCAAAATTGATAAATATTACTAATATTTTATGACTTAGAATTGACTGATCAAATAGTCAATAGAAATTTTATATCTCCTTTACATCAAAATTGATAAATATTCTTAATATTTTATGGCTTAGAATCGATTGATCAAATAGTCAATAGAAATTTTATATCTAATCTACATCAAAATTGATAAATATTCTTAATATTTAATGACTTAGAATTAACTGATCAAATAGTCAATAGAAATTTTATATCTCATCTACATCAAAATTGATAAATATTCATGATAGTGTTTGGCTTAGAATTGACTTTTCATTAATGAAATGGCTGATGTTTAAATATAGTTTAATTCAATAAATTTGACTAAAAAACTATTCAATTGATTTTTTTATAAAATAATATAGCATTATTGTTTAGTCAAAATCATAAAATATAATTCAATAAATTTGACCTAAAAACTCCTCAATTTAGATCAATTCATGTGCTACTGGAATGGCTTTTATTAAACATTTATGGACTGTTAATGCAGGGTATTGCATTATTTATGGAGGAAGTGGGAGGAGGAAGAGTGAAATTTGATAAGGATAGAATGGTCCTCACTGCAGGGGCAACTGCGGCTCATGAGGTGCTAACATTTTGTGTGGCAAATCCAGGAGAGGCTTTCCTTGTTCCAACCCCATATTATCCTGGGTAACTAAAGCTTATCTTTTCCACATTAAAATATTAAAATTCGCCCTATATCAACTGCTTTTCGAATTACCATGTAAAAATATTCAACCCTATTAGTCAGCCATAAAACATTGTTTTGATTATATGTGTTACCCTTTCAATTAATTGGTAAATCTAATGTATGCAAATGTTGACATGCAGGTTTGATAGAGATCTAAAGTGGCGGACTGGAGTAGAGCTGATACCAGTACACTGTAGCAGTTCCAACAATTTTCAGGTGACAGTGAGCGCACTTGAAGAAGCGTACAGGGAGGCGAGATGTCGCAAGATAAAAGTGAAGGGCATTCTAATAACAAATCCATCCAACCCACTAGGCACCACAATGGATAAGGAAACACTGAGAAGAATATTAGGTTTTGCTACAGAGAAGAAGATTCATCTGATCTGTGATGAGATCTATGCAGGATCAGTGTTCTCCGGTCCAAGGTTTGTGAGCATTGCAGAGGTCGTGCAGAGTCAGAAGGAGCGCGATCATGTACACATCATTTACAGTCTATCAAAGGACATGGGACTGCCTGGTTTCAGAGTGGGAGCCATCTATTCCTATAACAACAAAGTTGTTATGGCGGCTCGCAGAATGTCAAGTTTCTGCATGGTTTCATCACAAACGCAGTACTTGATGGGTGCGATGTTGAGTGACAGAGAATTTGTGAAAAAATATATTAAGGAGAATCAGAAGAGGCTCCGAGAGGCGAATAGCATGTTTGTGCAGGGATTGCGCGACGTGGGCATTGAATGTTTGGCCAGTAGCAACGCAGGGCTTTTCTGTTGGGTAGACCTCCGCCATCTTCTCCACAAAGAATCAGAGGTTTCACTTTGGAAGATAATTATCAACGAGGTTGGACTGAATGTATCACCTGGGTCGTCATGCCATTGTAACGAGGAAGGATGGTTCAGGTTCTGCTTTGCTAACATGACCGGGACCACCATGCAAGATGCACTCTCAAGAATTAAGCATTTTACAGAAAGGAGGAGGAGCAAGATGTCCACGTCCGTGCCAGTCTGTGAACAAGGACATACAATCTCCCCCTCAAATGCACTAACAATTCGTACAGCTCGTCCTAAGAATCTCTTCCTCTCTATTGATAGAGTTCCAATATCAAACATGAACTGCCTCAATAGCCCTCGCACCCCAATCGCATCAAGGTGATGTCCAATTACTTTCTATACTGACCACCATTCAACTCCCTTCTTCATTATGTTTATGGGGAAGTCAATTCTTTATTCTTGGTTGGTTTGGTAAGGAGAAGCAATTGCCTTCTTCCCAACACAAATGCTATCCCATCCCATTTTTTATTATTCAATTATTTTTGTTCAATGAACCTAATAATAAGAGCATATTGGTTTAAATAATACATTTGAATTTTGATTAAACAAATTCACACACAAATTTTTAAAATTGAAGGTCACATTCATGTGGTTGAAATAATTCTATAATATTTTAGATACTATTATATAAATATCATTTAATTTTAAATGGTCAAATGATCAAATACTCAATGGTAATTTTACCCCTTATCCCTATAAAAAAGTGGTAAATATTTGTCTTCTTTTATTGACCAAAATTCACTTTTGAACATTGAAGTGAGTTTAGTTCAACAATAACCCTCCAAAATAGTTGTCTTTTGGTATAGAAAAAAAATATTTCCTTCCAAAGAAAGCATGTTAGTGGATTTTGAGGGTTCTACATACATAATATACTTATGATGAAAATAAATACTACCACCACAAGTTTACCTAGGACAAATAACGAGATAATAATAAAAGCTTAAGATTTAAGAGTTCAAACTTAAATAATAAATATAAAATTAACTTATAGAATTTAAATAAATCAAATGTGATATTTAGCTTGAAATTTGGATGGAAGATTATGCTATAATAGATATCAAGAATTGATTCATCAATGCGTAGAGAAATAGAGCCTTATTAAATGAATGCTTTAGAACATGTGAACTAAATTTATCTTACTCTTGTTCAAATTTCTCTTGTGAAACTAAAATTTGCACCCACAAAAAATAATCTAATGTACAAAAGTCAACCTAACTTTTAGAAGTGAATTGGAAACAAATTGATGACTATTGTGGAGGCACCTCGACTATTGTACTCATGTTTGAAGTGAGGCTTTTGAAACTATTTAGGAACTTTCTAGGAAATAATTTGTTCTTCTTTGGTGGAACCTCTAGATAGATTGATAAAGATAATGGGAAACTATGTGGTATGCCCAGGATGATGATTGAAGTTGATAATCAAATTGGGATGTTTTATGATGCTACTATAAAAAATTTGTCTCTTCTAGGGCCTAGGCATAAGAATTATATTCAAATGGATAAGGAATTTCCTTAAAGGAAATAGCATAGGACACAAACCCACATAAAGATGTATTAGGTCGTCTCCTAATAACAATTGGGTAAATAGTAGTGAGGCTCAATTTGAAATTTAATTTTTTAAAAATTAAGGTTTAAATTTGTGTGAAGAAGTGGCCTTGGTCAATTTTACACCTACAAATATAAATTAGCATGGAAAATGGGACATCGAGAGATAATAATTGGTTTGTGAGACTAGTGATGATGGGGACAATCTAGGATGAGTCCATTAGCTGAATTTAACACAATAATAAAAATTTATTGTGGAATTATCATTACATAAAGGATAATCTACTCAAAATCAACCTGATTCCTAAGGAAAAATGGCATGGGTATACCTTATTAGCTCTTTTTATATTCGTTATCATTGTTTAGATTACTTTTAGTTCTTAAAACTGGTAAAGACCTTGCACCTTAGTTCAACAATCGACTCACTTATCTTATTAATGTATCGACTTGGTCATATGTCAAGACCTTATGCCTAATGATCATTCTTAATTTTGTTCTTAATTTTTAAGTTAGTCATACTAGTGTCAAATTAAACCATGTTCATTGATTCACATCTTATTTTAGCTAAGAGCATATTTTAGAGAAACCCTAGTTCAATTTTGAATGGTCTCAAGGCCTTTGGATAATAAATTATAGGTCACCCTTATGTACAATCTATCTTATTAATTATACAATGTCATTGACATCCTCACAATATCATTAAATTTTCATAGAATATATATCAAACATATTCTAAATTATTTTCATCCTTTTGTTATTATAATTCTTAGTGAATAATCTAAATTTTTTATTTACTAGTTTACTATATTGATATGTAATATTTATCAGGTCATTTGATCTAGAAATATTTTGGATCCACACTAATTTACACATTTTTCCTCTTGTCATGCACTTCATTCTTTGGTACTCATATCACTTCCTCACCTACGTCTTTTTAAGGTTATGTTTGTAATCCAATCCATCACTTTTCTCTTCCTAATGATGGATCATTAAGTCTAATCTAAAATTTCTAAAACACATACTTAATTAAATCTAAAAGCAATCCTAGACACAAGAATTAGCTAGCAAAATATTTTAAGGATGGTACAAATGATAGGAAAAACCTTGGGCGAAACTTCTTATCTATAAATATTTACATTGTGTTGATGTTGATGAAATTTTGAGAATGAATTTGGTTGGGAAAGGATCCATTGTTTAGAATATGATAAAGATAGGTGCTTCACTTTTTAAAAGGGGCCTCATCTATATCATAACTTCTAGCCATAGATCTATTTTTTGAATTGAATCTTGGGACCTACAATCCCTAAGTCTCACCTCCTACCCTCGTCTCTTCTCTTTAAATGAAGTCTTTTAAAAATTGGTTGATCTAAAGTTCTTTTATTTTAAGATATCTTTATAAGTGAGGGAATATCTAGGGGAATCTCACATTTATTACTAGAAATATCTAACTAGTTAGCCTTCAAGAGGAGACCCAAATTCCCAAGATATGCTTTCTTCTATTTTGGTTGATCTACCTTTTTTTTCCCTAGAGGATCAAAATATGCTTACTTGGGGATATGATCCTAGAGAGGTTTTTAGTTTCTCTTGGGTACTAGATCTTAGAATAAGAAAATAGTGGATATTATAATTTCCCCTAGTGGAACAAATTTGAAACAAATATTGTTGGCCTAAGTGTAATTTATTTGTGTAGTTTCTTGGGAAAATCACATTCCAAATCATATAAGTTTTAAAATAATGTTGGTCTCACCAAATGTTGGGTATTGTAGCATCAAAAATTGTACTCCTTTGTAGGTGATAGTACAATTTCATGCTTAGTTTGGACCTATTTTATTGACCCTTAGATTTATGCATTTTCAACATCTCCTACCTAGGATCTAATCTCCTAAATTATGCATTTTGAGGCGTATTTTATTGTTTTCCAGCAAATTACAAGCATTGAACAAATGCATCTAGTTATTATTTTACCCCTGAAACTTAATTTCCTAGAAAATAGGGCTAGGACCCATGCACCCCAGGGCGTATGGGTCCCCCTATTCTACTAGAGATCAATTTTGGATATGTCAGTTTCAATATTTTAACATTCAAAATTTAAATGAGATCCAATCTTCAAGAAATTAGAGAAATGCTTATAAATACCTAGTCTTGTCACTATTTGAAACTAGCAATCAATAATTTGAATCTTGGAGTAGCAAGAGATCATTACATTCCACCACATACATTTGAATTTTCAAGTTTTCAAGTTTATTTGGATATTTGATCAAGCCTTATGTCATGATTGAAGATTGATGCCAATAGAAGAGTATGATGGATTATAGGTTTGGGAGATGCATTTGGACATTTCCTTCAACCTAATGACTTGTTTCCTAGTGTTCTTGTCTTCAAAAGATTCATCATTATGTTTCATATTTCCTAAGGTTTTTTTGACTTCCTCTTAGGTAGATCTTGTCATTTTCATATAGGAATACTTCTCTAACACATTTGAGTAGGGATTTATACATTTTTAGCTCATAACAATCTTAGATGCACTTAATGTTAGGGCACACACACTGTTATGAATCAAATTTATTGGCCATTATGGAGGTAAAAATACTAAAATAGGGGTTTGAATGAGGGAAAATCCTATATAGGCACCTCCCATCTAATTTGCAGATTTATTATAGGTCTGGATCTGAAGATGAAGGCTTACAAAGTAGACATCAGGGAGAAGACAAAGAGCTATAGGATCAAATTTGAAGTTTCAAAAAAGGCCTACAAGGACCCATATACCCTTGGGTGACTTTGTCCTCCATTTAATGCTAGATCCAACTCTATGAAAAATAAAAATCACTCAATACTTCCCAAATATACCTACAAGTTGTTCTTTCAGTCTATTAATCATCAAAATATTACAATTTTTATATTAGGGAACATAGTTGAATTAGGTTAATCATAGAAAATCAATTTGTTTCCATTTCTAAGGCTCAAAAGGATCAGATCCAAGTTTGATTGACCCACCTTCATGGTTGAAATTCAATATAAACATCTTGTTTTTGAAAGAGGAAAAAATGGGTTTTACAGGGACTCGAAACCACAAAGTTTACAAAAAAAGAGATAAAACATCAAAGAACCTAGAAACAGAGAGGTTGTAGAAAGGAAATTAAAATTACAAAGCAACAACCACAAAAAAAGGCCAGCAAAGGCCACAAAAAAGACCCCCAAAAAACCAGATAAAACACCAGCAACAACTAAGCTTGGGACTTTAAAATTTCCATTGTCTCAGCTTCCATGTTGTTCATCTCCTGAACCCCCCTCTTTAAGATCTGGACCATCTAGGAAGTAGGAGGCACTTTCCTCTTAAGGTTGGCATGGATCCTCTTCAATATTCCTTGGTCCTCATTCTTTCCTTTATCCTTGTCCTCTTCCAGATCAACAACCAACGAGCCCTATTGTGACTTTTCCAACTTTTCAGACATTGCATTAATGATAATGGCATTGTGCCTTGCCATTATATGGTTTTGTTCCACAAAAAATTTCATATTGTTTTTTATTGTAACAATTTCAGCTTCCAAACTCTTATATGTGTCCTTAATGTCATCATCTCCCATCCCAATATTGTTCTTTTTCCGTTTTCCTTCTTCACTATTCAGAGCTGGCAGCTTCAATTCCAGTTCCTCCAACTTGCTATTTAGAACCCTATTTCTGAGATTAAGATAATTGATTTATTGATAGGCCCATTTCATAACCCTGAAAATATCACCAACGCCACATCTAGCAGAGGCAAGGATGTCTCTAGACTGATCCCAATCTAAAATGAGGTTGAAATCACCCAGGTTAGGGGAGCTAAGAAATCTGGTTCCAACATCTCTAACAGAGGCTAGAAGGGTAGAAACAAAATCTCTACTAGCTTTAGGGTTCTCAGTATTGTCCTCTAGAGAGTCTGCAGAGTGGGAAACCAACTTTTTGGCAGGGGAACCCTTGATAATGGGTTTCTTTAAAGGGGTCGGGAAGCCAGGGCAATTCTCAGGGTTAAATTTCATGTGCTAGGGTTTACAAAGCTGGGTTTCCTTGCCAGAAAGGACAGGGGACAGATGGGCTTCAAAAATACCCTCCATGTTAGGCTTATAATGAATCTCCGAGCCACCACTATCTGTATCATAGTCCTCAGACACAGTGGAGGCAACTAGTTTGGATAAAGCTGGCATGCTTTGAAAATGTTCATAGATCAACCTAATAAGCCCAGGATGAAGAATAGGGTATCTCTTGGGATTTTTCTTGTGGTCCTCAAGGCTATTGCTCAATGAGTAGAACAAGTAATAAGGCAAAAAAATCAATACCTTATGGTAGAAGTGGTTAAGGGGAGAAAAATGATGACCATAAACTCTGGTGAATCTCCACTCCAGGGTAATATACTCTATAATGACATGAAGTATCTTTCTCCAAAGCACCTTGATGGAGTCGATTTCAAAATAGCTGTTGGAAACTTTGACCAGATTCAGTTTCTCCTTTTCTTTCTTTGGGAAATTGATTACCGCCTCGTTTGAAAACCTTCTATCACGATAAAATTTCATGCCCTCAGTGGACATTCCAGTCAACTCTCCTATGATTTTCTCATCTAGTTTCACCTTTCTCCCAAAGAGGATAATTTCTCCATTATTCCAATTCTTCTCAAAGTAGTCAGTGGCCTAAGGATTAGGCCCATGAAGTTTTTCCAGGAAAGGAACCAAACCTCCTCGCTCAACCTGTTTCCAAACCTTAGCATTCCTCGTGTGCGTTTCATAGATATTTGGCCCGACTCTTTTTTTGTCCCCCCCATTCTCGCATGCACCTCATTGCAATCTCTACCAGTGTCGATAACCTGTTGCAAATTTACGCAACCATTCCAATGAACCCACAAAGCATGCCACTTTTTCTTACCAGCTAAGTTATTTGACACGACCCCATCAAATCTCTTGATTTTGATGTACATATCCCTTTTCCCTATCATCATTAAATATATTTTCTTCTTTCCCATGCCTAACATCATAATCTAATAAGGCCCTGACTTCAACTCCCAAGTCCTTGAAATTCTGCCACATGTTCAAACCTCCCCGCTTAACCCCCTCATTCGTAAAGTAATCTGCCACGTTGTTAGCTTCCCTATAGACATGGGAGATTTTAACTTTTCCAAACTTATCTAAGATAGCTTTAACATCTTCAATCCAATTCTTAATAGACCAGAGGGTGGGGTCCTTCCTAGGATACAGTCAATGATGTTTTTGGAGTCCCCTTCAAGCCATAAATATTTTATATTTAGATTATGTGCTAAATTTAAAACTTGAAAAGCTCCTATAGCCTCTGCCACATGATTGGTTTGAGAACCAAGGGACATAGCCATAGCCACCAAAAAGTTACCATTTGAGTCCCTTAACACACCTCCACTTTCGGCCATTCCCGGATTGCCCTTCGCAGTGCCATCGAAGTTGGCTTTTATCTAGCCATTTGGAGGATAGGTCTAGCACACGCCCTCCCTGTCTTTTTTAGCTGGCTTGGATGCCTTAGATACATCCATTTTGAGATTCCAATCCTTGGCTATCATTAGATCATTGTGAGTGCACACCACAACCTCAATATTTAAAGTTTTTTGGGGAATAACATTGGATTTTTCCTTTATTAGCCTATTTTTTTTTTCAAAAACATTAATCTCTGACATTTCCTTATCCCTGAAAAGTTTGTTAATGTTCTTTCCACACTCCTCACATAACAAAAGGGAAAATAAAATCCCATAATCTTCGAATGAAGGGATTTTGAGATGGGGCTTTCCATTGTGAGAAGAAATTTTCAGTGGACAAGGGGAGCACCCAAGAAATATTCTAGAGAGCTAGAAATTTTCTCCAGATTGTAGTAACAAAAAAACAATGGAGAAACAAATGGTTTGTTGACTCCCCTTCACTCTTGCAAAGGTAACATTTGTTGGGGATTTGTAATCCTCGTTTACAAAGATTATCCACCGTGAACACCTTATTTTGAAGTAGAATCCAAAAGAAAATATTGAATTTAGGAGTCAAGTGTTTAATCCACACTTTAGACCAGAAAGGAGGGGGGGCTTGAGAAAGGGATAGCAGAAAAACAACTGATGAAACAAAGTAGTTACTCGAAGGGTTGTCCATCCAAACAAGTTTCAATCATCCAATTGATTTTGTCCCAATTTGACAACCATCAAGGAAGATTGAAGCGGAGCCAATTCCTGGCTAACCATACACAAATCCACCCAATCTCCTTCACTCCAATAATATTTTGCATACTCTCCAAAAGTAGCTTTGCAAAACTCAACCCATCTGTTGAATCTTTCAATTTTGATTAGGGGATCCTTAAAAATCCATCTGTCCTCCTAGAACCTGGTTAGATTACCACTTCTAATGTGCCAACCAACCCCTGATTCCAAAATATTTCTAACAACAATCATGTCATTCTAACAAGCTGAACCATGGGGCAGAATAGGAGAATCCAGCAAGGCTTTGAGGGACACACAATTGGTCATATATTTACTTTTTAAAATATATTTTCATTCTCCATCGGATGAAAAGGATCTCCATATTTGTTTAGCAAGAAGAGTCTTATTAATCATTCTAATTTTTCTAAGACCTAATCTCCCCAAGGATTTCAGTCTACATACCAAATCCCATCCTATTAGAGGCATCCTCTTTCTCTCCTCCACACCAGACCAAAGGAATATTTTTTGGATCTTCTCAATGGCCTCCACATATTTGGCAGGTATTTTGAAAAGGCTAAGTGCACAAACTAGGAGGTTCTGAAGAGAAGCTTTGAGGAGCTGAATTTTTCCTGCTTGACTCAGAAGAGCTCCTTTCCATCCTGTCAGCTTCTTACTAAACCTATCAACCAACGCACACCAAAAGGATATTGGAGGTTTAAGGCATAGAGGTAACCCAAGATAAGTAGAGGGTAAGGATTGCACTCTACAACCAAGGATTCTAGCAATCTAAATCTGTCTATGCTCAAGGGTATTACATAAATAAAGGGAACTCTTTCGTTTGTTGACCATCTACCCAATTTCCTTCTCATACATGTCTAATATTTTTTTCAAGGTTTTAGCCTCAGTCACCATTGATCTTCCCATCAGCATTGTGTCATCAACAAATTGTTGGTGAGAATAAATTAAATTAGAAGAAGAACGTCTAAGACTAGCTAGAGATCTTTGTTCAATCAATCTTTTAAGATTTCTTCCCAAGCTCTTAGCCATGATTGTGAACATAATAGGAGAGATAGGACCACCCTGTCTTAGGCCTCTTGAATTTTGAAAGAATCTCGAGGGAGAGCCATTCACAATGATGGAAGTGGAGACAGTAGTAACCAGCTGATTCACCAGCTGAATAACTCTGCTGCTAAAACCAAACATCCTTAGAATTTTGAGTAAAAACTCCCAATCAACGCAGTCATAAGGTTTGAAAATATCCAGCTTAAGAAGAAACCCTTCAGTTTTAGATTCCACGAGCGAATGGATATTCTCATGAACAATGACTATAGAGTCAAGGATTTTCCTTCCTGGAACAAAACCATTTTATTGAGGGGATATCAACAAAGGAAGGATAGTAAGGAGCCTTGATGTCAAAACCTTAGATATGATTTTATAAAAGGAGTTGGAGAGACTAATAGGCCTAAATTCCTCAAACTCCTTAGCCCCAGGTTTCTTGGGAACAAGGACCACAAAAGTGGCATTCAATTCCTTAAGAAGACTTCTGGATCCAAATAATTCTTTAATAACATTCACAACATCCTTTTCAACAATCTCCCAAAACCATTGAAAAAAGAACATAGGAAACCCATTAGGGCCAGGGGTCTTGTTTCCTTCAAAAGTAAAGACAACTTTCATAATTTCCTCCCTAGAGGGGATGGCAACTAGCTTATTATTATCTTCCATCCCCACAACCTTAGGGATGGCCTCTAATAGAAAAACTTGGTCATTATGGTTGATTTCCCCATTCGCCAAGAGAAGGTTGTTAAAGAAGAGGACAACTTGCTTTTTGATATCTTCCTCTTCCTCAAATCTCTTGCCATTAACTTCTATGTGAGAAATCTTGTTGCCAGCCTTCTGTTTTGAGGTAGACAAATGAAAGTACTTGGTGTTTCTATCTCTAGCTGAAAGCCACAACACTCTAGATAGCTGCCTCCAAAACTCCTCCTCTTTAGCTATAATATCATGCATTTTCACCAGCAACTCATTTTCTTTTACTCTATTATTTTATATGTATCCTTCCCTCTAAATTTTATCCTAGATCTCTGAAAGTTCCATTTGAAGTTCAAATTTAATTCCAAAGATATTTCCAAAGGACTCTTTTTTCCAACTTCTTAATTTGTGTTTGACTTCCCTCAGTTTCTTAGCAATTTTGAACATAGCAGTACCCAAAACATCAATATTCCACTATTTCCTAATTTCCTCAAAAATATTGGGGTTGGAAAGCCACATTCTTTCAAATCTAAAGGGAGAAGTCCTCTTCGCCTTTATAGGGTCCACCACAAAACTTATAGGAAAGTGATCAGAGCCTACTCTAGAAAGAGCTTTAAGAGAACAGTAATAGTTTATAAGCCACTGATCAGAAATTAAAGTTATATCTAACCTAACTTGAATCAGGTCCTTACCATTTCTTTGATTCGACCAGGTATATACAACTCCTTGCAAATCAAGATCAATAAACACCTTGTTATTGATGAAGTCCAAAAGGTCGGATTTAGTTTCCAAGTTAACCTAAGAACCTCCAAATTTCTCTTCATTCAGAAGAGGTGTGTTAAAGTCTCCCATAACAATCTAGTGGTCTTTATCAAAGATCCCGCGGAATGCAGAAAGCTCATTCTAAAAATATTTTCTGGCTCCTATCCCATTAGGAGCATAGATGTTCGACTGAATCCAGCTAAAATTGTCTCTGATATGTGTTAATCTAGTAGCCACATGATTAAAGCTCTCTAGAAAAGGTTCACCTTTGATGAAGTTTTGGTTCCAAAAAGTAGCAGTTCCTCCTAAAGCACCATTTGAACTATTTCCTTGGATTCCACAATTCTGAAACATTTTAATCTTCTCCACTTTATCTTCAGACATTTTAGTTTCTTCGATGAGAAGAATATCAGGTTTATGATCCCTAACAAAATTGTGCAAAACATCCCTCTTATGAAGGCTATTAAACCCTCTAATATTCCAAGACATAATCTTCTTATCTTACTAGGGGATTGGAGAATCTTCGGGATGGTCTTTTGAACACCATCTGCTATGTCCTGAAAGCTATCATGCTCTCTCTACCATTTACCCAATCTTCTTCCTTGGTTATACTTAGTAGCACTACAATCCGCCTTAGCTCTAGTTCTAGTAACAACTCCACTCAAAGTATTTTGTTGTTTACTTCTCTCCTTCTTTTTCTTTGATTGAGAAAGGACTTATTCCCAATCAGTATCTTCTTGGCTCTCCAACTCTCTCCCAGATTCCCATTTCTTGTCATACATTCTTCTTTGCTCCCAGGGGAGAGTATCCATCTGGCCATTCCTAAGTTGGTTCAATTTATCACTTGAAAGTTCATTATTCTGGCTTAGATTCTCAAAGGTATCCTTGACAAAATCTGGAGTTGCTTTTTCCCATAGCTTAAGAGGATCCTCACTCGAGGGAAAAAATTCTTCAGAGGAAGGAGTAAGGATAGGAATGCCAATATCCATAGACAAACCCTAGATAGGAATATCCTCCAATCCCGAACCCCCATTTTCCTTGCCTTCTGACATCATTTCAGGATTGGAGGAGACAAAGTCCTTAATGCTATCAACATCCCCAACATTCTCAAAGATGTCTTCTCCTTCTTCCTTTGAATGCGAGAAGCTTTCTACCCCTTTTTGTTGATTCTTTTGAACATCAGATTCCTTGGGCCCTGTTTCACCATTGATTCCAATGGCATTCCTCTGATCTTCAGATTTCTTGCCATATTCGTCATTAAGGGCATTGGTAATGCTAGCTTTCCTTTCCCCTTTAGGCTTCTTTCTCCAAACTATCACAGGGTTAGACTAGAGTTTTTCTTTGTCCTTGCTAGCATTTAATGGGAATTTCTTAGCCCAATGCCTCAATTTTCTGCACTTGAAGCAAGCAAGGGGAATGGACTCAAAATCTATAGCTTGCGTCCAAGTACCCAAATTAGACTGAATTTCGATTGAGGAAGGGAGGTCAACATTTTGTGAAAATCCCACATAGATTCATGCAAACATCAACCACTTTCTAGCCGTTGTCATAGAGTCAATAGACAAAAGCTCTCCAAAAGAGTTAGCAATGCCATTGAAGACATCCTCATTCCAATATTCTAGAGGGAGACCCAAGAGTCTGGCCCAAACTGGGACATTCTCAAATATGGAATCAGAGAGATCCAGATGAGAGGTCCATTTCTTAAGGGCCAAGGAAGATTTTCCTATGACCCAAGGACCACCACTCTTCACAGCCAATATGTCCTCCTTGCAGGTGAACTCGAAAGCAAAGAAACCTCTAGGAAGAGTAGCCACCATAACCTTACCATTGATTCTCGACTTATTTTTGACAAACTCCCTAACCACCTCAACATTAGGTCTAGGGCCCATAAAATTACCAACCAAAACTTTGTCCATCAAAGCAATGTTATGATAAATAATCGGATTAGGCACAAAGATGGAAAACCTACCAGTCATTGGGTCAGAAATATTTTTCTCTGGAGGGAAGACTGATTTTCCATTTGGTTTAACTCCAAACAATGAAGAACAAGGTTTGCGCTTTGATCCTCCCCTTTCAATGGCCCCCACCACTTCATTGGTTTTTTCTCCTTTTTGTCCTTCAGGAGAACCCTTCGAGTTTGTCTTTCCTCCCAGGTCCACCTGAATCTTGATTCTGGTGTCCTTCTCATTTGATTCATCTTTACCTTTCTCCTTGCTCAAAAAATGCACTGATTCTGCCTGGGATTCCTCATATCTTGCTCCATGACCTGCTCCATTGTTTAAAGATTTGAAATACTGCTTTTCCTGCCCATACTCCATAATACCGCCCATGATTTAGTGTTGTTTCTATTAAATCCCAAAATTAGGTATTGTTGCTTACAACTTCCTTGAAGGAATAATCTAAACACCTTGTTGGTTCACATCCTATTGTACCTTTAAAAAAGGAGCAAAAAGCAGTCCTATGTTTTATGCACTAAACTTAGGGTTCCCTTTTTCTTATGTTACATTTTGGTGAACTTGGAATTTTGACATAATAAACCTTTTCTTCAATCTAAATTAATTCAACCCTAGATCTATGTTTTGTATTGCATTATTTTTCATTTCTCATTTAGGGTTTAATTTTTGCATCATAAAAAGTCATAAAAATTTAAAAAATTACATATCATATTGCATCATAGGTTGCAATAGCGTTAGTTTCAGTCACTTAGGTCAGATTTACATTTGAAATTACATTAATAATTGCCAATTCTTGTTCAGGCATTTGCATTTGAGTTACATTGTCTTCCATTGGGAAAATTCTAGAAAAATGATCACTATCAAACTTTTTTGCAGATAGAAACAACATCCTTAAAAAACAACCTAAACATTTAGTTTTTCATTTTTTTGAACCCCTTTCAGGGACTTAGATGCCCTAGGGCACCTTTGTCCTACTATAGGTGGCTCATAAAGACTTTTCAAAAATCTATGTCTCTGTATTTTCAATATGTTTCTACTTGCAAATATTTGTTTTGAAATTCGAGAAAAGTGTTATTGCATATTAAAGAAAGGTGTCATTTTTCTTAGCTTGTTACAAATATTGATAGAATTTTACATTTTAGTACTAAAAATTATTAGATCTATAGGACAATTATTTACATTTTCTGAAGCATTGCATAATTTGGATAGATTAGTTTCAATTTTACAAAAAATTAAAACCCTAGGTTGTTACAACACATTACACAATCTGAAAATTGATAAAACAATAATAGAATCAATTTAAAATCCGGGTTTGCACATTCTCACACAGCTAGTGTCTTTCACTAGTACCTTTGAAATATAAATTTTAGAAAGAGCCTTACCAATACACAAATACCCTAGGGTTTCCTAGTCCTCCATAAACCTACCTGAGATTTCCAAAACAAACTAATAGGTCTATTGTCGGTTGGCCAATCTGGAACTTAGTTTCTAGATCTATACTTGTATCAGGTCTATAAATTTGATTTTAGTCCTAGCTAGCCTTAAATGTGTGAACATAAACTGAAATTAAAATTTAATGGTTTTAAATCTTAGAGAAAATATAGCTATATGATCATTATAGAACTCTTTCTACAAGTGAATTATATACCTATCAAGCCCTTTAGTCATGATGAATTTGATATGTTAGGTGAAGCCCTCGCGGACTTCATTTCACTAAGCTCACCCACTAAGGCTTGCACCATTCCCACACAACAATGAAAAATTAATGCGATCACACCTCAACTTATCATTTAATCACCTACCCAACAACCGAAAATCAAAACCAAACTTGTGCTTATCATATGACCACCTCAAAACAAATAAAAAACCTCAAGGTCACATCTTAAACTTTGCAAAATAGCTCACTAGTAATAATGTGTCATACCAACCAAGTTACCACATAGTTGTTCATACATATAGCACAAGGAATAATAAGCAACCAAGAAAAACACAAGTCATTCCTTCATCAATACCACTCCCACAAACTGATTTACCTAGTGCCCCTCGTTTACTTCAACATAGAGGAAAGGAGTATGATCTTGTGGATCAACTTTATAAAACTCCTACTAAGATCTCCTTGTGGGACCTAATTCAAACACCATCAACTTACCATGGCATGCTTCAAAGTTCTTTGCAAAAAGTTGTGATCCCTCCTAGTGCACTATCAAATGATGTAGTAGCCTAAATTGAGGATATGAATTCGGTTAATGTTAGTATTGTCTTCCATCAAAGTGAATTACTTCGTTTAGAAATGCAAAAAAAAATGATGCTTTGATGATAATGGCTATTATTAGTAGGTTTGGGATTAGACATATCCTTATTGACAATGGTTTGGGGCTTAATATTTTTAGTATAACTATTTTAGATGAAATTTTATTGGATAAGACTAAAATTCAACCAGATAATTTTTCCATTTGTGGTTTTGATAATATGGGTAAACAACTTTCTGGTGTGATAACATTACCTATCAAAGTTGGTAAGGTTGTGTTGCAAACTACCATCCATGTCATGCCCCATGATATTTAATATAATATTCTCTTTGAAAGACCATGGATCCATGAGATGAAAGGATTACCTTCAATGCTTCATCATTTAATGAAATACAATTACAACAATAAGGTTTGCATGATAAAATCTTATCCAAAATAAAAAAAATTGCTTACAAACTGACATAGGGATGAAAAGCCCTTTAAGAAAATTAACACCAACTAAAAAAGTAGAGCCTCTACAACCTTGAAACATAGAAAAAGAGGTGCACCACAAATGGGGTTAACCAAATGGGTACACCTAATTTTACTTAGTGTTTCACTCAATATATGAGGGCTAAAATGCATAATTAACAATTAAAAATAAAACCTAACTGTTATAATAGAAAATAGGAAGGTTTTAAAATGCTAAAACAATGTGTACCTTGCTAAAAAAGTGTTATTTTGAGCCTCACTAAGGACTCATTCGCCCAGTGGTGAATGGGTCCCTGTTAGGGTTCTGGAAAAGTGAATTTTGGGTTTTGTTCTTCAATGTCTGCACTCCCATCACCCAGGTGTTCAGCTGCCGAAAGTCAGAAATAAATTTTGTAGAGCACTTTTCGTGATCTTGCAACAAAGATGATTTTTTTTACAACTTTGCAACTTTGACAATTTTTCTCTCCACTTGATCTTCAATTGAAAGCCTACAATCACACATCAAAGAGGAGAAAAATCATTGATTTTTGGGAAATAGGGGTTCACCATGGTCAAACCTCATTTTGGTAATTAAACCTTATGATGAAACAATGAAACATGAACATGAAACATGAAACGTGAAATAATGATACCTTGGATGAAGTCCTGGAGTACAAATTAGTAATCTAGCATGAAGCAGCTTTAAGGAATGTAAATCTTGATATTGAATTTGGATGTGAAAGAATGCTTAAATTGGATCTTCAATGCTACATCAACACATTAGCTCAACAACTTGCATGATGCACTATACCTTTGACATGATGATATGACCTTTGATTGCTGCAATAGAACTTTGATAATCTTCCTTTGAATGCCATGGAAATGCTCTTGAATGTTCTATAATGCTCTTTCTTTTGATCTCATTAAGTCACATAAAAAATTCTAGGTGAAACTATGTAAAATAACCTTATATTTATACTTAACTTAATATTTAATCCTGAAATTTAAATAACACAAGCTGGCATCAGATCTAGGATTTGAAATCACTAAAATCCCACAAAGAACAAGTTCAAAAGGGGTGTCCTAAGTTAAGGAGGACCCATTCGCCAAAGGGCGAATGGGTCCTAGACACTCAACTAGGACATGCTTTGGGGATATGAAATAATATGTAAAAAAGGGACGTCCTAGAACCTAGGAAGGACCATTCGCCAGGTGGTCCTAGGTCACTAGCCTAGGACTCAAACCTTTCCAAATCAAGTGTTTTGAAATATTATTAATGAGTGTTGGGATTTATCCCTCGGAAAATGCAATAAATAAGGCTTGGATTTGAATTTAAGGGGCCAATTAAGGAAAATTAAACTTCAATTAACTAATTAAAGCCCTAGATTAGTGTAGAAGTGTAAAGATACACTTTACAACACCCTAAATAAGGCATCATTAAGTCCATTTTATTAAAAAAGGTCCCAGACTTAATGTGAATGTATAAAAAACATTACAACACTAAATCAAGGCAACATTAGGTTCATTTATTGTTAATTATTCCCAAATTAACTAAGGAAAGGGGATGCGTTTTCCTCTACTACAAACCTAAAGATAAAGAGGAATGTATTTCATTAGTAAAAAAAATTTTGGAGGATGATTGAGGCTCATTATATTTCACAGCTACATTCATGGGGGAATACAAGATTACTCAATCAAAACCAAAAAAGGTGAAAGAGAAGGTAGCTGTGGTAGTATCAACACAATCTATCATTGAAACATCCAAGACCAAGAATCCATAATTCCTGCCAATGAGGAAAACACGAATTACACATATACTTATGATGAAGTGATTATGAGAAACCACCTTCCTCGAAAGAAATGGAAGCTATTTATGGAATATGGTATCAACCCTTGAAATAATTTGGCTATAATTGAAAAGGTTGTGGAGTGAAAGAACAAGGTATCTATGTTCCCATAGAGCTTAATACGTAAGAAACAACAAGATGTCTTGGTTATTTCCATTCAAAATAAATGAAAGCATCAAAGAGACCTTCACTTAATGTTAATGTTATCACACAATATTCCCCTAAGACAACTCTAAAGTTAGTGCATCTTGGAATGCTAGATATCACAAACAATGATGTCATTGGACATCTTTCAAAATGATGATTCCCTAGAAGAATTTTTGGGAGTGTGATACTTTTCCATTTCACAATCATAATCATAGAATTACCTATTTTTTGAATAATAAGGAATAATTTGGAGAAGAAACTAAATCATGTGATGATGAACAAGATGAATCTCAAACAATATCTAATATTCTAAACCAAAATGTGTTACTTGTAGGAGAGACTATAAAAATACCAATGGATCCATATAATGAGGAGAAAGTGATTCAAATTGGAAAGTGTCTTGATGATGATGGACATGAAGATCACACACCATTATTACATGATTTTCCTAAAACAATTCTTGGAGATATATTCGGATATACCAGGTATTGAGATGAAGATAGTCACACACAACATTAGTCTTGAGAAAGATGCAAAACCCGTGAGACAAAATATATCCACGATAAATCCTAAGATAGTTTTATTGGTTAAGTCTAATATTGAAAAGATCTTACAATATGGTTTTGTCCACCCTATTGATTATTCACCTTGGAGATCTAATATTATTGCATTGGTAAAACTTGATAATCGCATTAGGATGTGTACAAATTTTTACGATTTTAATAAATCATCTTTCAAAGATATTTTCCTCTTCCTAATATTAACATGATAGTGGATTCAACCACGAGACATTTCCTATTATCATTTATGGTTGGTTTTTCGGGGTATAATCAAATTTTTGTTAACCCTCAAGATCAATATAAAACACATTTCACTACACCTTGGGAAATGTTTTGTTGGGTTGTTGTGCCTTTTGGATTGAAAAATGTTAGAGCAACATATCAACGAGCTATGACATTGATATTTCATTATTTCATACATAACATATTTGAAGATTGTGTTGATGGTACGTTTGACTAAATCTATAACACATCAAGATCATGCTAAGATCCTTTTGTAATATCTTTGAAAGAATTCATAAGTCAATCATGAGGGTAAATCTAAAGAAATGCGTCTTTGGTGTGGATAGTGGAAAACTGTTTGGATTTATAGTATCACATAGAGGAATTGAGGTGGACATAAAGAAGATTGATTATATAATAAACATGCCACCTCCTAAGAACATTTCATAGTTGTATAAATTACAAGGAAAGATTCAAGCTATTCGTCATTTTGTTGGATAATTGGTGGATCAAACTCTTCCCTTTACCTAGCTCCTTAAGAAATAATCAAAATTTAGATGGAGTGAGGATTTTCAAAAATCTTTTGAAAAATTGAAACAATACTTAGCTAATCCTCCCATCTTACAATAGTCCATCAAAGAAAAACCTTTTACCCTTTACATCTCAGGTTCAACCCATGCTCTTGTTGTATTATTGGCACAACAAGATGAGAGTGGAAAGGAGCATACCGTTTATTACATTAGTTGAAAATTGATTGATTATGAAACCTGTTATACAACAATAGAAAAAAATTGTTTTTCTCTTTTGTTTACAACTAACAAATTAAGACATTATTTGCTAAATGCAGAAGCGCATGTCATTACAAAATTTGATCCTTTAAAACAACTCTTCACTAAAATAGATTTGTTAGGACGTCTCGCTAAGTAGTTTATGTTGTTAACTAAGTTTGACCTTAAGTTTGTTCCTCAAAAATCAATCAAGGTCCAAGTGTTGACCGGCCATTTAGCCAAGGAACCTTCTACATTAGCATTACTAAATCATGACTCATTTCCTAATGAAAATATGTTGAAAATCAACGGTAAAAAATATGGGAGTTATATTTTTATGGTTCTAAGTGTCGAACTAGCTCTGAAGTAGGGGTTATACTAATACCACCTTCAAGAAAGCTAATTACCTTATCTTACATCTAGATTTCCTATATACTTGAACAACTCTGCAGAGTATGAGGCCCTTATTGTTGGGTTATGTGCAACCTTATCTTTAGGTGTTCAACATATTTGAATATTGGGTTCAATTATCAATTGATCATTAAATAAATCAATGGATCCTATCAAGAAAAACATTTTGAAGTTATCTCAATATAAAGACCTCACAATATCATTATTATAAAATTTCACATCGTACACTATTGACAATGTTTCACTAAAGCATAATTGACATGTAGATGCGATGGCAAGCATTGCTTCCCTTGTTTCTCTCAATGATTGTTCCATGGATTTTACATTCATTCTCCACACTCTCACAACACCATCAATAGACAAAAATATGAAGTAAATATTAGTGGCCAATATTGAAACCTCTAGTGAATGGTATATTTCGATATTCAAATATCTGAAAGAAGGTACCTTTCCTGAACCAACCACTAAGAACACTAGATCTCATATTCAGAAACTTGTAGCTCAATATAGAATCCTAGTAGATGTTTTGTATAGGAGGTTATTCAATGGTCTTCTCCTTAGGTGCCTTAGACAATCTGAAATCTCTATAGCCCTTGAGGAAGCTCATACAAGTGCTTGTTGGGGGCATTTCAGAGGAAGATCATTAGTTCAAAAATTAATTTGTATAGCCCATATTATTCATGAAATATGGAACAATATTATTTTTACCATGTTAAGAAATGTCCTAAATGTCAACAACATAACAACTAGATTCATGCTCCTGCTTTTGAACTTCGTTCTCCTAGTTTCCATTTGGCCATTTTTGGTGTGGGGCTTTGATATTATTGGAAATATTTCTCCTCCATATTCTTTAGGACATATTTTTATAATCATTGATAAATATCATTTTATGAAGTGGGTAGAGGTAACTCCTCTCCATTCCAAAAATACTTATGTAATATGTTGTTTTATCTTGGTGAACATCATTGCAAGATTTGGCCTACCTTCTACCTTAGTTTCAAATTATGGGACACCATTTAATAACAAGGAAGTGAAGAAGTTTTTGGAAAGATTTCACATTTAACATAACTTTTCTACACCTTATTACCCACAATCTAGTGGTCAAGTTAAATCAATGAACAAAATTGAAACATAAGAAAAGAGGGTGATCAAACGAAGATTAACAAGATGATAAACCACCCTCTTTCACTCGTTATTTCATTCAATTATGCATAGATGATCATAAAAAAGGCTAACTGATATAATAGTAAAAAGGTAGGTTTTAAGATGGTAAAATGATGTGTTCCTGTTGCAAAAAGTTCTTTTTTGGGCCTAAGGACTTATTTGCCTAGTGGCGAATGGGTCCCTGCTAGGGTTTGGGAAAATTAGTTTTTAGGTCCTGTTCTTCAATGTATCCACTCCTAGATCTAGGTGTTCAGCTCTCAAAAGTCAGAAATAAATTTTGTAGAAGGATTTCTATGATATTGCAAGAAAAATGACAAATTTAACAACTTTTACAACTTTTTCTCTCCAATTGATCTTCAATCTAAAACCTGCAATCACACATCAAGAGAGAATAAAAATGTTGATTGTTAAGGAATAGGGGTTTGCCTTGGTCAAACCCCATTTTGGTAATTAAACCTTGAATTGAAACAATGCATAAAAGGAGAGATGAATGAACAATTTAATGATACACCTCACCAATCCTCAATTAATGATTTTTGCTGAAATCACATATTTTTAGAAAACATAATGATTTAAGCCTTGAAAAGTTCCATTTAAAGAATTCCAATTGAAGAGGGTTTGATCAAACTACCTTAAATCAAACCCCCTTGGATAGAACCCCGCTAGTTTTAAACCATACCTATAACAGAGTCTCCTTTACACCTATCAAAATGCTGATAAAAAACCATTTTTGATTTACCTTTTGGGGGCTCAAATGAATTCATTTAAAATTAATTTTTTGCAAGTATGTAGTCCTTATTATAAGCTTCCCAAAAGTATAATTTTAAATAAATTTAATTTTATTATTATATTTACTTTTTATTTCTCATGAATGTAGCTTTTTCATCGAAAACCAAGCTCTCTATTCTGCACATGTGGAAAAATAGCATATTATTAAAAAAGAAAAATTAAAAATATTAGTGCACCAGATATTGAAGTCCTTGATCCAACAAAGAAAAATAAATTGAATTTCGATACATACAAAAAAAGTTATGCATTATAGGTTTGCGCTATGTCTGAATTATAATTGGTTTAAATTCAAAACTTGATTAAAGAAAAAATATTCAATAAAAAACTATCTAACCAAGTGGAAGCACTAGATATTAGAGTTGCAAATCTAAATTCGAAAGAATTAGAATTTTATCCTTCATGGAAAAAAATTTATGCGTTATACGGTGAGCGTCACTTTTTAAAAATGTTGTTTTATGAAAAAAAACTAGTTTTCGAGGGAGGTGGAAAAGAAGTGCAATCTGATTCCAAAAAACTTGAAAAAAATATATTTAGAATCTATAGAAAAAATGTCATGAAACTCTAATTTGCATCATCTTCAAATTCCTCACGGTTTAGCTGCTATAGGTGCCCGAAAGTGAAGATTTAGTTAAAAAAAAATATTTCAGTGTCCAGTTTGGCTAAAAATTGTAAACCACTTGTAGATCCCTAATCTGGAAACTTGTACGAATCAAAGCAAACAAATTACATCGTTAGCCTAAAAATGCAAGATCAGAATAAGAATCCCCCATAAAATCGATTTGCATTATTAGAGAACAAAGAAAAAGATAAAATACTTGAGCAAATACAATAAAAAATAACTACTCCTTATTCTTAAACGAAGCAAACACTTGATCTTATGGGGGGATTGTTGCTATTTTGATATGGAAAATAGCCCTTTCCCAACCCCTTTAGATAAGCTAATGATAATGATGGACAAGATCATTTCTCAAATGAAGAGAGTGACCTTGCATGAGTGATTGTGGAGATGATTTGTGGAGTTGTGGACAAAATCAGTTCTCAAATGAAGAGAGTGACTTTGCATTAGATTTTGTGGATGTTTTGTTGAAGAATGATGCCTCTATTTAAAGATTTTCTTGATGAGAGATTGGAAAAATGGATGAATGTGGGACTAAAGATCCACCAATGAGAAGAGGCCACTTGTCAAGTGGTGACAGGCCAAGGGATGTGCAAGATTTGGGAAGTGTGCCCATGAGAGGGAGTTTCAAATTCAAAATTGGGCAATAAATTTTGAGAGGGGGACAAGAAAATGAGAAATAAATGCAATGTTGGAGGGACAAATCAACTTGTCATATTTTTCAAACTTGAGGGAATATTCCCCATAAATGCCATGTTGAGTGAAAATGATGATTTTAATAAATCAATAAATTGATTTATTTGTGCAAGTGGTATAATCTAGAGAATGCAAGTGGTTAGGATTAGCATTTAATCATGGTTAGATTACATTAATGATGATTAGGTGAGTTTGACTTTTAGGACTTAAATATTTGATTTATTTAAATCAGAAAAGGATGGAATATGCATTATGATTTTATTAAATGGATGTTTGATTTATTTGATTAAAAGGTTGATGATAATGTTTATTTAATTTTGAATGAATGACCTTAGGAATGGAAATTAATGAGATTACCTGATGAATGGATGAAGGTGAACTTGATTCACTGATGAATGGACTTAATGTGAAACCTAGTTTACTTGATGAATGAACCTGATTGAATGCATAATGTTAATTTTGCATGTCTACATGTTGCCCCTCTTTGAAGCAATGTACTTGTTGCGTTGGTTCAAAGAATAATCTTACTGTAATCAAAATTCAAAAAATTTCTGATTTTTTGGATGCCCCAGCGGAAAGTACACTGGTACATTGCCCCCTCGAGAGATCGAGTGAAAAGATTCAATTTGAGGGTCGATCTCGCGATAAATAGGTTCAAAATGGATGGTTATGGACGATGATGCAAATGGGATGATTTTAAGATGCTTAGAATAACAAATCTATATTATTTCAAACAACTTAAATGATGATATGATGTGATGATGGATGACATGGATGATGTGATATGCTATGATTATGCAATGGATGATTTATGGGATGCTTAGACTAACAGATCTATATTATGATGGCGATATGATGTGATTATGATTTATGCAAATATGATGATTTAGGAGATGCTTAGACTAACAGATCTATATTATGAGGATGATATGAATGCACAATGGATGTGTGATGGATGTATTGGTGATGATGATTAACTATTCATGTTGTGATGTTAGTGCAGAAAATGAAGAAATTAGATGATGACAAGAGGATCCAACAAGCCAACATTATGAGAGATGATGATGAGAAATGAGGATGAGAAATGATGATGATAAATGAATGATTTGCTTATCAAGGATTGGGATTTTAAAAGGGTCACTTACCTTATGTTTGATAACATGCCTAAACACAATGCATCAAGGTATAAAGGACTAGGATGTCGTTGTACTTAGTGTGATGGACTTTGACTCGACAAATAGATAGGAGTATTCTTATTCACACCTGACATACAAAAATCCTACTAGGATGCACTTTAGAAATTTCAAACATCTCAGACCAAAACATTGAAAGGTATAACCAATCAATGCAATAGTCAACAAGCCGTCAAAAAAATCCTCTATACATATCTAACAAAGCAATTATTCACCAAGTTATTTTACAAGAACATCCAACAAGCACAACAGACAAAAGAATAATGATCGTTGCCCCATTCCTATCTCTCTAAATCCTTTGTTCGGATATCATCGAGAGGTCCTTGGTCTGAGCGCAATAAGATAAGTCAAAAGAAAAAGATAAAGCACACAAACAAGTGGATGTTCTTCAATACTGCTAACCAAAAGGGAATGTGTTTTTAAGGATAAGAACCGAAACTTATTGCCAAAAGATAATGCCCATTGTAGGAAGGATACATCCTAGGACATGTTAGTGGATGGAGGCACATCATTTCGTTTATCTAAAGTGTTCTTTCTGATAAATAATGCCCCTTGTAGGAAGGATTCATCCTAGGACATGATGTTATCAGATGATTGATATGGGACTATTTGGATGATGGACTATCGACACAAAGAATTGACCAACTTGCTTACGTACTGACTTAAACCTGAGACTTGATGCTTTTGAGTTTTCACGTTTACCCTGCTAGACTTGTTTCTAATTGTTTCACCAAAGGTGAGGATGACGATCAGTTTATTGTGAGTGGTGTTTATTGTGGGTGCAAGCGAGATGAGGTGGATGGATTTTTTCAAATATTTGGATGTTTTTGATGTTTTGCAATGTTTTGAGGCTGTTTTTTGGTATTTTTCGAGGTTTTCAAATGTTTTGATTTTTGATTTTTTAAATGTTTTTGGGATTTTTTGAGATTTTGACCAAGAAACTAACCTAAAGACCTATCCTAGGGGCCTCAGGGGCTAATCAACAGATTAGCCTTGCCTACGTTATACACGCAGAGACCACGTAGTTCGACTGACAACTTGACTGATTTACAGATGATGATATACATGATGAGATGTCAGTTTATTATGATAGACTCCTATAGGACTGACCTAAATGTCTCGGGGGATGATAAAAAATAAACCTTGCCTATGTTCAAGCTCAGAGATGACGTAGTTCGACAAGACGACTCTATTTTTGGCTTTTTGAATGACTTTTTGACCTATTTTTGGATTTTTCGATGTTTTGGATGTGTTTTGGATTTTTCGCATGATTTTGACGATTTGGATATGGAAATGTGTGATGATATCAATGCTCTATTTGGGATTTTGTTGAAAACCAAGCTAAGTTTGATCGATCGAGTCGATGGATTGATGATGATGATAACATTGTTGAGGATACACAACAATGCAAGGATTGGATTGATCAGGATTGATTAGGATTGATGATGATAACATTGTTGAGGATACACAACAATGCAAGGATATTGTTAAGCAACACAAGGATTGGGAAAGATATCCCTAAGATGACGATGGATTGATGATGATTTGATCAATACTGATGATGATAACATTGTTGAGGATGCCCAACAATGCAAGGATAGTGTTAAGCAACACAAGGATATCCTAATGATTTCTTGATTGGATTTGATTGATCATGATTGATTAAGCTTGGTTTGGAACAAAAGATGTTTTGGATGATTTGATGTGACATTGAAGGATGTGTTAGATGCAACTAATATTGATTGTTTGGATCGATGTTCGATGAAGGATGAATCTTGATAAGGAACATCTGCTCGTCAAAATATGCCATGGGCTAGTGATTCAAATTTTTTTCTCATAAGTGGTGGACCAATTTTATTTCATGTTTTCCAATGTTTTGATCACCACATAAGTTGGAGGATATAGATCAAGATTTATTCTCAAAGCAAGATGTACATATATGTCCCCAATGTCTAGCAATATATGAAATGTCACAGATGAATGCTTGGATAGGTGTGTGGATGGATGGATACGGTAAGCATGCAAAGGATGACAAGGATTATCTTGAGATAAGATAAGGTTTTTGAATGAAGGAATGCTTCATTATATAATGCTTCATGGTTCAGATAATGTTGCATAGGATAGGATCAATGAAAGCGGCCCATGTCAAGATGTTCACCGTAAGCAAGCGTAAAGAGTACACCAAAATTTGTCAAGATCAAGATAACTTGGACTATGGATGCAGATGGATGAAAATGGATTGGATATATGGTTCATGGATGAAATGGATTTATTATGGCTAAGATGGGTGGAATGATGGCCTTATTATGGATGGGATAAGATGCTTCCTCCCGAACTGGCGCATGTAGATGCTCTATTCTACACATGACACCTGTTTGCCAGGTTTTCGTCATGGTCTTGCCCAAAGCGCCGCCCATGCGGTTTTCACTAGAGGACGATTTTTTTTTTCTTTATTATTTTCAATCCTTTTTCTGATTTTTTTGGATTTTCATATTTTTGATATTTTTGTATTTTTTGAAAGATTTTAAAGCTCATGCTGAATCACAAGGTGTTGCTAATGTAGATGCCCCTGTCATAATGTGCCATCGATATCCTGCCTGAAGAAGTTGCTTTGCTAAGATACATGCACTTGAATGCAACTTTTGAGATTCCTGATCTGCTTTATTGATACTGGAGTTGACTTTTTCTTGGTGCGCACATCGTGATAGAGTTCCTTTTGAATCCTTATGATGAAGGGTTGTTGCCAATACATGGTCAATATGAGAATTGGATATTATGCGTGGAGGCGTGGATGGAGCATATTTATTGATAAAAGATGGATTGGTTGACAGTTTGGAATCTTTGACTCTCCAAACTTGGGAAGATGAGCAATGATGGGTGGATACGAAAGTGTGCATGGAATTAGGACCAACTTCTTGATACACTTTGTACGTCGCTTGAAAAGCCTGCTTTTGCTTTTGCGGACATCTTTGATGGATACTTTTCCCTTTTTTATTTTGCCCTATAGTTTCTTTGACTGATGGAGTTTGACAGGGATGATATTTCTTTGTATTCTTTGGTATCCATGTGTATTTGATTTGTCCATTATGCTTCTCAGCTTCTTTTTCTTTGATAATGTTCTTCGTACTTTGATTCAAATCTTCCTTTTGATGTTGGTCCCAATTCATGGATGGGGTGATGGGTGGATGAAGATTCATGACGTGACTGGTTGTAGTATTGGCATCAGTTTTGTCATAAGGATTCTTTGTGATCCCTATGTTGACGTTTGCTTGAGATGAAGTTTCCCCCAGTATGGTGGTAGTAGCACCTTCATTCCTTGATTCTACTTGTTTTGAGAGCTTTTGTTTAGAATGCATTCTCTGATAACTGACCACTACAGATGATGTTAGTTCAATTTGTTGCTCTACTAACTCTGGAATATCTTGTTATGTATGACTTGTTTCCTTGAGTGGATAATGTTGGATATCCTTATACCTAATGTCCCTGGTCTGAATTTGGGATACATCTAATCCTGATGTTGACAACTCTATTTGATTGTAGGAATCCATAATCTGCTCTTTTTGTGTAATAGAATCTTGTTTTGCTTGAAGATCATCTACGTGTCCATCCATAGAAAGCATCTTATGGGTAGATGTAGGAGTCAGTGCTATGTGGACATGATCATCTTGCATAGATAGGAGAGTGTCCATTAGATTGTTGTAGTATCTTGAAGATACAAATTCTTGATCTTGAATGATTTCAGAGTTTCTTTTGACATGCTTTGGATCAAGTTCTTGACATGGATCAGTTTCAAAGGATGGATTGCTTACAAAAGGTTCTTGGATGTCGTCATTAGACATGGTAAGTGGTTCAATATCCTCAAATGTTGAGTTCAGGGTTCCTTTAGTATATGTAACCATGAGGTCAAAGGGTGTCAACATGTCTTGGAATGGACCATTGCTAGACCTTGGTGAAAGATGTTGATCATGCTTTGGGATAAATTATTGAGATATGTCCTCTAACTTATAAGGTGATGTAGAGACATTTTCAACATGATCATAGGTCAACATATCGTGCATTATGTCAATAGGATCAAATAATCCTAACACTCCTTGAAATAGATCACTAAAAAGTGGCTCTTGATATATGGTGAGTTGATCATCGGATGGGGTGGAAACATCTTCAAGGTGCTCATCGATGGAGAGATCTTGATCATTGTTTTCAACAATTGTGGTGGAGAGATTGTGAATGTCTTCAACCATAGAGTCAAGTGGTGTTGACATTTCTTGAATTGGATCATTGTTGGGTATTGTTGGTGAACTTTGATCATGATTGAAAAGTGACTTTTAACATATGTTGATTTGAACTTCGGACAAGATAGAAACATCTTCAATGTGCTCTTTGATGGATAGATCTTGACCATTGCTCTGAACAGTTGTCATTTTTTGTGCTTGTGTTTGTTGGGTAGCTTGAGAGGCTTGGGTAGCTTGAGCAGCTTGTGGAGCCACCTAATATTGTTGAAGCATTTGTTGGTAGGCTTGGTGAGCTTTTAGTGCAATGTTACAATATTGACTTATTTCACTTGGTTTTGGTGGTAGTGGTGGTGTATTTGGAATCATGTTGGATGTAGTGACAAGTGGTTGAGATACACTTGGAGAAATCATGGTGGTGAGGGGTGGAGATATGATGGGGGTGAGAGTGGTGGTTGGAATGATTGAAATGATAGGAAATGTCGGAATGACCGAGGTGATAGGTCCTTGGGAAACCATATTTTTATTTGTTAGGATTGATGTTTTCATTTGATTAGATACCATCTGTTGGTGTGATGTTGATGGTATATTCAAAGGTTTTGATGTGATGGCTTGATTGTTGTTAGGTGGATTGATTTGGATGGAGTGATTGGTGCTAGGTAAGGGGGGAAGCCCTAAACCAAGGAATGATGTTGATATGGGTAATGGTGGTGGAGATGTCTCTTGGCATAATGACTCAACTATTTTGGTAAGTGTAGCAATTTGATCTATCCAAATTTTTTCTTGATTTCGATCTTGACTCCCTTGATATAGTTGATTTGGCTTGTGTTTAAGAAAATTTGGAGTGTGTACTTGTGTTTGATTTTGGACAATGTTTTGATTTGGGATGATAGGTTGAAATTGACCATTGTTCATGTTTGGAATATTCATATGATTTTCAAATGTATCCATCCCAAAGTGTTTTGGATTCATGTTTCAAAAACTTGTGCTTGGTACATTCTCATTTGGCTTGTAGGGATTTGGTGGGATGACGTTGTTCGTTTGAAGGCTCATGCTTTGAATGTTTGGTTGATAGACTTGTAGGTTTGGACTTGGATTTACTGTCGGGAAATGTGTTCCAATCTTTGATTTGGGCATACTAACACTTGTTGTGCCATTGAAATTTGTGGAAGATAATGATCCCATGTACAGTTTGTATAGATGTGAGTGTTGATAATCAATCGGCATTGTAAGGCTTTGAAAGTTAATTTGATTTGGATTACTCATGATGTATGGATCAAGTTTATATTCCATGTTCCTCTTGTGTTTTGACTTTTTTGCAAAAGTGACCTCTAAGGTTCTTAGGACTAATGACGAGATGAAGGATGAGAGGGGTGAATGATATGAGTGTTAAACGTTTAAGGACTTTGGATCAATTCTAGACTTAGGGTTTGATTTGGATAATGAACTTGTAAAACCTAGATATTGGATGTGACCTTAGGATGAACTTGTTCCAAGGATTGCTAATTAATTCAATTAAATGTATGAGAAAGGATGCATTCCCATACACCTAATTAAACAAAGTGATTTTGATTTTTGATGATTTACCCAAGTCTTAGAATGATGTTTCCAAAGATCTAAAGTTGTTTGGTGGGATGGATTTTGATAAGTGTTTGGATGGATGAAGTGTTTGATTTGATCCTAAGTGAATCTAGGAAGGACTTTTTACTAGGCCAAGATAGTGAAGAACATGCCTTTCTCTAAGAGTAATTTAAAAATCAAAAGGCCAATGTTCTGCATGAAAACCATGAGATCAAAAGATATCAAGCACATGTGTGGGGTCCAATTGATTCAATCTTTGCTTAATGGATTCTTTTGATCACAAACACACTCTTGATTAGGTTTTCAACTGAATGTCCAATGTCCTAATTCTATTTCATCCCACAAAGTGCATTATGCGGAAATTGAGGAAATCAAGGCAAAGGTTACCTAAAGTTGACTTTAGTAGAAGCAAATTGAGATGAAATCCAAACATTTAGATGCCTCTAAGTATACGAATCCCAAGGGAAAGCAATAACATGTGAATTTGTTCAAGGATATTTTCCTCTCCTAAAGGGTTTGCAATTTTGATGATTCATTGAATGTTGGTTTTCCAATGTTATTGATTAAAGTACTGTGTTTTCAAACCACAAGCAATATGACGTCCTAGCTCAATTGGTACACTTTTCTTAGTGGGCTTGCCTCATGCCCTTCGTAGAAGAGATGATTTTACATGCAACCAAGGAAATAGTATAAATGTATGTTAAGAATGAAGTCTTAACCTCTATACTTCAACCAAGATCGGACATGGCAAGTAACTTCTTGGAATCTAAGTTCCAATGCACCACTTTGATAAACTCGGTGAATGGGTTAATAGGCCACTACAAACAAGGGATCTAGTTTAGAATTTTCATTCGTGGAGATTGACCCATATGGCGAGAGTCCTCTTTCGGATCCATCTCGTTGGAATCAACCGCGTGATATTGGCGTTTCTTCCAATACCCACATTTATATCCCGGCTGGAAATACTCTTGGCTTTAGAGTGTTACCGGTTGAGTCGTTCCCTTGGGTGAGTACTTTTTCCCCAAGGCATGCCCTCTAAGATAAACAAAAGCAAGCAAAGAAAAAATCCGTAACTCGATCAATCTTTGACGACTCAAAGAAAGAGAATATATGTGATGATGCTCTACCCACACTCGCACAAGATGTTCAATTTTAAACCCAAATCGAAGTGTGTATGGGAAATTATTTACACAACTTAATGTCACCAAAAGCCTTTTCATTCCCAAGATTGCCATTCGTTTCTCCTCCTTTCGTTTCCCTTCTTCGCTTTACCTTCATTTTCCTTTGTTAGCCTTGCCTTCCTCGCTTTCCTTGCTTTCCTTGTACCTCCTTTGTTTTTACGTTGTACCTTTTCCTATTCCATAAAAAATAAAATCATGTGAGGAAAAAAATATTAAATTTATTTTGATAATAACATGATTTATAATGAAAGGACAAAGATTTGGGTGATAAGATATCACACTTGTTAGACCCATTTTCTCTAATCCACATCACTAAAGGTATTGAGCAGATAGATCAGCCACCAAGAATAAATCCTTTAAAAACATCATCATAACCTCAAGTGTTGGCTTTCTCAAAGTAATCAAAATGATGTGATACACTTTAAAAGCCCATAAATTATATCAACCATAAAGATTACATCCTTTAAAAGCATTATCACAAGTTCAGATTTTAGCTAGGACCATAATGAAAATGATTTATAACACAAAGCTAATAAGTTGTATCAATAAATCAACCTCTCACTGTATGTGAAGAGAGTAAATAAAATCATACCAAGCAATGTTAATGACAAAAGGACTTTGTTGACAACCCTGCCTAGCCAACCATTAATGATAACAACAACAATTGCAGCCTACAGTATTTAATAAAAGTAGGACCTCAAAATTTTATTCAATCACCTTAGGACATACCACTCGATTATCATGATAATTATCTTGAAAGTAGCTGTGATCGGTGGATGTATTTACTGACCCTTACAGACCTAGCAGCTTCCCCTTTCAAGTCACCTCTATGTTCCAAATGCAGATTTGTTCTCAATGTTCTAGCTACATTTATGAATCACCTATTAAAGATCTAATTTAAGATGCACATATGATATCTTAAGAGATTTGAAAATCCTTTCGCCGCCTTATTCAACTATCCTTTATCCTTACCTTGTTGTTCTACGTTTCTCTCTTATCATTAATTTCTATTCAGAACCAACTAGATGATACAACAGTGAACAAGAGGATAACAACCAAATTAAATAGAACAGAATATTGTCGCCTATCTTAAATTTAGAAAAGACCAAGCACGAGTCTTGTCATAGGAATTCATCAAGAGATAGGACAATATCCAAGGCCGTGTAAATTTTCCTATTCCTTGTCTTTTGTCAGACTCTAAATCTGCATCAAATCCAATGCACTAACATAAGAGGATGGGAAGACCTGTTGAGAGAAGACATAAGAAGGACACATAAAATTTAAGTTTTCTTGTACAGTAAAAGAAAAGAAAGACTTTCAAGCCACCGCAATTACTGAGTATGAAGTTGAATTCAAAAGATTAAAGGCGCCAAGGCTATTTCCATTTTAAATAAATGTACTTGGCAGATGAATTGCACCCAAGGCACTTAAGAGCCTTCAAACGAATGCCAGTGGTAGGTGTAAAGTTAAATTTTTGTCACTGGGGACGCACAGACCAGGCACATGCACCATTTTAAAGTCTAGAAGCATAGACAAAGCGTGTGAACTATTTGACAGTTGAATGTAGAAGCATAGACAAGGCGTGTGAAATGTTTGATAGTTTACTATAGGAGCATAGACAAGGCGCGTGAACTATTGACAAAATGACTTCAAAGGCAGAAAGCCAGTGCATAGACAAGACATGTGAACTATTGACAACGGAGCATAGATAACGTGTGTGAACTACTTGATAGAATGCCTAGTTTATGACTAGGTGCGATCACCCAGTAGGAGTATAATGGCGAGGTATGGAGTTAGCCTGTATGAGGCTTGAATGTGGGTGGTGCTCTGTCCTCTGTCAAGGCATTGACTGGTGACTATATTGTGCTGGGATACAGTCCCGCACTATTCTAGGAAATGCACATTTTGCTTCCTCTAGAGTGGCCCACATAGAACATTCGAATTCTTCTCATGGAGTGAATGATGCCTCCTTACTGGTAAAAAAAATGCTAAAAATGGTATGTGTTAGTTTTAAAGTAATGTATAAAGATATTATAGTTAAAGTATACAAGAATACATTGCGATTCAAGGACATAGAATGCTAAGTAAATTCTATTAGGTATAAAGAATTACTGTAACACTCATCTCCACAGCAAGAGATAGTCGCTGGCAGAGAAGGAAAATCTTCGCAACTGCCCTAGGTAGACATGCTTCTCCTTCAAGTGATCATGTGTTCAAATCCAATATACCGGCCTTTGATATTTTACTGCGAATGCATACTAATTGTTCACTTCCTCCATTTGGCAGGCTGCAACTACTTTTGATGAGGGTCTAATTCATTAAGAAGATGAGGATCAGATTTGTTAGCTGCACCAAACGCTTGACTAGGGTGCCCAGCCAGAGGGCTGCAAGTTGCTGGGAGACTCTATCTTATTTTGCTCACGCAGCCAGTGTCTGACAGCGTGTTCCCTCGATTTTTGTTGATGCATACCAAAGCACGATCATTGAAGAGGAGCATCTAGCAGAATCGTTGCATAAATCCTTTGCCGCCCAGGGGGTATTGAATCCTGCTATTCATAGAAGATATTAGATTTCATTCATGTCTATCTCATATTCAAATCTCAGATCATTCATTACAACCAAGCAGTTAATCTTGCAGAATCTATCATATTGACTCTGATGTGGACCACAAAATCTCATATTGAATCGAGCTACTTTTGTATAATAGGTATGTTAGTGACTAGAAACTTGTATACGTTGACTGTTTATCCATAAAAGCTGAATCTATATAATATGAATACATGAAAATCTAAGATGGATAGCGTTAGATAATTATGCCCTTTCTGAATACAACTCTCCTAGTATCGTTGTTATATTTTTCACATTCAAACCCGAGATCCACTTAATGATCCATATTACATAATCTTATTGTCATACCATTCCTTTCTCATTTCATTTATCTTCTTATTTTATTTAAATGTAATTCCAAGCACAGATAAGTCATAGAAACAATGAATAGCCAAATCTATACCATTAGATAATCAATGAGATTTACGTAATATAGAAAAGTAGATTTATATGAAACTTTGGAAAACTTAAGAATTTCAAGAATATCAATTCTCCAAGCCCTCCTTCTAGCGCCAGAATGTAGATCCCTAATCTAGAAACTTGCACGAATCAAAGCAAACAAATTACATCGTTAGCCTAAAAATGCAAGATCAGAATAAGAATCCCCCATAAAATCGATTTGCATTATTAGAGAACAAAGAAAAAGATAAAATACTTGAGTAAATACAATAAAAAATAACTACTCCTTATTCTTAAATGAAGCAAACACTTGATCTTATGGGGGGATTGGTGCTATTTTGATATGGAAAATAGCCCTTTCCCAACCCCTTTAGATAAGCTAATGATAATGATGGACAATATCATTTCTCAAATGAAGAGAGTGACCTTGCATGAGTGATTGTGGAGATGATTTGTGGAGTTGTGGACAAAATCAATTCTCAAATGAAGAGAGTGACTTTGCATTAGCTTTTGTGGATGTTTTGTTGAAGAATGATGCCTCTATTTAAAGATTTTCTTGATGAGAGATTGGCCAAATCAATGAATTTGGGACTAAAGATCCACCAATGAGAAGAGGCCACTTGTCAAGTGGTGATAGGCCAAGGGATGTGCAAGATTTGGGAAGTGTGCCCATGAGAGGGAGTTTCAAATTCAAATTTGGGCAATAAATTTTGAGAGGGGGACAAGAAAATGAGAAATAAATGCAATGTTGGAGGGACAAATCAACTTGTCATATTTTTCAAACTTGAGGGAATATTCCCCATAAATGCCATGTTGAGTGAAAATGATGATTTTAATACATCAATAAATTAATTTATTTGTGCAAGTGGCATAATCTAGAGAATGAAAGTGGTTAGGATTAGCATTTAATCATGGTTGGATTAGATTAATGATGATTAGGTGAGTTTTAATTTTAGGACTTAAATATTTGATTTATTTAAATCAGAAAAGGATGGAATATGCATTATGATTTTATTAAATGGATGTTTGATTTATTTGATTAAAAGGTTGATGATAATGTTTATTTAATTTTGAATGAATGACCTTAGGGATGGAAATTAATGAGATTACCTGATGAATAGATGAAGGTGAACTTGATTCACTGATGAATGGACTTAATGTGAAACGCAGTTTACTTGATGAATGAACCTGATTGAATGCATAATTTTAATTTTGCATGTCTACACCACTATTGTGGGATCACCCTGAAATGATATGCAAAAAGGGGGTCCTAGGGCCTATTGTGGACCCATTCACAGGTGTTGAATGGGTCCTAGGTCACTAGCCAAGGATACATTCCTTGCAAAATTAAGTGTTGTGTGATATTATTTAAGAGTATCGAGATTTATCCCTTGGAAAATATAATAAATTAGACTTGGATTTGAATTAAAGGGGCCAATTAAGCTCAAATTAACCTCAATTGATTAATAAAGACCTAGATTAGTGTGAAAGTGTAAAGATACACTTTACAACACCCTAAATAAGTCATCATTAAGTCCATTTTATTATTAATTTTTTATTTCCAAATTAGTGTGAAAAAGGGTTATTTTTTTATCCTACATTTTTCCCCCACTTTAGTAAGAGTATGACTCCACATCAAACTCACACTAAAGTGGAAATTCAAGACACTTATGTATGGGGTAAACCCACAAAACTGGTTTACAATTCTAGTGAGGAAGGAAAATTGCAAAAAATGTCCCCATGGAGAAAATTTTGGTTTTTCGAGGTTCGAATGAACTTTTGGTTTGAGCGAACCCAAAGGGGGTTCACTCGAACCCCCCTTCAAGCGAACCTATTTAATGTTGGGTCCCACCATATTCCACATTTCAAGGAATGAAAACAAAGGAAAAATTAGTGGAAACAGGGGTTCGCTCGAACCCTGGTTCGAGTGAACCTCCAACGGGGGTTCACTTGAACCTAGGTTCATTTGAACCCCCCTTTTCCCCCTTTCTCCCCCTCTAGCACCAAATTTGTACAAAATTTTTCCCTTTGAAGCTTGTGTTGAGGATGAAAATGGAGGATACTTCACAGACCCAATTGGTTGATGGTAGTCCTCGGAACGAGCTATCCAACGAATATAATTTTAATATGTTTTGGTTTTATTATGTATTTTATTTTTTAGTTTGATTAAACATAGGTTTTTCACCAAAAATCAAGCTCTTTGCTCTACACATGTGGAAAAATAGCAGATTCTCAAAAAAAAATTGGAAAAATATTAGTGCACTATATATTGAAGTCCTTGATCCAACAAAATAAAATAAAATTCGATAACGTATACAAAAAAGTTGTTGTATACGGTCCGCCTATGTATGAATTGTAATTGGTTTGACTTCAAAACTTGATTAAGGAAAAAATATTCAATAATTTAACACTATGAAACCAAATGAAAGCATTAGATATTGTAGTTACAAATCTAAATTAAAAAAAATTAAAAAAATTATCCTTCATGGAAAAATAGTCATGTTGTATACGGTGAGCATCACTCCTTAAAAATGGTGTTTACTGAAAAAAAAAATTCGAAGGAGATGGAAAAAGTACAATCTGATTCCAAAATTTTTGAAAAAATAATATTTAGAATCTATAGACAAAATGTCACAAATCACTAGTTTGCATCATCTTCAAATTCTTCACGATTTAGCTACTATAGGTGCCCAAAAGTGAAGATTTAGTTAGAAAAAAATAGCTCAATGTCTAGTTTGGCCAAAAATTGTAAACCAGTATTGTGGGATCACATATGTAGCAATGCCAAAGATACACAATCATACACTATCAAAGACAAAGAAAATAAAGGATCAAGTTTCGACCATCCCAACGTGATGTGGAATGCAGTTGTTTGTTGAAGAAAAGGGGAAGGATCAAGCCTTGAATGTCTAACACGATGTGGAACACATCTCAACTACTTGTACATAACATGTGTGCTCACTCTAGGGTAGTGGAATCTTAGGCTGTCCACTAGGTGAGTATCCCAATGGGGTGACAAATGAGAGAATTATATTAGGCTCCCATATCATACCAAAGTTATCCTCCTGATAACTTCAATAAGGCACCACAATGTTGAATTATTATGATTATTATGTCTATAGTTTTTTTTTGTTTTTGTGTTCAAGGGGATGTTGCTTCATTCGTGTGAGGTCTTCTTCTTAGGGACCATCGTGTCTAATATCGCCAAGAGATGATAAGTCAAGAATAAAAGATTGCAACTTATGGGATGCCTCACTTCACATCATGACACTAAGGGAAAGTTGTACACTTAGACATTGAAGGATGTAATTTTGTTGCTTCTATGCTTGGGAGATAAAATAATAATCTTCACACTCTCTCATTCAAGGAAAACCCTAGAGATCTCAATCTAATTTATGCAAATCAGAAAGAGATCTTGCAATAAGGTTGTACTAGGGTCTAATTATAAACTAAAGAGGGGTTCACCACCAAGATAGGGCATTCAAAGACAAATGAAATGAAGGATTTAATGCTTAATCCTAATATGATGCAAGACTTCACTAAATGACCTAAAAAATGCATGTAAATTAGAACAGAGAACTACAAGACTAGAGGTGTGCACCTGGGAATCTGAAAGAGCTTGAATGAAGTCTTGAAATGCTACAAACACTAAATTTAATGCTAAGTGGGATACATACACCAGTCTGGGTGATTTAGTCCTAGACTGGGTTTTCTGTGCCAAAACTGGAATCTGATAGTGCCTGGTCTGAATCTCCTAAAACCTTGAAAATTGGCAGTACTAGGACTCATACGCCCAAGGTGGCATATCAGTCCTAGTATTTTTTTTAGAGGGTTATGACCTGATTCTTCTCTCCAATCTCTGCTCTTTCTGCTCCACTTTGTTTCTAAATCTAAAACTATGATATTAGACCTATAGAAGACTTTATGTGACCTTGCAAATGAGGAGACAACTCCAACAACTTCCTTCAATCTTGTAACATAATCTTCAAAGATCCTTCATGCTCTAAGACACCTAGATCTGTAATCATATATGTAAGAGGAGAAAATCTTGTTGATTGTTAGTGAATAGGGGTTTTCCTTGGTCAAACCCCTTTTAGGTAATTAAACCAAATGATGAGATTGTGAAATAAGGACATGAAACATGAAACAAGGAACATGAAACATGGATAATGATACCTTGAATGATGTATTGTAAATCTTCAATCTAAAATGAAGTTCCCACAAAGAATGTAGATCTAGATCTTGAAATTTGATACGAAACAATGCATACAAATGGATCTTCAATGCTACATCACAACACTAGCTCAACAACATGTTTGATGCTTGATAATCTTGACATGATAATGAATCTTGAATTGGTGCAACAATTGATGAAGAACTCTTCTCTTGAATGCCTTATAAGTGATCTTGTAAACTCTCTTGATGTTCTTGTGAAGTCTTGGAATGCTTAAATATTGAGTGCTTGACAAGTGATATCATGAAGGCTTCATGAAATAATGATTTGAGACCTTGTTTATATAGGAAATCCATCCAAGTTACTGTTTATTAGATCTTGAAGGCTGACATTCATAAACTTTGAATTTAAAACCCTGTTTTCTCGCTCAAAACCCTAAAAAGGGGCCAAATGGGACTCATATGCCATCTATGGCATATGGGTCCCACCTAGGTGGGAATCATACGCCCAAGGTGGCGTATGGGTCCCACATGGCCTTTTTAGAGAGAAAATATCAAGGAGTTGATGAATTAAGTATATTTGTTGATCTTTTCAGGATTTCAGTTGAAATATGCCTCAGAATACATAAAATAGAGTCTTAGGGGCCTATTAATGATGATATAAATGCAAGAGAGCCCAAAAATCAATGTGAAAGTATAAATAAATACATTTTACAACATTAAATTAAGGAAAGATTAGGTCAATTTAGCTTAAAAGGGCCCTAAATCCAATGTGAATGTGTTCAACACATTTCAACACTAGATTAAGGCAACATTAAGTTCATTTTAACATTAATCATCCCCAAATTAAGTGTGAAAATGCAAACAATGAAATTTTTTGACACTACAGACATATCACACTCTTAAAGGACATCAAACCCAATGACACCACCAAGAAAAGGATGCATCACAAGAAAAAGAAAATCACACCATGAAATATGCAAAATGTTGAAAGATGTCATCGATGTATGCCACCACATTAAAGTGGTTTCTAACACCATTGATTTGAGAAAATGCTTTAAAAAAGCCAATGTCCCATCCAAAGACATGAGATCTTACTAGGAAAGCTCTATGCCAAGTCATATGTTCCCAAAATAGAGCTACATCATGAAAAAGGAAGGAGGGTTGCCCCTAAAAGTATAGAAGGGATCTATGGATCCGGGGTTAGTATATCTTTGCTACAATGTTGTCATAGAGCTCAGAAACGTGATCATTCCCCAAATACTCATAGAACTGGAAGAATGACACAAAGAAAGCAAAAAAAAGAAAAATCCTTTGGGTCAACATGGAAGAGACCTAAATGTCTTGATGCCTTACATCATCCACAAGAGGAAAACACAAGACAAATGAAAAAAAAGGATAAAATGTTTACAACATATAGAAGAATTTAGATACATATAGAGGAATGCATAGAAAGATAGAGATACGTCAAATGAAATAGCATGGGGGATCACATTACACACATGCAATCACATAAAGAAATGTGAAAAATAAAAACAATGCAAAATACTAGTAAGGAACATGCAAGTCAACCTATAGCAATTCATCTGCATCCCAATCTCGGTTGGTATAAATGAAAGGAAGACAACTAGCCAAAGGGACAACATCAAGTGTCGTACTACCTAGACACATACCAAGTTCAACACTCTTTTTAGGATATTTTTCATTTAAGCTCATAGAAGAGGAAACAATGAATTTAACTCATTATGCACTTGCTCATCAATGTTTATGATATCAATGTCATCATCTAGATTAATCACAATAGGAGGTCGAATGATAATGTCTCTGGAAGGTTCTTGTCTATGTTGCGGAGAGGATTTAGAATCATCATGTATTGCTTCAGGTAAGTTCAGATTTTGATTTTTTGTGTTTCTCTTTTCTTCTTTAGTTTCTAACATACAAGCAATAGCACGATGTCTACGCCTACACTCTCTAGCATTTCAGTTTCACTTCAACCTATTGTCAATTTTCATTTGTATAGGAGTGGGTTTATCAATCATAGGATTCTTCTCTTCCTTTAGGGGAGGAACAAAAGGAACCATAGGAGGTTGTTCAACTACTTTCTCTTTAGCTTTGTAAACTTGTTTAACTTTAGGAGGCACAACAAGATTTTTTTGGTTATCTCACGGTCTCTTATAGGAAATGGTAGGAAGATTTTTCATAGGTTGTTCTTGGATATTTGGAAGGGGTCTTGGTTCAACCATTAGTTTTCCAAGGATAGGTGGATCAATCATGGGTTGAGGCATGTTTCTAAGGGATAATTTTTCCATGCACTTTGTGTTAAACTTTTGATATGCTTTGAAAAATTAGTCTTCATGAGGTCCAATAGGTTCAATAGGCTTGGGCCAAAAGAAATCAAATGGAGAGTTCCCTTGGGAAGACACAAGATTAAAGCCACTATGATGCACAGTAAAGATTTCACTGCTAAAGGGAAACTTTAAACATTTATGCACAACCGACAGGACGACATTCATGGAGTGAATCCATGGGTAGCTTCACTTCACATGAAATTGGTCCAACGATGGGATGATGGTGAATGAGACAGTTAATGTTTTTAGTCCAACTTTTAAAGGGAGATCTATCACTTGCCTATCGCAGGACAAGAAAAACTAGTGTGCGTTTTGATCCATGCTTTTGGTTTATCATATGTATATTGATAGAGTTCATGCACAAATAGGAATTCTTTAATGATCACGTTCTCTCAATAGACGAGATAAATTAATATCCCATTAGTAGGCTTGTCATTGATTCTTCTGGCTATGTAAAGAGGACCATTCGGTGCATGTTTAAGTATGTCTTTTTGTGAGAAAGCAATATAAAGAGGCAATTTTGTTGAGCCCTTATGAGGTTTAGCTTCAATAAATGACACCACTTTAGCTGGTTCATCCACATTTTCATCTTTTATATTTTCATCATCTGTGTCAACATTCATCACATCATTCTTTGTTTCACTAGCTTTGACAAATGAAATGGTGTGTTTTGGAAATGGGATTTGTAAATATTTGTAACTTTTGGTTAGGAGGAGCTCTGGAATTATTACCTTGATCATTTACACCTCCAATTTGTAGATGATTAGAATCAATAAGGTCTTGCACAAGATGTTTAAGATGCTTACAATATTTTGTATCATGTTCATTTTGTTGGTGGTAATGGCAATAAAAATTTGTTCTATACCATATAGGTAATAGTTGATTAGGATCATGAGCTCTAAAAAGAGGTAGGGAAAGCACATTCTTTTCTATGAGTTGGATCATGATATTGTGAAGGGTATTGGGTAAAGGGGTAAATTTTCTATTCCTATCTGCAAGGTCATATGAATTTTTCATCTTTATAGCAGCCACATGATTATCAGCTTGTTGATTTGGTTGAGGGAAATTAAGTTGTAAAAAGCCCTTATTTTTCTTCTTGAAAGGTTGGTAACTACTTTGAGTTGCAGATTTAGACTTTTCAGGATGGCTAGGGGGATTTTTCACATCATGACCATAATCTGTATTCTGATAATCATGAAGGGCTATACATAATTGTGTAAATGATGGGAATCTCAACATCTCAAGTTTTCTTTGGAGTTTTCTTTGTAAGTTGATGATAAAAATTATTTGAAGGTTGACATCAAGAAACTTAATGTTTATTTGTGAATAAAGCATTTGATATCTTGCTATGAAATCAATCACTTTCTCATCATCCTTTTGTTTACATGTCATTAAATTAGCTAGGGTCATCTTGGGACCAATGTGAATGTGGAATTGGTCGTAAAAGGCATCAAAAATATCATTGATCGAACCAATTGAATTATTCGGTAAGGAAGAGAACCACTCTAAAGTAGTATCCTTCAAGGATCTAGGAAATAGTTTAGCCAAGAGTTTATCTTCAAAGATGAAATCACTACATAGGGATGTAAAAGTGGAAACATGGCTAACAAGATCTCCTCCCCCACCATATTTCTCAAATCTAGGAACTTCTATACATTGTGGCATTTGTGCTCTCAATATATCAAAGGAAAAAAGATTGGTTTTGATGTATTGTGAAGGCTGACTATTGTTGTTTTGATTTAGGGTTGCGACTTTTTGTTGAAGGGATGCCATGCTTTGCATATAAGTGTGTTAAGGAAAAAATGATTGTTATTAGTGTAATTTAAAGGGGAATAAGGTGGAGTGGTGTATGTATGCAGAGGGAAAGTGAATTGTAAATTTGTGAGGGAGGATGGTTGAGGAGATATTCTATTTGAATGCACAAAGCTAGAAGGATTCCTAGTGGAAATACCTAAGGAAGTGTTCAAATTGCTAGTAGGTTGGATTGTTGTGGTAACTTGAGTACTAGTGTATGTAGGAATGGAAATGGGTATTGTAGAAGGAGGAATTGAAGTTCCACCTTGGCTTTGGGTACACCCCAAAGCTTGAGTACAACTAGTCATGATAGGGATAGTTTTGTTAACATTATGCACATTGCTTGTAGGAAGTGAAGTCATGGGAAATGAAGTATGCATACTATGATCCATAGAGGGTTGATTATCAAAATTATTAGGAAGAGAGCTAGAAAACCCAAGATCCACAGCGAATGGGATATCGCGGGATGACATGAGTCTCGAACTATGTCTCACAATAGTATTACTAATAGGACACCAAGTTGTAAAGCTCATACAAGTTTTACAAACTTGGTGTGCAAACCCACAATGGAAAGATGCTTAAAATACAATGGAATGACCTAGAATAAAATGTGTAAATGCAATTTTCAGATTCTAAACAAGGTAATTTTCTGATTACACTATGCAACAATCCGAAAGTGAAATATTGTAAATACAATAAATTGAAATATTGTAAACACAATAAATTGAATTTAGAGAATGCACTAAATGAACCAAATTATGCTCGATCTAAGAAAATGAATTTAACAAAAAATTAGGAAACTATAATAGAGATCTGATAGCAGTAAACAAAAGTACAAAAATGAAGTTTTTAAATTCTAGAAATGTAGATTCAGGTCTGATTAGGGAGACATTCGCCCTAGGGTGAACATGTCCTAAATTAGGGTTTTGAAACTATTTTTTTACAGATTTTCAAGCCTTTTCTAATGAATTTTAGATTTAGGTTTGCTACAGGATGTTTTGTTGATGTGTTTTTTATGCACTTCTCAACACATGCAGTGTGTAGGTGCACTACCTCTCTTGAAAGAAATCTCCCACAATCGGATTGCAGAACACTATCCTAAGGTCTCTAACGTCAGGTCTTGACAGTGCTTGGAATATCTGAGTTGATTTATGTGATTTTTTGGAATCACAAGGCAGACTTATGAATGAGTTACAAAGCGGGGAAATTGGATCTACAAATGGAGTTCTTAAGATGGGAGAGTTGTTGTGCGTTTGGTGTAGGTTCAAAAAATAGTCTAGAACTCCATTTTATCATTAGGTTTGGCTTTACAATGGGCAATGAACCTTTCCTAAGTTGCTTATTAAAAAAATGAAAAATGGCAGGGAAGAGGAAGTTCCTGGATCTAAAACTATGAATGAATAGTGATCATGGGGCTGCTACAGTAGACAAATTCCCTAAACTAGGTTTTGCTTGACCAAGAGAATCCTATAACTACAAAAAACTAGTGCAATCTTCTAAGGACTGCATATTTTCAGATTACACACACACTTCATGCACATGTAATCAAACTAAGTTGCAGCAATAAAGGAAGGAAGCTCAGACTAGCTTTACAAAGTGATTCATCATCAATGAACCACAAAAAGCATGAGCTGGAAATTTATCAAATATTGAAACAACAATCACCACCACCACTTCCATTCAAGAAACTAACACCTAAACTAATAGGGAAGTTGAACCATGCATACATAAAGAGCAAACTCAAAAGGAACACCCATAAATCATGCAATGATGCTTTCTATTGTTGCAAAATGTCTTTACATCAATTCTCTGACCCTTTACAAATGAGGGGCAAGCCCCTATTTATAGTTTTCCAAAGCCTGAATGAATGGCTAGGATTGAATTACATTGTATGGCCTAGATTTGATTACATTAGGGTTTCACCTACCCCCCATTATGTAGTAATTTTAAAATACAATATTGTCTTTTCCCTATTTTGTCACCTAGTGCCCATGTGCTGTAGTAGTTTTGTCATTTAGCTAATTTCCCTTTTCACTATAGCTAAAACTGCCTGAAAGCCACCTTCTTCCGGGCTGATGGATCTAAAACATTTCTCAGCTAGTCGAGCGCATCTCGTTTGTAAATTTGTATCATTAGATCAGATGATTCAACCTCTAATGGATCACTATCGTTTGTTTGGAAGGAAGAAATAGCCGCTCCCTCCCACCACCTTTAAGGACATAGGCCTTCTTCTAATACCAGCTCCATTGATGGGTGCTACAAGGAAAGGTGGGAATAAAATGAATGGTGACAGGAGCTATGCACTTTTCCTTGTTCAGCTTTCTCAATGAGTCTCCCCGACGGACCCACGGTAGGCTTCTTGAATCCTGCATACATGAAGTGCAGTAAGTGCTTTCATACATAAATCAAGACAAATGTTAGTCAAACCTTGCAAACTCCCTGTTAGATCCATCCATTCATCATCAAAAGATCATAATATTCATATTTGGAGCTCATTTGGACCATAAACATTAATGTGATCCCAAGGGGGGGCGCTAAGTCAAGCGACGGACGAAAGGCGAAAGGAAGGAAGACAACAAATGAGGGACAACATTCCCCAAGGGAAGTTCCCAAACCCAAAAAAACTTAGCAAAACCAAGATTTTCAATTATAGTGCATGGGAAAAGGGAAATAAAGAGTGCCAAGACATACTTCCTCAAGATTTGATTCATTTGAAAAAAGTGGAAGCTTGGAAAGGGAAATTCGGAGGGTCACTGCCCTTTGAAATGACAATGAGCACATGACGACTCATAAGGAAAGTCTTGGACGATGACGAAGGGATGGAGTCCCAGAAACGACCATGGAGGGGCTAGTTTCTGGAAGGTAGAACGCCAGGGGCCGACGGAAGGCCACAATGGGCAAGGAGGGACAGAGTCCTAGAAACGGCCATAGAGGGGCTGGGTTCTGGAAGGCTGAATGCTGGGGGCCGACGAAAGGTCAAAACGTCCAAGGAGGGACAGAGTCCCAGAAACGGCCATAGAGGGCCTAGGTTCTGGAAGGTGGAATGCCAGGGGTCAACGGAAGGTCAAAACAACCAAGGAGGGATGGAGTCCCAGAAATGGCCATTGAGGAGTCGGGTCCCAGAAGGCGAAACACCATGGGCCAATGGAAGGTCAAAATGGGCAAGGAGGGACGAAATCCTGGAAACGACCATGGAGGGGCCGGGTTCTGGAAGGAGGAACGCCGAGGGCCGACAGAAGGTCAAAACAGCCAAGGAGGGATGAAGTCCCAAAAATGGCCATGGAGGGGTCGAGTTCTGAAAGGAAGAATGTCGAGGGCCGATGGAAGGTCAAAAGGGCCATGGAGGGGTCAAGTTCCAGAAGGTGGAACGCTAGAGGCTGATGGAAGGTCAAAACAGCCAAGGAGGGATGAAGTCCCGAAAATGGCTATGGAGGGGTCGGGTCTCAGAAGGTGGAACATCAGGGGTCAACGAAAGGTCAAAATGGCCAAGAAGGGACGAAGTCCCGAAAATGGCCACTGAGGGGCCGGGTCTCGAAATGAAATTTTTGCAACTTCCTGAAACTTAACAAAACCTTGGTAGTTCACTTAGGCACCACAAAAACATCCCAAATCCATAGGAAACTTGTCCCCAAAGTCAAAAATGAAGGAAAAAGTGAATCGAGCAAGTAGAGAAATCCAACCAAGGAAATCCAGTAGGGTGGACTCGGAGGACCCAAAGGACTTAGAAAATTTTGCAAGGTGAAACATGGTCAACTTGAAATGATACTATGAGGCTCGCTGACCATTTTAGACACCAATATTAGGGGCACGGAAAATGAGGCAATGACACAAAATGACCCGGCAAGGCAACAAGAAGAGAGGGTCCCCGTTCTGAACGGGGCGTGTGTGCAAAACATGCACAACAAGTTTCAGGTTTAATTTTTTGTAAATGTAATATGAAATATAAGTTGAAAATGTGATAAAATGATGAACTGAAACACCTAGCTTGATATGCAATTTTATTTTCAAATTTGAAATGCAAGTTTATATGATCTAAATGATATCAAGATGACTAATTTTTTTGTATTTTTCATTTTTAAAGAATGCAAACAATGCAATTCTAAAACCCTATATGAGATGCAAATTTCAATGCAAAATAAGACACCCTAAATGAGATCTAATTCAATGCAAATGAATGTAAATGAATGCAAGATCTAATCTAAGATGAAAAGAACTCCAAAATCAGAAAACTACAATGCTCAAAAAGTGGGGTTCACCAAAATGAAACATAAGAAAAGAGGGTGATTAAAATGGAGATTAACAAGAAGATAAACCACCCTCTTTCACTAGTTATTTCATTTAATTATGCATAGATGAACATCAAAAAATAAATCTAATTGATATAACAGTAAAAAGGCAGGTTTTAAGATGGTAAAACAATGTGTACCTGTTGTAAAAAGTGCTTTTTTGGGCCTCACTAAGGACTCATTTGCCTAGTGGAAAATGTGTCCTTGTTAGGGTTCTGGAAAATCAATTTCTGGGTCTTGTTATTCTATGTCTATACTCCCAGATTGCAGGTATTTACATCCCACAAGTTAGAAATAAATTTTCTAGAAGGTTTTTTGTGATCTTGCAAGAATGATGACAACTTTGAAAATTTTGCAACTTTGACAACTTTTGCAACTTTTTCTCTCCAATTGATCTTAAATCTAAAACCTACAATCATGCATCAAGAGAGAATAAAAATGTTGATTGTTAGGGAATAGGGTCTTTCCTTGGTCAAACCCCATTTTGGTAATTAAACCTTGAATTGAAAAAATGCATAGAAGGAAAGATGAGTGAACAATGTAATGCTACACCTCACCAATCCTGAATTGAACCTTGGAGTACAAATCAACAATCTTGCATGAAGTAGCCTCAAAGAATGTAGATCTTGATCACAAAAATTGATTAGAAACAACACCTTGAATATGCTTGAATTGGATCTTCAATGCTACATCAACACATAAGCTCAACCACATGCATGATGCACTATTCCTTTGACACGATGATATGATCTTTGATTGCTATAATAAACTTGAATAATCTACCTTTGAATGGCTTTGAAATGATCTTGAATACTATCTTGATCATAAACTTGCTATAATGCTTGAAGACTTGAACTTGCTAGGTGAAACTATGTGAAATAACCTTATATTTATACTTAACTTAAGATTAAATCCTAAAATTCAAATAACAGAAGCCGACATTAGATCTAAGATTTGAATTCATTAAAATACTAATACAAACATATCCCAAGTGGGGTCCTAAGTTAAGTGAGGACCCATTCACCATAGGGTGAATGGGTCCTAGCATACTTAACTAGGACACACCTCAGGGGATGTGAAGTTATATGCAAAAAGAGTGTCCTAGGACCTAGTGAGGACCCATTTTCCAAGTGGCAAATGGGTCCTAGGTCATTAGCCTATAAGGACACATTACTTGCAAAATTAAGTGTTGTGTAATATTATTTAAGAGTGTCATGTTTTATTCCTCAGAAAATACAATAAATTAGGCTTGGATTTGAATTAAAGGGGTCAATTAAGCTCAAATTAATTTCAATTAATTAATAAATCCCTACATTAGTGTGAAAGTGTAAAGATACACTTTACAACACCCTAAATAAGGCATCATTAAGTCCATTTTATCATTAATTATTCATTTCCAAATTAAGTGTGAGAAAGGGTTGCTTTTTTTGATGCTACAAAAATAATCAAACAAATCTTACAAAAAATAGTTAGCAAACATAACAAGGATTGGCACATTCAACTCTCTTATGCATTATGGGCTTACAACACAAGAATTCATATATCTACAATAAATAAACCATACAACCTTGTTTATGGTGTGAATGTAATAACTCCCTTAGAGTTAGAAATTCCCTCTTTAAGAATCTCTCTCAGTGGCCTTATTAATGATAACACTTATAGAGAACACTGATTGCAACAACTTGAAATGCTTGATGAAGATCATATAAATGCTCTCAAACATCTCCAAGTTTATTCCAAAAGAATGCAAATTATGTATAACTATAATTTCCTTCCTTCTTCTTTCAATAAAGGGGATTTGGTCTTGTATGAAAATTGAAACACAATGTCAACACTGCTCTAGATGAGAAAGGAAAATTTATCCCAAATTGGTTAGGACCCTATATCATTGATGAAGACTATGGGTCTAGAGCATATAAACTTAAGGAAATGGATACACCTCTCAAAGAACCTATAAATGTTGTTCCTTTTTGTATATATTACACTTAGCAATTCTTTTAAATGGTATGTGTGATAAAGCATGTTGTTAGATTAAGTAGTTAGTTTCTATTTTATCTAACATTGCTTCATTCTTGACAAACATGTTTGTGTGTCTTGAATTATTTTAAGTAATTGTTCATTTACTTGAGTTATTACTTCTTTATGCATATTATTCAATTATGTGTGTGATGTGTTAAATTATATCATTATATTTATTAAATTTTACATTTAATTAGATCATAAGGGCATCTAGTTTAACATGATTACACTTAACCCAAAATGTAGCATCTAAGTAGACATAAGTGTTTAATTATATCACATTCCTAACATATAAATTAGATCATCAAAGCATTTATTAAATAATCTCATCAAGATTGCTTAATAGATCATATCGACATCTAATTTAAAAGAACACACAACTCATAAAAACAAAATCATACTCATATATAGACCATAAGATTCATATACATCAAGTCACCACAATAGAAAAATATGGTATGTCATAAGAAAATACATCTAAGTAGCTCTATGACTACTAGACTCCTCAAGGCCTGGTGGTGATACCCATCATGAGATGATGGCTTGATAATATCCCTTGGAGCTAATCTTCTCTTGTAGACCATCTAACTATCCTACTATTGTAGCCTCATGTACAAGTGTTGTGATGCATTCATGCTCGATCCAATCCCTCTCTACTCATACCCTGCTTAGGTCCACCCATAGAATGGCTTATGCCAAGTGATCTCAGTAGGAACTCAAGTGGCTCTAATATCCTCATGTGCAACCCTAAGCTCCTCATGTGTAGCTCTGATCTCCTTGTAGGGAGCTCTCACATGCTCCTCTCTAGCTATAGCCTACTCCTCTCTAGATTGAACCTCTAATTTTTTCAGTTCTAACCTCATGAATGGTCATCATCACATCATCATAAGATTTCCTCCACCATGATAGGAGATTGAATAAACTAGTATGGAATCCTACACTCAGTGGTAGCCTATGCTCGACCTATAATGGCTACTGTGGGGGCATTAGTGGAACCATGTCTGCGATGACTCGACTGAAGAAGTCGAGCCAATCTCGTGTACTAACTATAACAAAGAAACCATAAAATAAGTCAGAACAAGATATGATATATAAGCATAAGAAACACCCTCATCACCCTTCAAGAGAATTGGATGATTGATTTGAGTTCCTGCAAGTTAATGCTCACAAAACAAATAGACATGAAATATTAATTAACTCACATGAAAACTTGATGCATTGCTAACATGATACTTGATTGATAATAAATGTTTTAAACTCTACTAATTTTTCTCTCGACTGACTTTTAGGATGCTCAAATTGTTCAATCATTTCATTATGACTTAAAATGGTGAGAAGGATGTGTATTTATATTCATATTTTTAATTTTCTACAAAAGCAATTATTGATAGTCAATAAATGAATTAAAAAATCCTAAATGTTAATATGTTGACAATGACATATTTAAATTAGGGCCAAAATAGGCTGGAGAAGGGGGCTAGTGCCCTTGACCAAACTTATTTTGGGCCTTTAAGTGTCATTAAATAAATATTAATTGATAATTCTCAATTTAACTAATTTTTTGAATATGATCATAAAATGTGAAAATTAAGAGCACAAATGGGTCTTGGAACATAGGGGGAGCTAAACCTAGTGTGAAATTGTCAAGGGTGACAATTTAGGATGCTACACAACAAAATGATAAAAAAATCTTGGAATTCATCATCATTTAAAAGGATTATATTTTAATTTTAATACAATATTATTAAGGCATAATATGCTCACAAATATAAGTACTTTTAACACTTCCATGTTTCTTCATGTACTAAATAATCATTATATTGAAGAGATACAATCAAATAGTCTTCTGAAAAAACTTCTTAGTAACAAGTAAGTCATCCTTTCTAGGCTTTCTCTCCAAAAAATTTCCGAAGGAAACAACCACATGTTGCAAATAAGTGCATTAATTTTAATGAATTTTGAATCTCATAAGAGAATTCTAAATTTATGCTAAATCAATGATTTTCTCCTTATAAAATAATTCATATGAAACCATCAATACACCTGCATATATCTTGGCCTTATAATGTCATAATCACTAGAAAATAAATAAATAAAAATATCATAACATAGCCACATTAATCATAAAGTAATAGTAATAGTTTATGTTGCAAATACTATGTATGTATCAATAGTAAATTAATGATTAAACTAGTAATAGTTTATGTTGCAAATAATATGTATGTATCAATAAAAAAATAAATTAATCATAAAGGGATAGTTTACCTTCAATCCTCTCCATGTTTTGATAATTTATTTTACTATTGATAGGAACATAAATAAATATAATATCTAACACAAGTTAATATTAAATTTGAATGGATCGTTATTAAAGACTAGGCATAGTCCATACACATGATTTATAAAAGGATTTTAGAAAGTATCTAGAGAAAGGTTTATATCCAAATATTGGTTTAATGAATACTTCTACTAGTGAAAAATTCTTGTAAATAAACAAACACTATTATTTTATAACACAAACATATTGATATTTATATCATCTTATCCTAGGAGATTTATCATGATAATGAAATTAATTATTTATTTAATTTTGAGAAATGTTCACTTATTTTTATTTATGCATAGATTAAGCATGATCAAGAAGAAGAAAAATAAGTCTACATTGCTTCAATAGACAAGATATAACTATTCACAAAGCCTTAGATATCACTTATCTAAAAATATTTGAATTTTTTTAATTATTGAAATTAATTATAATTAAAACAACGAAATATAACACAAGATGCATACAATTATCTTCCAACATTTAAATAGTATAGTTTTGAATCATTAAAACTAAATCATTATTAAAAGATGGAACATATAATACACACAACAAAAATATTTAGAGATGATATTTATTTAAAAACTAAAAAGATAAATATTAAATAAATAATAAATGATAGCTCTTCTAAGTAGAATAAAATATTTTATTTTATTATTTTTGAAAAGTAAAATACAAAACATAAACTAATATCTATCTTTAGAGATATGATTCTTGAAGTGCCTATTTTACTTAAATCTAGTAAAACTAGATACCTCAACAATAATGTCTCTCATGACTAGGAAAAAGAAGATGGCTTTTAATGAAGAATTGCTTACCTTGGGTAATAAACATTATGACAAGAACTGTAGGTGGCAGACACCCTCAAGAATATGAAATAGTCTGTTGTTTAGTTGCTTTTTGTTTTATTGCTGTCTGTTTTGTTGCTTTTGAATCCTGTGCCTTGTAGCAGCATTTCGTAATTTGAAGTTTCGGGTCCTTTCTAAAAACCTTTCTCCTGATAATAAAAAACAATCTCTTTCAAAATCTTTTACATATATTTTTCTAAAAATGAATTTACTAATATAAATATCTTAAATACATTTTTTTTAAAAATCATGAAGAATTATCTGATATAATGACTCCATAATAAAAACACCACTTTCCTGTAGAGCAACCTCCAATGGCCATGGTGAAGACACTCCTTACTTTGATGGCTGGGAAATCCTTAGCGTCCCCAGAATAACCCATCTGAAATGATTCAGATGGGCTTAGCAGAAAATCAGGTGCCTATTTCGTTGGATTCGGCAAAGCTCAATCATTATTGGAAAATACAAAATACTTGTGTCTCTGTTTAGCAGAGCTTACAAATAATGCCATTGCTTTTTCAAATGTCTTGCAGCTTTCGTTCGATTTAATAGAAAACTGGGTGAGAGAACACCCAGAACAAATTAGGAGGCTGTTTCGTTGGATTTAGTAACACGCATATAGGTATCTGATTTTCTGCGAAGCCCATTTGAATAGGGCGATGACATCATCTTGCAACTCCATGCCACAAGATGTAACAAATTGCATTCACCAATCTGAAAGATCCCAACAATAATATATTAATACCATCTGGAAAATCTCTACAACTGTTCTTTAGTACCATGTTAAAATTTAACAATTCTAGACTTTAGGGTTTGAAAAAAATATCTTATGATAACCTTCAATCAGACCCTGCTCTAACTTGCATACATAGAAAATTTAAAGTATGGAAAACAAACAAACAATAAACCTGGCCTTAGCAGAAAATCTGGAATAATTTCAGATGAGCCATCAAAGCGGTGTTGGCAGTTGCATGGTGTTAAGCAATTGAGTTAATCCTCTGCTATGCTATGTTATGCTGCGAAAGGAAGAGATGATGGGTATCCTATTTGTAGAGGAAGGGTGAGAGGAGGTGAAGAGGTGAATTTCAGGGTTGCTTCCAAGTTTGAGAAACAGAAACAGCAAATCGTCCAACCTCAAGAGGATGTTGTAGCACAATTTACCACCACCATCTGGTGCACGTGAAAGATGAAACACAAGTCAATATTTCCACGTTCTCTCAGCTTTAAAGTCAGGCAAGAGTATCTGGCCATGGGTGAGAGCAGGTGAAGAGGTGAATTTCAGGGTTGCTTCCAAGTTTGAAAAACAGCAAAATGGCCCAACGTCAACGTGAAGCATCGTCGCTCCACAATTTACGACGACCATCTGGTCCACAAGTTTCGAATTTGGTCCGTAGGAGGTATCTTGGAGCACAAGTTACGGCAGGACTTGCCTTGGTACGCAACTCAGTATATCCATTCACGTTCTATCAGATTAGAGCCATGTGTGTTGGTATCACCTATAATCCCTACTTCGTTGAATATCCTTGTCAATTTCTTCATCTTCAATAGAGATTTGACCCTACTAGACGATATTTTGTGCACTAGCTTACTTTCAATAATCTCCATTCAATGTTTTGAACACAAACGAAAGGTGGTTAATTCACAAAATATGGGATAGTTTAAATTTTATGGGCAGAAAGTCACAGGAATTGATTTTAGAGAAACTATATGATTAAGACTGTTTCATTTGAAATAATATTATAATGAATCATTTTTCAAAAAGTCTTAAAGTTTCACCTTTCTCACTGTCATATGGATGTAATGTGTGCTAACTGAGAGATGGCTTCATGAGAACCATAATTAAATAAATATGAGTCATTAAAATTTTATTCAAAAACTATATAGTTAATTTTGATTAAATATCATAAATTTTAAATCTCATTGATTTTACTATCAAAGTGTGCTATAATACAAATCTTACAACTTTATTTATCTTATAGAAGAGAAAAATGTGTATTTCTCTTTTTTATTTCACTTTGTGAAGATGTTGTTTATGTATAGCTCTAGCAATTATTTTCACTTTTTTAGTACACTTATTGACCCAATCTTCAATCTAGCACCATGTTATGTTAATCCCCCACTTTATAGCAATATTGTCATAGTTCTTAGTGCTTTTCATCTTTCCTTGACTTGAACACACCTACAATCTAGTCTTCCATATTTAAAATTTAAAAATCTTGATTTTAAGGCCAACAATCTTAAGATACTTGTTACTCATCAATGTGTACACCAAAAATTTCAAATTGCATGTCTAAGGTTGTGTATTTAAGGATATCATCTCAATACCCTTTTATGATCAATTATTAACATATTACACTTACAAATTCAATAACACACATAAATAGTCTTATTTTTTATTAACCTTATTTTACATCAAGGGTAACTACTAAGCACCTACAATATTTTGTTTTCTATTTTTTATCTTATTCGATCAATTTAGGCATTTGACTTCTATCAAGGAAATCAATCATTCTTCCCTCTATACACAAAATACTCCTAAAGGTGATTCTTAGCATTGCGCTATTATCAAACACATGTATATAATTAGAAAAATATTCTCTACACAATTCAATGGATAGTCTTTTCTTTGAATGCAACAATTCCATTAAGGACATAATCACATTAATCAAACCATATTGCAACATGATCTTATCCTAGTATCTAAAATCTTGGGTTGTCTTCATCTTAGGGACCTTTCTTCATTTATTGAATTTAAACTTTGAAATGTTAGCTCTATATCATAGTATCTCAACATAAAGTAAATAATATTCTAATTTATGAGTAAATCCTAATCCCTTCTACTTTCATTTATCATTTTTTTTTTTTTAGTGTCAAATTTTAGCTCATAAATTAAGCTAGTGAAATTACAATAATTTTATGTTGATTTCTTTATCATTATTTAGAAATCCAAATTAGTTGTGGGGTGTTTTACTATAATATTTACAAAAAAAATATCATCTAAAGAGGCCTCTTCTCAAATGGATATTGTCTAAGTCAATAAATATCTTGTTTTTATGATGTTAGGTGAACTTTGTTAAATAATGTTCTAATGTTTGTGAATAATTTGAGCATACTTAATGTTTAAAAATTTAATGTCACATTGTTTAGATACACACAAATAATACTAAGAGATTTCTATTAAAAATATAGTGGATTGTTGTCATGATAACATCAAATTAAGTGTATAGATAATTGTGTTTATGCATTAACAAATATGCTAATAGAAATGGAGAAAAAATAAAATCAACAAACCATTTTAAACTAATTCCTTATAGCATTAGATGTATGTGGAGAAACCCTTTTGGGAAAAGAACTCCACTATTAAAGAGAGGCTCATGTATGTATTAATATTTTAAAATAAGAGTACATAAAAAAATATCTCCCTTGAATTCAATAGTTTTTGTGTACTTGTAAATCAATCCATTAAATATCTATTACATGCCTCCAATTTCTAGATAATAGGAATAAAAAACCATAAATAGTTAAAACCATGGTATCTTGTCAAAAACCTACACTCTACTCATGGAGAGCATATTTCAAAAATAGAAAATAACAAGAATACAAATATGTGAATAATTGATGTTGAGTGATCACAACTTCTAAAGATGACTTCCTAATTCCTTCACCAACATGCATGGGACCTACCCAATAAATGCAACATTCTCCATAACTTCCTCCTAGCACTGAGGATAGGAAAACTACCATAAATAATCTTAAAACACTTTGTAACTAATACTATCATGCTCCACCTTCCTACTCATATTTAATTCAACCAATAAAATAATTAAATAATATAGCTCTTACCCACCTAAAAGAGAATACATTTTCCCTCTCCAAATATTTGAAAATATGGCATACATACATTATGATTATAATTAATTATGACACTTTACTAGCATTGTCCTGCTTGATATTATACATTTGAATAACATACAAAGTAAACACAAGATAAATCAATTACAAGAGGGTAAGTACAAGATAAAGGATATACTTTTTGGTAAAAGAGATTATTTTTTTCTAAACATCAAAGTTTATCATAGTTGGAGAACATAATTGAAGCACTTATACATACAATATTAACATGGTGTAAAAATATGAAATGTAGGATTTTGTTTCTAGATTTCAAATATGAAATTTATTCTATTACATAGATGATAAAAGTTGGCTTTGTATATGATACATTACAAAAGTATATTTTTTAAAATTATATGGTTTGGTCCAAAATATTCATGTGTATAGCAAACATAATTTGACCTAAATGAAAGTATTTTTAGAAATAATTTTGTTGAAAGGTGCTTATGATAGTGAAGTTTGCTTAGGATGTGTTTTTGTAATTTTTAACTAAATAATTTTTTTTATATGTAAGATGATTTATATTAAATTTTCCAAAAAGAACTTATGCCAGTGAAACCCACCAGATACAGTTTTCACCAACAGAGTGACATATTGGCCATAACGACTGTCATGAACAAACCAACTAACCAGATGCAAGGTGAAAATAACTGTATACATAGGAGATTATAGACAAGCTTACTATAACTATCACCAGCCAACCAACATATAACATATTTCTAAATCACTCGACACAAAACATAAACCAAAAATATAACTAGACATTTTAGGAGGATCTCACAGCACCAAGGAAACCATTAGCTAGTGGGAAGGATTTGAAGTCCGAGACCCATTTCTTTCCAAAGGATAATTGTAGCTAGAACACACTTTTTAGATAATCAACACCAACCATGACAATTTGTTTGTGCTCCACAATGGCCATGCCCTTCAAATCTAGAATGAAAGGGTAGTAGTTCACTACCTCCTTTGGCACATAGAATTGAGCCATGCCTTTTGGCCACAACACCCCTATGCCAGAGATGGCGATGAGGAGAACCTCCTCTAGTCCAACCAAATAATCCACAGAGAAATGCCTCTTTATCAGAGCCGCCACATCCTTCTTCGCCATATGAATATCAAGAAAGACAACCAAAAAGCGAGAAGTGATTGTTGTTTCAACCCGAAAGGACTCAAAATTATTGAGAAAGTGTTTCCCCAAAATCATTTTGACAGTGACCAAGATGAGAGGGTCATGCTTTTTGAGAAAACCCTTGAGATGATCTGTGATGACCTTGCGAAATACCATTTGACACACCGAGCTATCCAAGTGAATTAGTGTATTGAATCCACTGGACATCAATGTATCAAAGGACATATGCACTACGAACTTTGAGCACTCCTCCGTACCGCCTTGCAAAACTAGAACTCACCACCAAATCTGATTAACCAAGCTTCGATGAAAGGAATGAAATCCCTACCACCAATAATGAATATTAAGCTTGCCAAGTGCCATGGCCTCTATTTGTATTAATTGCTTTGCATGAGTGTCGTGCATGTTGCCAGCCCATAAATGATGTCGAGTGCCCAGATCACATATGAAAATCAACACGCATTATCCAAAAGCATACTCAAAATGACAATTCAGGTTGCCAAATTGTGTGTTTCGTATATTACCTAACTTCCTAATAATGAAGACAATATTTCATTGAGCTACGATGCCGCCAACAAATCCACATGTCCACCCAACTGTCCATGCCCCAAATTTTGTGATGTTGCATTGCCAACTATATCGTCTAGTCATTCCAATCACCCCTTGACCATGGGTAATCTCATTTGATTACCAGCTCTCCACAACTCCTAATGTGGAGAGTCCCCCACCCTACCGCTCACATTCTTTATTTCATGTCAAAGGTTGAATTCCCTGATTGAGATGTCATCCGCTCCTTGGTTGGATAGGAGATCCACCTCAAAATTGCCTTCCCTAAAAATATGATTAAACATGATAGCCTCAAACCTGTCTACCAGGTTTATAGCAATGTCTAGTCTCGCTCCCAATTCCCAATTTGTCACCTTCCTTATGCATAGAGCATTGATCACCAGTGTGGAATCACCTTCGATTTCCACCTTCGTTGCCTTTTGTTCATGACAAAGCTTTAGACCCAAGATTAGTGCCTGAAATTCTACCATATTGTTTGTTCCAATCGGGAGGGGGGTAGCCATTCTACCATCTATTTTGCTATTCTGGTCACACACGATGCAACCAACCCTTGAAACACTCGAATTTCCCCTAGCCGCCCCATCAATATTGAGTTTAATCCAGCCAGTATCCGGAGGAATCACCTAACTTTATTTTTGTTGCTTTGAGTTTTGAGGTCCCCATCACCTCCAAATGCAAGGACATGAAGTCCATGCCAAGAGCTTTGCATATTGGCATCCTAGACCATGAAATTGACCTTTTCTAACATCTAATCACCATTTCTTGAGTTTATTAGTTCCACGATACTTATTTCGATTTTTTTAGTAATGATGTAACATGCATATCTTTGTCCAAGAAGATCCTACGGTTACACTCTTTCCAAATTTCCCATATTACAATCGATGGACTTGTTGTCCATAAGTTGTTGAACATTTCTTGTTTGTAGATTGTTGGCCACCCATTGAGCAACTTTGCTAGCTTATTTGGGAGCACGAACTACCATTGAAGCTTGGAAAGTAGTCAATTCCAACAAGTCTGAGTGTATGAATGTTTAGAAAAAGGTGATCCCCATCTTCTTCCTATTGTTTGCATAAACTACATCAAGAATGGCCATGATATCCCAATTTGTTGAATCTGTTAGTGGTTAATGCCCTACCTTGAGTAGCTACCCAGGTAAAAATTCCTACCTTCAATAGACACTCTTCGTTCCAACATAGGTGAATCAAGATATTTGAGCTTCCTTCTTTGGAATTGGCCAATTCTTTGTATCCACATTTTGCATTATATTCCCCATCTGTCAAAGCATTCCAATTGAGCCTGTCTTGCCCCTACTTGAGGAAAATGATACAACTATTCAACATGTCCTCATAATCCACCATTGAACCAACATCCAATCCAAGATTACACAGACACTTCCACTTGTAGTTGAGGTACCTATTTTCATTTGAAACTTCCATGTAATCTCTTACCTTATCCCCCCATGCCTGTTTAGTGAGTCTTTACACATGCTCAAGTTTTGTAATTTCTTCTAGTTTCTAGCTACCTTTATAAGAATCTTCCCAAAATAAAGTAGATCTTCCATCCATAATCTCCTAGGTGAGGTGGTCTATTATGAGTGATTGACAATTCCTCATAAAACTTCAGATTCTTGAACCCTCGGGAAGGGAATGGGAGGCACAAAGATATTATTTATGTTGTTTTCCAAATACTTCACCCTGACAACCATGACCCACTTGAGATCCCATTTTGTGTGAACAACCCATATCAATTTTTCACCCAGGGCTTTGTTTTGGTGAGCTAGAACCTTCATTCCAACCCCATCCTCCTCTCTACTTTTGCAATTTTTTTCCCAACTCACCAATGGGAACATACGTTGATCTATGTTACCTTGCTAGAAGAAAGTTTTCATTTTCTGGTCAATGGACTTACTGGCATCAGTCAAAAGAGGAACACATGAGATCATATAAATTAGTAGGGAAATGACCACTATCTTAAGCATGGTGAGTATGCCCGCACAAAAAAGCTAGCGGCTCTTCCAGGAAGACAATTTGTTTTTCACTTTTTTGATTAAGGAACTCCATGTGCTTCCAGGCTATAAACCTTTGGTCAAGGAAAGTGAAACATAGAAAAAGGGGGAGAATAGAGAAGAAGAATTTTCTCAACCCACCTTTCTCTATATGGGTGTTTCATTCAAAAGATGAGATCCAAGAACCTTGAAACAACTATCAACCCAAGAGGTGAATTGAATCAAGATTGAGGGATCTTGCACTCTTTCCTTTATGAAAGGATGGGGTGGTGAGCTAGATCTAAATTTGAGGGAGAGAGAATTAGGTTACTGAACAAACCCTAATCTGAGGTCTAACACACAAATGCATAAATTAAGCACAAAATAGAAAGAAACTGTAGCTTTTATGAAGGAACAAGAAGGTAAGGATGCAGTGCACCTAGTGAAATCTGATTTTTTTAATGCTGCTAACAAGGAATAATTCACCACCAAAGGCGAATGGGTCTTGGTAGGCCTTTTCGGGGAGCTTTGAACTGGAAATAAAAGCTTGAAATGTTTGGGATCTGATGCCTGTTAGCCCTCAATAGGGACTCATTCACCCTTAAAGGTGAATGGGTCCTATTATGGTTTTCCAGGAATCTCTAAATCTAGGTTGTAACTTCCAGGTCTTCTCTTCTCCTTGACACTTTGAATTTCCTATTTCCGAATCTGGATCTTCCTATAACCTATAAAACAAATTTGGTATCTTGTTGGTGGATAGGGGTTTTCATTAGTCAAACTCATTGTTGGTAATTAAACCTTTGATGATGAATAAAAAGTTGAAACATGCAATAGTGTGTGCAATCTCAATCTTAAGTGTGTCTAAGACTAAGATCCAAGAGAATGTAAATGCAATTTTAGCCCATTATGTTAGAATAAAACCCTTGAATGCAATGTGAACAATGTAAATGGCTCACTAAAAAAGATGTCTAATCCCTCCAATGAATCACAAATCTGAAAATACCTCTTATAGGATGCAAATAGGATGATTACATAAGATGGAATCAATCCAAAAACAAGTCCTTAGGCTTGGTTGTATGACTTGTGCATCTCCCAACACCTAGAATCCTTCATGATTCTCCATAGGAATCTATCATCAATCTTCAACAATACTTGATCTTGGATACAAAATGAGCTTGAAGAACTTGAAATGCTGCTCCAAACTTCACTTTTGCTTTAATGCTTTGTCTTGCTTGCTTGTAATGACTTTCTATAGTCTTCTCTTTTAAATTTCTTAGATGAAATTATGTCAAATAACCTTGTATTTATACTAAATTAGAGATTTAACCCTGAAATTCAAAGAATTCAAGTTGACCTTAGATATGGAAATGAAATTCAAAAAGAGGGTCCTTGTTAAGGGAGGACCCATTTTCCACCTTGGGCAAATGGGTCCTAGCTCACTTTCTAGGACTAAGCTCTGGGGGGTGAAAAGAGGATCAAAAACCTAGTTAGAATATGCCAAGAAAGTGAGGTCCTGTTAAGGGAGGACCCATTCACCCTTTGTGGTGAATGGGTCTTGGCACACTTTTTGGGACCTAAAATTTTCCACATTCAAGGTTATGTCATTTGATTTCCAGGTGTCGAGATTGATCTTCGAGAGGTTCCATTGAATTTGAATTAAGGGGGCAATTAAGTCTAATTAACCACCATTAATTAATATCATCCTAGATAGATGTGAAAGTGTGTTTAAACACTTTATAACACCACAAATAGGGTCTGGTTTAAGTACAAGAGGGGTTCATTAGGCTTACTTAGATGAATAGAGCTTAGAAAAGTGTGAAAATGTGTTACAAAACTCTTACAAAAGGTGAAATTTAAATATATTTTAATTAAATAAGGGTCCTAGAGAGGTGTGAATGTGTAAAACACCTTACAACACCACTCTAAAGCATAATTAAGTTAATTATTTGTCAATTATTTCAAATATAGTGTGAAAAATGATTTATTATTACACTACAGGAAGTCCCAAATATTTGCATGGGAGGGTTCCTTTTTTAAATTTTAGTATCCTTAAAATCTAATTTTCTCTATCAACCCTGGTGTTGAAAAACAAGACCTCTAATTTTTCTACTCACCTCCTAACTAGATGCCAAAGCATATTTATCTAAAATCTTCTTAAATTTCCTTACCTCCCTTTCCTAACTTATGTCAAACAACTTTGTGTCATCAGCAAACTGTTGATGCATGATTTCTCGTAGAGCACTTGTTACCTACAACTCAAGCACCTTTTCATCCCTCCACCCTTTGTTGATGGATCTTCCAAGGGCCTTGACCATGATTATAAACAAAAATAGAGAAAGTGGATCCTCCTATTGGAGACCATGAGAGGCGTTAAAATACCCTTCCGAAGAGCCATTCAATAGCACCAAAAACCTGGGGCATGCCATCCAACCATAGATCCATTCTATCTAGTCCTTGTGGAAGCCAAATTCCTCCAATATTTTGAACAAAAATATCTTGTTTACCTTATCATATGCCTAATTTGTGTCTTTAAAAATCCCTCGTGTACGATAAATGTAATTTGAGCAAAATTAATTGTAAAATATGTTTTGATTAGATTAAAACTGGAAGGGCTAGTACCCATTACAAAATATCCATAGAGGTAAATGAGGAACTCACGAGAAGTGAGAAACCCAAAAAACTAAAACATAAACTTAAGCTTAAATAGTTTGAACAGGAAAAAAAATAACAAAGAAAGCACACAAAGCTGAGACCAACACAAAACCATAGGATACTTATAGGTCTCCCAACAACTTGAGACCAACACGATCACATTCCATTCCTAGGACAAAAATTGGGGCTTCTTTTCAAAAGTTAGAGGCCTCTACTAAATGGCCTGAGTATTCACTGTGACATCACAAGTTGAGGTATCCACCATTTACCCTTCTTCTACATATGGCCATCCTTTAGACCATCTACAACCTATTTCCCCCAGCACTTCCTTAATTCATCCTCAAAAACCTAAAGGTTGAGGGTATTGTTTTTCACAGTTTCTTTACTATAATCAGTAATGACCCTGAGGCATTGCATGGTTTTCTCTTGGTATTGATGGATAACATCAATCTTAATCAATAAATTCTTTTTTTCTTCCTCTGTACTAATAATGGCACATAAATCTTTCAAATCCTTTTCCCACATCACCCACTTCTCAAATGACTTGGCCAAAGAGGTAGTCATGTCCCAGTGCTCCTTGTTCTCCACCTCCCTCAGCCATGGGACCTGTTGGTCAAGAACCTTGCCCTTTAGACTTTGGATTATTTATTTGGCCATTATCAGTTGGCGCAAGATCCACTTCATGATATCCCTCTAGATATTAATTATCTCTGATATTTCATTGTTTTATTATAGAGGGGGTCACCAGGGGCATGAATCGACCTAGGTTCACTTCCGATTTCCTCCAGATTGATGCACAAATTGGGAGAATTTTGAGGGTTGGGGTTGGAAATAGGGGGTATTTTGAACATCAAAGATATTCACATGAGAAGAAGAGTGTAAAGGCTCAAGTTAGTTGGCATGGGATTCCACGCCTCATCATCATTTGAGTTTTCAGACTCCCCCAATGTAGAAGTAGAAATAGGCGTGGGTTTTGAAAAAGCCTGGGTGTATTTGATGGGGTCAGGGGGGGTTTATTAACAGGGGTTTTACCCTGGGCTCATATGCTACGCTGAATAGCAAGAGGGGTTTCATCGAGAGTAATAGAGGTGCTAGGATCCATAGAGAGATTGATGGGGTCGTGAATGGTTAAAGTGTTCTTATGAATAGATGTAGGGGAGGGAAGCAATGTAGAATGAAACTTGCAAAGATGATAAATAAGGCCTTGGTGGATAGATAATTTCTTGCATTTAGCCTACACACTTCTATAAAACTTCTCAAGCAAGGACATAAGCCAAAAGGTAAAGTTCATTTTGACATTATACCTAATATGATGAAGCATAGGGAAAAGATGAGCGTGGAAGTGGAAGAATCACCCTTCGAGTGATACATACCTCATGAGCACTTCTGTAATTTTTCTCCAAACATTGAGTAATTCTGCGCGATTAAATCCATTTTGCAATCTATTCACCCTCTTGCCATCTTTCAAAAAATGTTCCATGTCTTTTTGGTAATGGCCATTCAAATTATGAGGAATGTGAACCCCTTCCAAAGAGATCCCCATCACCTTTGCAATTAGCTCAGGAGTCACCATGAAGGAAACCCATTCAACAATAATAGTTTCATTCACCCAAGAATTAATGAACACCAAATAAATATTGGGGTCATGCCCCTACATCCCCTCCACAAACAAAGTCATCTTTCCCTATTCTAGAATGACTCAAACCTCCTTGTCTTGCTTCCATCCCTCACAACTGGTAGGGTTATCCTAAACTAGATCACCCCCGATTGCTAAAATTGCAAATTTCAGAGCAAGGTAATACCAGTTGTAGAAATGGCTATATGAAAACCAAAGCTGCAATTAAATGTAAATATGAAAAGATGGATTAGAAAACTTAAGTTTCCATAATCGAGGATCATGGGAACTATCAATAAGAGTTGACATCGTATCTAGCTCGTTCTCATTTGGATATTACTTTAGCATCATGTTGAATTAATTTGATCACCTAACCTAGGATATGGAAGATATTATCCCATATTACTAAATTTGGAGTAAAGGCTCCAATATTTCTAGATATTATCCCATATTACTAAAATATGTTAAATATCATCATGTACAGAATGATTTCTAGATTGAGAATTTATTTTTTTAAAATTCAAAATTAGAAGTTGTTATCTATACTAGATTTCAATATGGTTCAAAATTTTTGAAAATAAGTTATCAACTATATCAATAAAGTGAGTTTTTTCTTGTTTTTGAAAGAGGGAAAAACAGGTTTTACAGGGACCCGAAACCACGAAGTTTACAAAATAAAGATAGAGTCATTAAAGACACCAAAGTCGGAAAGGCTGTAAAAATTATGAGGGTTGGATTTCTTGTTGTTCTTGTTACTAATATGTCATTTTCCTTGTAGGTCCAATGATGAGGGTTGGATTTCCAAGGATAAAAATTATCCCATAGGTCTCAAATTTATAATTTTATGGAATGTATACCCAGTCCAAAACACATACCTATTAAAAAAATGAACAAGTATATGGTGTAAGTAGAAATGCGTGCCCATTTTGAAAACTAAAATGAGTACCTATTTTAAAAACCAAAATGAGAATCTATTTCATACTTGTAGGAGTTTAGGCTTAGACACACATTCCTAACGAGTTCCTAGATTTTTTTTACAAGTGTGTACCCATTCCTCTTAGGATTTTTCTCTTGTGATACTTCCAATAAAATTGGACTCAACTTCTTGCACTTACTCAAGATCCAAGCCCCATGGAATTCCTACAATAGGATAACTTCTTTTTTCTCACTTTTTTTTTGATAGAATCTACAATAGTATCTTGAGTTTCAACATTTTATAAAATAACCTTACCATTCTCTACCATCTTACAAAATTGATACGTAATGTCAACACGTTTAGTATGAGCATGGTACATGACATTCTTGGGAAAAAAAAAACTTTGATAATCACATATGGTTTTAATCATCCTTCGATCAAACCTAATTCCTAAACATAGTCTCTATGACTAAACCACCTCCTAAGACACATGTGTACAAACCATGTTCTCTACCTGATTGGTGGATAAAACAACCAATATATACCTCATACTCATCTAATTATATAAAATAAAGAGAACAAGTAGCCATTAGTGGACCTTTAACTATCCCAAGTCACCTATTTGACCTACATCAATAAAATATTTTATGCTCAATATCTTGCACACATCATTATACCATAATAAAATAATCATTAATCAAAGGCTCCTCATAAATACCTAAATATATTTTTTACATAATTCTAATGCTCCTTGGGTATGTGCAGGATCATCATGGAAAAAACAAGCCTTTAAGTGGCAAAAAATTCATAAAAATTAGAGTTAGGAAACTTGACGTGAAAATTTGAATAAGTTATCTATATTATTTTAAAAATATGTAAGAATATAATCTATAGCAAATTGAATGTAGTTTCTAAGCTACTAGGTTTATTTACAAAAAAAATAAAAATCTATTTGGTGAAAATTTGAAATTTCAATGCAGTAGTACTTAAATTTCAAGGAAAAAATAAGAAGTAGGTGTCTTTCTAACCACCCTAACCACAATAAAATGATAATATTTTTTTATAATAATTTAGAATAAGTAGAGGGCTCATGTCCGGATGTGATGCATTTTTTTTGTAATTTTTTTTGAACTAAATAATTAATTATGAATTTTTTATTACAACTTTCAAAAAATATAAAAAGTCGTATGTCTGACCACCTTAACTTGGTCAAAACTTCATGAAATTCAATTTTTTTTTTTTAATGGACTATAGTATGTGAAGCATAGAATGTGACGTATATTTCAGATTCAAAAAATGTGACACCGTTTGAAAGCTATAGATGTTTTTCAATCAGCCTATCAATCAGGACTTTAGTTATAATTCAAATAGAAAATGAATAATAATTATTTATTAAATTCAAAGTAAAGCATAATTTATATTGGTAGAAAGTTGAGAATCTCCTTTAAAAATCATTTTCGTTTCATCAATTTTGGGTAAAAAAAAAGTCGTCAGCCACATACCCTACACATACCCATCATATCGCCACTTTTTGGCCCATCATGATCCTGCACATACCCCCTTAATAAAGTTATATTTAAACCTACTAAGAGCTCCTACTACTTGGGAAATATTTAACCCAGTGTAACCATTGCATACATTAAGATTTCAATAAACTAACAAATAGAACATTAGATATGTCCTCCAAATCATCACCTAATCTAGGAGTGATGTAATCATGGATGGAGGATATAATGAAGGACTATTCAATCATACAACCTAATGGAAAAAAATCAACATAACTTGATACTTACTCCTTAATTATAGACTTCCATAATAGGCTTCCAACATGCTAGGAATTGGCCATTTGATTACAAATGGGCACACTATGTGCAAATTATAAAATTTGAAGAGTATTACAATGACTAGGAATCTTATTCACTATAAATTCACTACCTTCAAATTATAATGAGAAATGTTCATATAGTGCATTATATCCTTATGAGTGATCTTAATCAACTACAAGGAAGTACAAAGCTCAATTCCAAGTTTAATGTGTAGTTAGCCAAACATCAAAATGATTCTTCTAAAATGAATGCAATGATGATGGATCAAAGAATATTTTAAGGTGGTTCATATCATAATCTCTCTCTTGGGTCCCATAGATTTGGAAATGTGTTCCCTTTTTGTTGCATTCTTCATATAGTTGTTACGAGCCTTGAATAGTGAAATTAAATGCTATTGTTCTATGACCAAAAATATTTCTAATAATGAAGTATGCCTTTGCAATAATCTAAAGCTTCTAGAAATTGGATGTTATTTTGTTGTTCCTAATAATGCATTTGATTATGTATATCGGTTTCATATAAAATCTCCCTTTTGACCACTAAAGTATAGAGAAATGTTGTGTCATTTTGATCTCACCATTATATCTAGAAGCACCAAATTAGCTATGTTTAACCTTTATTTCATCTAGATTTGGCAACTAGAATCTTACTAATGGGGTCACTAGGGTTTGCATTAATTTTTACAATTATCCCCTGTAGGAAGATACCATGCAAAAAATTGAATACACTATTGTGTCCAAAAGGTAACAACCTATTGTGATCAATAGTAAACACACTTCGATTTGAAACAACATTCTAGAGCTACAATTATTTTATTTATTCATATGATAGAGTTGTAAATAGTTTGATGAAGAGTACACATTTTTTTTGTTGATACAATGCTATAAATATAAAAAGGTTTGAAAAGTAAATAATTAATGGAGTGAATACTTTAAGACAAGAATATTTATTTAATTTGAGGGCTCTCTTCACATGAAGTTCTATTTTAAGGAGTGTTTCTTTCTTGATTAATACTTCATCATTGGAGTTGTACATACATGGGTTCAACACTCCACTTTGAGTGTTTATTCTACTTTTTAATTTTCACTTTTACTTAAGTGGTTAATGTGATTTCAAAATGGGCATGTAATTATTTTTAATAAAAAAACATATTCCTTCCTTTCATTTTATAATTGGCGATTATATTTATTATTAAAATTTAAATGCTCCACCTAATCATGGTATATATACTCTTTGTTGTACATTTTTCCTTTATGCTATAATTTTATCCATCCATGTTTGCATATTCCTACAATTTGTTTGTTAATATCAACATTATATAATTAGTGTGACATTGGAAACCTAGCTAGCACCACTTGCATTCCACATCAAAGTTGAAATTATAACTACGAACTAAAAACCACACAAGTATCATGTCATTGGTATTGTCCTACTTTTATACAAATTTATCAAACTTAGAAAATTCATAACATTCAAATAATAGCTTGAATTTAAGTGGATTTTTTTAAAGTGTAGTTTTTATTAAAATCCATTGATAAATAATGTCCCTATTAGGATCTATAGGTTTTCATAAATTCTATAAAATTATTGTAATCCTATCATAGGATAAATTCCCAAAAATATTATGTAATAATTTTACATAAAATAATTAAATTTATAGAGTTACTTTATGAAAAAATGTATAGAGGAAAAATAATTATTAAGTTCTTTTGATATTATTAAATGGACCAAACTATATAGTAAGTTTTAGTATTTCTTAAAAATAAATAATTTCTTAGTGAAGAATACATGTATATTTTTTTCTAATTTGGATGTGGTATTTTCTCACTTTAGAATGATACTGATGTTTTAGCCATGCGGGTCTATGAACACTCTAGGAGGAAATAATTCTTACTCAAAAAAATCATGAAATAGAGAAATTGTTCAACATGTACAACAAAGAGATAATTCAATCAGACCTAGCTAGTACAATCTAATATACCCTGAGTTGGACACTCTATGTTTCCCTTCTCTAATGTTTATAGCCAACCAAAATAATAGTCCTTCCCTAAGTGATCCAAGAAAAAATCATACTTGTCCATTTACATTATTTGACTAATTCCGATAATAGCCCAAAGTTTTGTTTGATTGTGACAACATTTCTTTACAAATAATATGATAGTTAATCTTTTAATTATAGTCCTTTAGTGAGACTTCACTTATACAAGTGTACTTATTTAATAGTGTTCTATAACCTTTCTTTTAACTTGAAATTAATTATTTTTCTCTTTGTTTTTACTTTTTTCATTCTTTTTATTTTATTTTATTCCCTTCACCAAGTCTTTGTAATTTTTTATTGTTTTATAAACACTAAAGAAAATAAAATGAACAATGTTTTATAAATAAGTCAAATAGATGTAAATAGAACTGTTTACCTTGTTTTTTTCTTTCTCCTTGGATTGAGATAGAAAAATTGCATCCAATACTCTTTTGTTTTTATTTTTGATATATGGGATGTGGTTTCTTATGAAACCAACAACATTATAGTAGGGTGGAGATGATGAGAAATCAAATGGATAAAATAAGGATGGGATTCTAGAAGACTAGATAGAAAATGGAGAAGCATAAGGCTATGATAAGAGTGGGTGCTCATATGTGTTGAGCACCTAGAATACTCAAGGGGGTGAATCAATATTTCTTGAAATTCATTAACTTAAAAAAATGTATTTCACAACATCTCATTCATTGTGCAGTAATAGAAAGAAAAAATAAAAGCATGCATCACATCAACAAACACAAGAACACTTTATTTTATGTGGAAAGCCTAAGAAGTAAAAAACCACAATGAGGATTAGCTCACAATATATTATAACTGGTTATAAGATATTACAAAAAGGATTACTGATAGGTGGACTCACCATATGGAGGAATCACTGTCTAGAGAATAGAAGAAATGGATCATTACCATAATAGAAAAGAGGGTGGCTCACTACCATAGATTGAACTGATTACAATGCATCTTCAACATGTTGAGGATAGTTAAAATTAGGCTGAGAAAACTGAATTAACACACTTCATACTTCACCATTTATCAACCTCTTCACATTCTATACTACTATATTTCACATTACATTCACATCAAACTCATATGTTATTCATAACTCAAACATCTAATACTGATTTGACCTTTATTTATATGCACAACATCTACAAACACTTGCAACATCAATTAAGTTAGCCTAATTAGATAAAATGTGCAACACCATAACCTATAGCTTGAAATACTAACACACACTTTGCGAATAGAATAAAAACACTTAACACATTAAAATAGGTTGGCATGACCTATAATTTCTCCCATAAATCTTATCCTTACACAACTCAACTCTACATGACCCCAAATTACTTAGGTCAACATCAAATATCAAAACTGGTGAAGTAATATCTGAATGAACCAACTGTTCATCCATACCTTGACATGCAGACCACTAGAACACTTGCCACTTGAAATGTATAGAACTTTGACATCTGTAAACACTTCCACAAATTTACATAATGTAATATTCATCCACGGCGGAATGCAGAGCATTCCAACATATACTCTACACCACTAACTCTGTCACAACTTAGACAATATTTTGTCAACAATATATTCAACTATGGAAGACAAACAACCATAAAAATTTGGATCTAAATATGTTAAACATACATAATAAACATCTCAAAACTACATGACAAAATTTTGCATAGCAGAGTAGTGAAGACCACAAAACTAGTTTATTGTAACATTGAAACTACACTCAGACTTAAGAAATTATCCAAAGCACTTGGTATTCTTCGGACCAAGGGTATGTGCAGGATCATCATGGAAAAAATAGGCCCTTAAGTGGCGAAAAATTCAAAAAAATCAGAGTTAGGAAACTTGACATAAAAATTTGAATAAGTTATCTATATTATTTCAAAAATATGTAAGAATAGAATTTGTAGCAAATTAAATGTAGTTTCTAAACTACTAGGTTTATTTTTTTTAAAAATCTATTTGGTGAAATTTTGAAATTTCAATGTAGCATACTTAAATTTTAGGGAAAAATAAGAAGTAGGTGTCTGTCTGACCACCCTAACCACAATAAAATGATAATATTTTTTTATAATATTTTAGATATAAGTAGAGGACTCATGTCTCGATGTGATGCATATTTTTGTAATTTTTTTCCAAGTAAATAATTAATTATGAATTTTTTATTTTATTTTATTTTAAGTAAAAGTGGCAAGCCACTATAATATATTAGATATATAAATAAAATAATACAAAATCCCGGTTCAAAAGAGCATACCAACAGGAAAGAACTAGGAAGAAAACCTCCGGTTGTAGCTCAATTAGATACAATTCATACAAAATTATCCCAATGAAAGGGATCCATATCAAGGTTTTACAACATTATCAAACCAATACTATTCAAAATACTACCCTCTAAAATCTATAATACTGCATTGCATTATGTATTACCCTTACTAACTTTGTCGACCCAATTACAAACCCATTTTATTTTATAATAAACACCATACATCAAAATAGGATCAATGGATTGAGCCCTTACAAAATTTATCAATTCTAAATATAGCTTATACCCAAATTTAGCTTGCTAAATAGATGCAAACTTAAAACCACCTCGAAGTGGACCATTCACTGAACTCTCATCTTTAACTTGTTTATGTTTCCTTCCATCTTCGTGAGAGGGTATTGTGATATTTATATCAGGTATTTGATGGAAATGTAGCACACCCCTGGCAGTATTTGGAATGGCAGACACTTGCAGACCGTGCACACAATTATGCCCTCTCAAAAATGAAATAGCAATGAAATTTCCTCTTAAACTGGTCTATCTCCTCCATAGTAAAATGAAAACTATGTTTGTTGAGGGCTTGATAAAGAAAAGTAGATGATTCATGCAAACAAATAGAAAAATGAATAATAATTATTTATTAAATTCAAAGTAAAACATAATTTATATTGGTGGAAAGCTATGAATCTCCTTTAAAAACCCTTTTCATTTCATCAATTTTGGGTAAAAAAAGTCATCAGCCACATACCTATCATATCGCCACTTTTTGGCCCATCATGATTTTGCACATACCCCAACTCTTATCTATCTATACAATGGGTTGACACCAATGAATGGGTTGAAATTAACAAATGAGTTAACACCAACTTGTTTCATAGTGTTGGAACTATTTTGTTATGATTTTATGTTGTAACATGGCTTGAACATGCATATTTAGGTACTAAATTTCAAATAATGATGTCTTGTGAAGGTGTTGTAAGACATTTCTATATTCTTCTAGACTCTATTTAATGCAATTTACCTAAAAATCACCTTTTTACTCATCAAAAAGTCCTATTTTGAAGTGTTGTAAAGTCTTGTAACAAGCTTTCACGTTCTTCTAGGCATATTTTCACTATTTACACCCTTCTCATGCTTTATTTGGTCTCTTTATGCCCTCATAAGTTGTAATTAAGTGTATTTTTGAATGTTATCCTGAAAAATAACACTAAATACAACATTTTTCCCGACACATGTTTTTAGGTCGTAGGTGGGACCCATTCGCCATGGGTGGTGAATGAGTCCCCCTTGGCCCCAAATTCAAAATATTTCAAATTTCCTTTCGGGATTTTATTCAAAATCACTTGATGTCGGCCTGTGATGAGGTATGAACGGATACTAAGGCACAAGAATTGTATAAATAAGTGTTTTTCATCTCATTTTACATCCTCCAACATTTACAAATCATATTCAAGCAATCTCAAGCATTCAAGCATTTTACATCAACAATTCAAGCACTATTCAAGCACTTTGTAGCAGCCATTGACATTACTTCAGACTTTCATCATCAAGGGTTAGGTAATTTGATAGCACTTGCATGTTATTAGTTTATCTTTCTCTTTCATTTCATTATCTTTTCAAGGGTTTAATTACCAAAAGTGGGGTTTGACCAAGGAAAACCCCTATTCACTAACCCTCAATCATTTTTCCCCTATTGCATGTTTGTTTGCAGATCTTTGTATGGAGATTTGAAAGGTTATTAGGTGTTGAAGATTGATTTCCAATTCAACTAAGTACTTCAAGTCAACTTGATTCAAATTCAAGCTTGGAGATAGTTATTTTTCTATTTTTTGTAGAATTGACTTCGACAACCTGACAAGTAGATATTTCCAGATCTGGTGTTGCAGAGTTGTCTCCTAATTTTTTAGAAATTTGGGAGAGGAATAATTCACCACCTATGGAAAATGAGTTCCACCTTAGGACTGAAAATCTGAATTTTGTTAGATTCTGGATCCCAACAGACAAAAACCAGCGCCCGACACTTTTTCCCCAGGAGGAGGACGGATTCGCCGCCCTGGGCGAATTAGTCCCACTGTGAAAATTTAGTAATTTCCATTACACTCATAACACTCTAGAATCATCACAATTCATCCAGGTGCACTCATATTCATTCATGTACTTTCTGGTTTGCATTATTTCTTCATTTACATAGTTGTTTACATATCATAATGTGTTTTCAAACATAGTTGTAATTGCACTTTTGCGTTCATTTTCAGTCATTCAGATTAGTCAATTGTATTTAGTTAAGTTCATTTGCATTAAAAAACATTGCATACATCCTAATTTGAGTGATACATTAGCATTTTTGGCCCTATCTTTCTCGTTTTAGGTGAAAAACCCTAGAAGTGCAAGAGTAGTCCATAGGGTCCCAAAAATCTATGTTTCATTTTGGTGAACCCGACTTTTGAACACTTTGAATTTATTATTGCATTCACATATTGCATCTTAGTTTTCATTTGCATTAGAATTCAATTAGGATATTTATTTGTTATTGCATTCTAGGACTTTTCATTTTGCATTAGTAAAAACTTCATTTAAGCTTTCATTTTTGCATTACATTTCATTGAAAAAAGTCAAAATATGCATTTTTCATTTGTAATTGAATTCTATAAAACATTTAAATCATCTTCAAATTTATGAAAAACACTAAAACACTTCATATTGGGACTCATTCGCCACCTAGGGCGAATCAGTCCCTCTACACTTTTTAGACAACATTTCTGGCATTTTTTTGGTATTTGTTTGCATTTTTGTTTCTTGTAGTTAGATCTCTGTTATAGTTAGTAGAATATGTGTTATTTTCATTTTAGAGCTCTTAGATTAGCTTGCATTTTCATTCAACCCTCCTTTGTGGTACTTGCATGAGTGTTTGGTGCCCCGTTGATAATGCTTTAGTGAGCGAAGTTCTAGACTCATTGCATCCTGTGATAGAACTTTCATTGTGGACCTTGGTATCTCATGAGCTCCTACTCCTAGTATGGACAATGGTGCATTAGGCCCTGACAATACCACTTCCATTTCTTCACCTTTCCATCCAATGAATGTTGACAACCAAAATAATTCCCTCCCGCAAGAAAAGGTCATTAATATTCATGAGGACTTTGCACATTTACAACAAGACTTGTCACTTGAAAAAATTTCCACAACTTCCATACTCGCCATTGAGAATCTTCATCATTTGATTGAAAGTGATGATGGCTTGCAAGTGATGAAGAAAATTGTTGAGATTTACAATAAACATGCCTCTTCAAATACCTAATCCACAAACATTATTTTAAACCAAGGAGCACCTCAAGTTCCTCCCCCTTCAACCATAGCATCCATACCAGCTTATACCAATCCACAAGTCCATACAACTATTCCTCAAGCTACTTCTTTCCCAATTTCAACTAGCATTCCTACCTCTTTTGTGGCATCGCAAGTCCCTTCCACCACTTTCACACCCCTTAGCATTCCTTTCACTTCCCCTAACATCACTTACACTCCATCACCATTTTCCCTTCCACCTCAACCCACATACCCCGATCCCCTTCTTACACAACCCCTTACCATTTTTTCATCTCTACAACATCAACTTTCCACCATTAGTCAAGGTCAAACCACTCCAACCACATATCATGTTTGCAACAACCTCTTTTTCTTAGAAATCTTATGTACCCTAATGCCACAAGGGATAGAAATACTGCGGTTTGAGAAATACGGAGGAAAAGGAGATCCTATCAACCATGTTAATGCTTATACAACTTTGTGTAGTGATTTTGTCCTTGATGATAAAATTTTAGCAAATTTTTTTCCATGGACCTTGAAAGATACTGCATTAGAATGGCTTTCCAACTTGCCCAACCATTCCATCCATTCATTCAATGAATTGGTGGATGCTTTCATTAGTAACTTCCAAGTTCACATGACACCTAAAAAGATAATGGAAGACCTTATGAGATGTAGAAAAAATACTGATGAAAAAGTGATGGATTTCATCTCATGTTACCAATCTGTATATGCTCAAATTGATGTCAAGATTCTAGATGCACATCTGCAAAAGATGTTTATCGAAAACTTGCACACCAACCTTCAGGATAGACTCACCATGATGAAATTACCTTCATTCATGCATTTATGTACAACCTTATGTGACTACCAAAATTTGGTTTCAAGTCATGATTCAAAATCCACTTCTAGTCGAGTTGAAAAACTAAAACACACCAATCAAAACCAAAATAACACACAAAACTTCTGCAAACCTAATAGAGGCTTTTTACAGTTTAATCTTCCTCCTCAACCACAATCACTACCAAACCAACAAGTTCAAAATTCAATGGTCGTTGTTAAGGCAGTCGTTCCTTATCATTATGGGGATCCGAAGAGACAATTCACTCCTTTGCTTGATACTCTCCATAATACAATGAACCAGTTAATTCAAAAATGCATGCTCACTTTGCCGCCTGTTAGACCACTTGATCCAAACCAACCATTACCACCCAATTTCAATTATCCTAATGCTTATTGTTACTTTCATCACCAAAATGGGCATGAAACTGAACATTGTAAGCGTCTAAAAAATTTAGTTCAAGACCTCATTGAGTTAGGTCATTTTTCCATTGAGGGTGTTAATGATCAAGGCAATAAGTCCATTGCACCCCCTAACTAGAATTTAAAAAATTTCACCAATCCTATGCCTAAACATACTACCTCGTTTGTCAAGGCTAGCGAACCTTCAAAGCTTGATGTAATGACTATTGATACAACTAGTGAACAACATGATACAACTCCTCCTATTGTTACCCAAGTTAGTCCTATGGATAACTTTGTGGCTACGATAGACGTTATCCCTCGTAAGGGCCAAACCACAAAATTGCTTGATATTACTTTTTCTACTAAAGACATACTACAAAAGCTTCCTGATGGTCCTCTCTAAATAGTTGGAAGAATCTATAATAAGCCCACTAATGGGATATTAATAGATCCTACTTGTGGTGAGAACGTGATCACAAAGGAGTTTCTGGTATTACATGAGCTATATCAAGGTGAATATAATAAACCCACTGCATGGATTAAAACACATATTGGTATTGCATGCCCTACGATTGGATCAATCATGCTACCCTTACAAATAGGACCTAAAGCTTTGGAGGTAACATTTTCAATTATTCCACAATCTGACCCATTTCATTTGTGGCTAGGCCTCCCTTGGCTTCGCTCAATGAAAGCAGTCCCATTAGTTGTTCATAAGTGTTTGAAGTTTCCACATGACAATGAGATAGTCACCATACACCATAGTGGATTTAATCCTTTCTCCTCCAAAGGTAACTTCTCATTAGAAGCCTTTTGGCTTGAACCTATGGAACCTATCACCCATTGAAAGGACTTCTTTTTCATAGCTTATGAAAAGTTTAAAGCCAAAAAGATAGTTGAAATATCTCTTCATAACTCAATCCCATCCACTTCCACACCTCCTATCATAGACAAAACCATGCTTCAACCTAACTCTAACATTGAGCAAACCCTCAAACCTCTTGAACAATCACCCCTCGACATTTCCCTACCATTGTTTAAATGACCAAGGGAACATGAAACAAACCCTGCTCAGCCTCCTTGCCTTAAACAAGTGTATAAAGCTAAAGATAAAGTGGTTTATCCATCCTCTTCGGTTTCTTCTGTTCTTCCCCCTTTGGAAGCAAAAGAACCTATGATGACTCAATCCTCTCTTACACCTCCACAACTCCAAAATATAATTAAACGGAACCGTGGTGCTAGGGAACATAGGCATCGTTGTCATCTCCTTGCTCGTCAATATCGTATAGAAGAAGATAAATAAAATCAACCTTACCTTTGATAGAAGTCATATATGACCACCCTCCTTCTCCTACCCTGCCACAAGATAGTCATGTACAACAATCGCAGTAAATTGAACTAATCCAACAACCTCAAATTTTGATACATCCATCTTTAGAAATCACCCTTCGTCCTCCTATTGTCATTAATCTTGATGATGATGATGATGATGATGATGGTGATGGCAACGCAGAGATTACCAAAATAGATGAAGAAGTGCATAATGATTTAAATTCTTTATTTCCATCTACAATGAGATTAAATGATACATCCTCTCAACCAAGTGAAGAACTTGGTATGACTCCTAGTTCAACGCTTGCAATTATTCCTTTGGACAGTCAACCTCCCTCGCATTACACTGAACATGATTGGGAGGAAGATGACCTGTTAGATGGTTGACTTGCATTCGCCTAACTAGCCTTTTTACTTTTTATTTTCCTTTTTAATGTGTGTGTCGTGTTCCCCCGTATCGTGCATTTGATGTTCTCTCTCTTTGTACACTTCTTCTATTCATACCTCTATTCTTCTATTTGTCGTGCATTTTATTTTTCATTTTCATTTTGTGTTCTCCTTTTGGGGATGACGCAAAGTGTAGAGATTCCCTATGTCTCGTCCATGTTGACTCAAATGGTCTTTGTCTTTTTCTCTTTTTTTTTTTGTGTTTTCCTTTTGGGGATGACGCAAATCATAGAGATGCCCTATCTCTCTTCCATGTTGACCTGAAAGGTCCTTGTCTTTTTCTCTTTTTGTTTTTTGTTCTCCTTTTGGGGATGACGCAAAGTGTAGAGATTCCCTATGTCTCTTCCATGTTCACCCAAAAGGTCCTTGTATTTTTTTCTTTTGTTTTGTATTTTCCTTTTGGGGATGATGCAAGGCATTGAGACCGAAATGTCTCCTTCATGTTGACCCAAAAGATTTTACATTTTCTTTCACCTTTTCATTTTCATTTCTCTTGTGTTTTCCTTTTGGGGATGATGCAAGGCATCGAGACCACAATGTCTCTTCCATGTTGACTCAAAATAGACTTTCATTTTTCTTTGTTTTCACTCTCTTTGTGTCATTCTTCCAATTCTATGTGCTTTGGGGAATGATGAAAGTTCCAAAATCTTTCATAAACACATTGCAGCAAAGAACATACTAACCCCAAATCCATAGATCCCTTATGTGTTTGGTGTGCTTTCTTTTCTCGGGGGAAACCTCCTTTTCTTTTGTTTTTCATATTTCTTGACATGACGCAGCCAAACTTTGAAACATATGACTTGGAATAGGGATTTCCAAGTTGGCTCTCATGTCTTGTTCCCTTTTTATTTTTCTTTTCTTCTCTAATTTAAATTAATTGCTCACAAAACAATGTGTAGCAATTCCTTTAAAGTGGGAGGCATACATTACCATCAATTCATTTTCATTCTTGGTTCCTAGTGTAGCCTTGTCGTTTATATGATGTGTTTGTCACTTTGTGGATGACATTGGGTGTGATGTCTTTCATAAGTGTGATCTTTCTTAGCATATTACATTCCTCTTGGTGGCTTGATGCAATGCACTGCATCCCCTAAGTTGTGAATATACTATTCTTTGATTGGTGCTCTCTTGGAGATATCAGACACAATGTTACCTAAGTGGCTGACCTTGCATAAACTGAACAAGACTCTTTTGAACATCTTTTCACATTTTCACATTTTACATTTTTTCATTTTTACATTTAACTTTCATTTTTCCACCTTGCATAATGCAGCTTGCATGACTGTGGTCCCCCTTTTTTTGTTTTTGAACATTCCTTTTGCTTTTTGGTGCCTTGTTAAAGTTATCGAGTGGTATAACTTTGACGTGATTGAGCAGGAATCCCACCTAGTAGCATGACTTTTCCCCATAGCCACTTTTGTGTTTGTGAATGCATACCAACTACTGTATGTATCTTACCTTTTTGGGCTTTCTCACCCCGCGGACAACTAGTTCTATGGCCCTAGAGTGAGTATACAATTGGGCTTTCTCACCCCACGGATAACCTAAAGTTTTGTGGCCCCAGAGTGAGTACACATTTTATTTTGTAAACAATCAACCTAGATCTCTTTACATAACTAGTTAGATTGACGATCGAAGCTTCATCTGATTCTCAACACTTGTGTGTTCCTTTGTTCTTATATCTAGTTTGCCATGGGATCTTCATCCTGGGGGCTTGATAATCCCTCTTGATCATTTTCATTCCATCTTGCTAACGTAAGTGCATTTGAACCCTCCCCTCGATGTTCATGGCTACTTTAGTGTGAGTTTGAAACAGGTTCATCCTCTCACTAAAGTGGGTGCTAAATGTGCCATAGAAAAATGGCCCCTTGTCATTTTCATGGCTTTTTAGTCTTGTTTCACGGTGTTGGAACTATTTTGCTCTGATTTTATGTTGTAACATGGCTTGAACATGCATATTTAAGTACTAAAATCCAAATAATGATGTCTTATGAAGGTGTTGTGAAGTGTTGTAAGACATTTCTACATTCTTCTAGACTCTATTTAATGCAATTTACCTAAAAATCACCTTTTTACTCATCAAAAAGTCCTATTTTGAAGTGTTTTAAAGTCTTGTAACAAGCTTTCACGTTCTTCTAGGCATATTTTCACTATTTACACCCTTATCATGCTTTATTTGGTCTCTTTATGCCCTCATAAGTTGTAATTAAGTGTATTTTTGAATGTTATCCCAATAAATAACATTAAATACAAAAAATTTCCCAACACATGTTTTTAGGTCCTAGGTGGAACCCATTTGCCATGGGTGGCGAATGAGTCCCCCTTGGCCCCAAATTCAAAATATTTCAAATTTCCTTTTGGGATTTTATTCAAAATCACTTGATGTCGGCCTGTGATGAGGTATGAACAGATACTAAGACACAAAATTTGTATAAATAAGTGTTTTTCATCTCATTTTACATCCTCCAAATTTTACATATCATATTCAAGAAATCTCAAGCATTCAATCATTTTACATCAATAATTTAAGCACTATTCAAGCACTTTGTAGCAGCCATTGACATTACTTTAGACTTGCATCATCAAGGGTTAGGTAAGTTGATAGCACTTGCATGTTATTAGTTTATCTTTCTCTTTCATTTCATTATCTTTTCAAGGGTTTAATTATCAAAAGTGGGGTTTGACCAAGGAAAACCCATATTCACTAACCCTCAATAATTTCCCCCTATTACGTGTTTGTTTATAGCTCTTTGTATGCAAATTTGATAGGTTATTAGGTGTTGAAGATTGATTTCCAAGTCAACTAGGTGCTTCAATTCAACTTGAGTCAAATTCAAGCTTGGAGAAAGTTATTTGTTCATTTTCTGTAGAATTGACTTTGGCAACTCGACAAGCAAATATTTCCATATCTAGTGTTGCAGAGTTGTCTCCTAATTTCTCAAAAATTTTGGAGAGGATTGATTCACCACCTATGGCGAATGATTCCCACCTTAGGACTGAAAATCTAAATTTTGTCATATTTTGGATCCCAACAGACAGAAACTAGCTCTTGACACTTTTTCACTAGGAGGAGGACTGATTCGCCACCCTGGGTGAATGAGTCCCACTGTGAAAATTTAGTAATTTCCATTAGCACTCAGAACACTCTAGAATCATCACAATCCATCTAGGTGCACTCAAATTCATCCCTATACTTTCTGTTTTGCATTATTTCTTCATTTACATAGTTGTTTACATATCACAATGTGTTTTCAAACATAATTGTAATTGCACTTTTGCATTCATTTTCAGTCATTCAGATTAGTCAATTGTATTTAGTTAAGTTCATTTTCATTAAACAACATTGCATAAATCCTAATTTGAGTGATACATTAGCATTTTTGGCCCTATCTCTCTCCTTTTAGGTGAAAAACCTTAGAAGTGCAAGAGTAGTCCACAGGGTCCCAAAAATATGTTTCAATAATAAACTGTATACATCAAAATAGGATCACTAGATTAAGCTCTTACAAAATTTATCAATTCTAAATATAGCTTATACCCAAATTCAACTTGCTAAATAGATGCAAACTTAAGACCACCTCGAAGAGGACAATTCACTAAACTCTCATCTTTAACTTGCTTTTGTTTCCCTGCATCTTCATGAGAGGGTATTGTGATATTTATATTAGGTATTTGATGGAAACGTAGCACACCCTTGGCAGTATTTGGAATGGAAGACACTTGCAAACTGTGCACACAATTATTCCCTCTCAAAAACCAAATAACATGAAATTTCCTCTTAAACTGGTCTATCTCCTTCATAGTAAAATGAAAACTATGTTTGTTGAGGGCTTGATAAAGAAAAGAAGATGAGTCATGAAAAAAAATAGAAAATTAATAATAATAATTTATTGAATTCAAAGTAAAGCATAATTTATATTGGTGGAAAGCTGAGAATCTCCTTTAAAAATCCTTTTCGTTTCATCAATTTTGGGTAAAAAAAAGTCATCAGCGACATACCCTACACATACCCATCATATCACCACTTTTTGGCCCATCATGATCTTGCACATACCCCCAAATCTTATGTATCTATACGATGGGTTGACACCAATGAATGGGTTGACATTAATGAATGAGTTGAAAACAATGAATGGTTTGACATCAAGGACAATATCATAACAACACCATATGCCATACTCTCAACATTCTTCTCAATGAATTTTTTTTTTTCCAACAATCTCCCCCTTTGCCAATGATTGAAACACACTTAGCCAAAAGTACTCTCCCTTTGACATGAAGGGAAAAGGGTACCAAAAACACATTTCTTTACTTTTCTCTACTCTAGACCTTACAGCTATATTTACATCTTTGTAACTCCCCCTAACAATTTTATCCATTACCAAAACGATAAATACTTATACCACAACATCATCAAATACAGTTTCCACATATGCATATTGCAATCAAGAAAAATATATATACAAAGAAAAAAAGTACAACTTAACTTGAGGTGGGTAAACTACCTGAACCATAGATTTTTGGGCGTGAGGCTTATAGGCTACTCTTGCACTCTTAGGATGTTTCACCTAAAAGGAGAGAGATAAACCTCACAAAAAATCAATGTGGTTCACTCAAATTAGGAAATGCATGATGTAATTAAGACTAAATGAGATGATCTAAATGCAACTAAGCTAAGTAATTGACTGATTTTAAATGAAAAACCTAAGAAATATGCAATGTTTGACAACACAATGATGTTTGCAAGCGTGAACTAAACATGAATAAATGCAAAACAGAAAAGAAGGCTGAATCAGAGTGCACCTAGGTAGAGAATGAAGAATATGGAGTGTCTTGAATGCTAATAGAATCACTGAAAATCACCAGTGGGACTGATTTTCCATTGATGGCGAATCAGTCCTACTTCTGATGAAAACTTCTAAAAATAGGTTTTTAAGTGTTGAGATCTAGAATATGAAAAAATCTAACATTCTAGCCTTAAGGTGGGACTCATTCGCCACTGATGGTGAATCAATCCTCTCCCAAAATTCTGTGAAATCAGGGACCAATTTTGTAGCACCATATCTGAGGTTGTCTTCTTGTCAGGTTGACAGAGTCAAATCTGCAAAAAATGAACTGTAGGTTGTCTCCAAGCTTGAAATAGGTTGTATTTGACTTGAAATACTTTTTTGACATGTTGAACACCTTTCCACACCTAATTTCTTGATAAATATGCATACACAAGTCTACAAACACACATGCAAAAGGGGAAAAATTGTTAAGGGTTAGGTTATAGGGATTTTCCTTGGACTTGAAAGTGGGTGTCAAGAATTATCTTGCATTTAATTTTGTTTGTTAGGTTTACATTCAAAAAACACACTTAACTAAGCCTTATAAGGGCATAAAGGGGTAAAATAAAGCATAAGAAAGGTGTAAATAGTGAAATTAAGCCTAGAAAAGCATGAAATCTTGTTACAAGACTTTACAACAATTCAAAATAGGACTTGATAAGTGATGAAAAGGTGATTTTTAGGTGAATTGTAATGAATAGAGTCTAGAAAAGTGTATAAATGTTTTACAACACCTTCACAAGATGCCATAATTTGAATTTTAAGGACTTAATGTGAATGTTCAAGCCACATTGCAACATTAAATCAAAGAAAAATGGACCAATCATCGTAAAGAAAGGCATAAAAGACCATGAGAATTTCAAGGGGCCATTTTTCTATGACACATTTAGCCCCCACTTTAGTGAGAGGATGAACTTGATTTAAAATCACACTAAAGTAGCCATGCATATCGAGAGAGAGGTCCAAATGCACTTATGTTAGTAAGATGGAATGACAATTATCAAGAGGGATGATCAAGCCCCAGGATGAAGATCCCATGGAAAACTAAACATAAGAACAAAGGAACACATGTGTTGGAATGAAAGAAGAAAAGGGAGAATTGGATTGAGCTTCAATCGACTATCCAACTAGTTGGATTAGATCTAGGCTATTTTTGAGAAAAAGAGAATGCATACTCACTTTGGGGCGATAGAACTCATGGTGGTCTATTGGGTGAGAAGACCCAAAAGGTGAAGTACATACACTAGCTGGTATGCACTCACAAACACATAGGTGGCTATGGGGAAAGTCATGCCACTAAATGGGCTTCCCACTCAACCATATCAAAGTTATACCTCCTAATAACTTTAACAAGGTGCCAAAAAGGAAAAATGTCAGTTCGTGCTTCATGAGATAAGAAAAGCTTCATATACTAAGAACTCATGAACAAAGAGCAAGGTACCACAGGCATGCAAGTTGTATCATGCAAGGGGGAAAAAATGCAATATGTAAAATACAAAAGATGTTTAAAGGAGTCTTGTTATGTTCATACAAGGTCTATCACTTAGGGAACATTGTGTCTAATATCTCCAAGAGAGGACCAATCAAAGAATAGAATATTCAAAACTTAGGGGATGTAGTGCATCACATCGGGCCACTAAGAGGAATGTAATATGCTAAGATAGATCACACTTATGAAGGACATCATACCCAATGTCATCCACAAAGTGACGAATGCATCGTATGAAATGACAAGGTTGCACTAAGAACCAAAAATGCAAGTGGAATTATGCTAATGTATTCCCCCCACTTTAAAGGAAGTGCTAAACACTGTTTTGTGAGCAATTACTTTAAAGTAGTAAAGGAAAAAAAATTCAAAAAGAAAACAAGACATGAGAGCCAACTCGGAAAGCCCCTATTCCAAGTCATATTTTTCCAAGTAACGCTACGCCATGTAAACAAAAAAGAAATAAAATGGAGGTTTCCCCCTAGAAAGGAACACACCAAACACATAAGGGATCTATGGATTTGAAGTCAGTATGGTCATTGCTGTAATTTTTTGATTAAAAAGCTCAGAACTATCATCATTCTCCAAAGCACATAGAACTGGAAGAATGACACAAAGAGAGTGAAAATTAAAGAAAAACAAAGTCTGTTTTGGGTCAGCATGGAAGAGACATTGCGGCCTCAACGCTTTGCATCATCCCCAAAAGGAGAAACACAAGCAAAAAAAAAATGAAAAGGAAAAGCTTTTGGGTCAACATGAAGGAGAAATTTTGGTCTCAATGCCTTGCATCATCCCCAAAAGGAAAAACACAAGAAAAAGTCAAAGTAAAATGGAAAAGGGACCGATTGGGTCACCATGGAAGAGATATAGGGCATCTCAACACTTTGCGTCATCCCCAAAAGGAAAAAAAAAAAAAAAGTGAAATAAAAAGGACCTTTTGGGTCAACATGGAAGAGACAGGGCATCTCAACACTTTGCATCATCCCCAAAAGGAAAACACAAAACAAAAGCAAAAAAAAGGCAATGCACGACATATAGAAGAATAGAGGTACAAATAGATGACGTGTACAAAGAGAGAGAACATCAAACACACTTTATGGGGGAACACAATATGCACATAAAATCAAATGAATAATGTAAAAAGGAGCTATGAATGCAAATGCAAGTCAACCATTAACCGAGTTAGTGGCCTCGCAATCTCAAGTAGTATAAGTGGAAGGTAAATAACGAAGTTAAGAGACATGAACAAATGCATTATTAGGATAAGGCTAACAGCTTCTTTCCCCCCACCAGATGTGAGACAAGAATGAGCAAAGAAAGGTGATGGGAGGGATCATGCAATAGTGAGAATGAAAGATTCTACAACTATGGCATGATAAAGGGATTTTGTTTTAAGGGATGATGGGAAAGCAATTAGTATTAGTGAAGTGATACTTGCTCAATATGTCATTCAATGTCTGACATTCTTCAGTTTGATTTCCAAGAACACGATGATATTTGTAATATGGTATGTTAGAATCTTTAGGATGGATGACCAACCTATTCATAGGTGGTAAAAGTATAATTCCTTTGTTTAAAAGTAGTTGAAGTCTCCTTTCACATTCAGGTGGAGGATGAGTAGGAAACTTGAGCTTTTTCAATTTGTAAGATCATTTTTCATTCTCTAGATTCTCCTTTTTCATGAATGGAAGGAGGAAGAGGACCCTTGGGGATCCTAGCATCCTTGTCATCAGAATCAAGTAAAGGTTGTTCATGTGGAAGGAGAATTTTTAAGTCAGGAGGAGAATCAAAGATCATTGTACCATCATCTCAAAGTCTCCAATATTCAAAAGGAGGTTTATTAGTATGAGGAGGATCTTGATATCCTAATCCTGTTGTGTTTTCTTCTATTGGTTTTTGTTCAAGAATTTGGTGAATGTTATGCTCATGTGTTGTGTCACAACCTTGTTTACTTAGGATAGTAAAGCCTTTTCCATATATTTCTTCAAGGTTAATGGGAGTGTTTGTGACTTTGTGATCATAAAATAGTTGAGGATGTGTTTGTTGAGAGGAACTAGGTCCACTTGATGGAGGGATTGTAGGTCCCACTTGAGTTTCAGGATGTAGGTATCCAAAGTGATTAGGAGGTGCAATAGTTGGAAGATTTGGTGGTTTCATGGATGGGTAAAAGGTTTCATTGGATTGAAGGTTATCAATACATTCATTGAAGAACTTGTTCATTCTATCATCCAATGATGTCTACATCACGAGGAGGACAATCATGAGGAGTTGAAGGAGCATGAGGAAGCTCAAGGTCATTAGGGTCACAACCAAAGGCACAATTGGACATGTCTACCAAGGATTTTAATGAATTCCAAAACTTATTAAAAGAAAATGACATGATGACAATGAATGCAAGTAAACTAAGATGCAAGAAATAGCAGAAAATAGAGATTTTGGAAAGAAAAATAGAAAGCAACTACAAAAAACTATAATGCAGGAAATACCCAGAAAATGCCTGAAAATGCAGTATGAAATGTGTAGGTGGACTGATTTACCCTGGGTGGCGAATGAGTCCAAGTATGATATTTTTTGTGTTTTTCAAAAAAAATAAAATGATTTTAATGCTTTTCAAATGCAAACTAAGGATGCAAATGCATATTTTTAGCTTTTTGAATGATATGATATGCAAAAATGAAGTCTAAATGAGTCTTCCACTATTGCAATTTTAAGAAGCCCAAGGATGCAAAACAATGCAAAAGACAATGCAACTAAGTCCAAGAATGCAAATATAAATGCAAATCAGAATGATATGATGTTCAATATGCGGGTTCACCAAAATGAACCTTAGATTTGTGAGCATGAGGCTTATAGGCTACTCTTGCACTCTTAGGATATTTCACCTAAAAGGAGAGAGATAAACCTTAAGAAAAATCAATGTGGTTCACTCAAATTAGGAAATGTATGATGTAATTAAGAATAAATGAGATGATCTAAATGCAACTAAGCTAAGTAATTGACTGATTTTAAATGCAAAACCTAAGAAATATGCAATGTTTGAAAACATAATGATGTTTGCAAGCATGAACTAAACATGAATAAATGCAAAATAGAAAAGATGAAGGTTGAATCAGAGTGCACCTAGGTAGAGAATGAAGAATTTGAAGTGTCCTGAATGCTGACAGAAATCACTAAAAATCACCAATGGGAATCATTCACCACTGATGGCGAATCAGTCATGCTTCTGATGAAAAATTCTAAAAACAGGTTTTTGAGTGTTGGGATTCAGAATCTGACAAAATCTAAATTTCCAGCCTTAAGGTGGGACTCATTTGCCACTGATGGCGAATCAGTCCTCACCCAAAATTCTATGAAATCAAGGACCAATTTTGTAGCACTAGATCTAAGGTTGTCTTCTTGTCAGGTTGACGGAATCAAATCTACACAGAACAGACTATAGGTTGTCTCCAAGCTTGAAGTAGGTTGTAGTTGACTTGAAACACTTTGCTGACTTGTTGACCACCTTTCAACACCTAATTTTTTGATAAATATGCATACACAAGTTTGCAAACACACATGCAAAAGGGGAAAAATGGTTAAGGGTTAGGTTATAGGGATTTTCCTTGGTCAAATCCCACTTTGGTAATCAAACCCTTAATGAAGAAATGGAATGAAAAGAAAAAGGATAGATGAATAAACAACATGAAAATGTCCTAAACTCACCAACCTTGTTGAAGAAATTTTAAGATATATCAATGGTTGCTCCAAGATACTTGATTGATGATTGATTGAATGATGCAAAGTGCTTGAATGCTTGAATGAATGAGTGAATTAGTGAACTTGATGAATAGGGGTTAAAATGGATGTAAAAACACTTATTTATACACACTTGTGCCTTAGTAAACCAAAGATACCTCATCATAGGCCAACATAAGGTGATATTAAATAAAAACCTGAAAGAAAATTTGAAATATTTTGAATTTTGAGCCAAGAGGGACTCATTCACCACCCATGGTGAATGGGTCCCACCTTGTACTTGAAAGTGGATGTCGGGAATTATCTTGCATTTAATGTTGTTTGTAGGGTTTACATTCAAAAACACACTTAATTAAGCCTTATAAGGGCATAAAGGGGTCAAATAAAGCATAAGAAAGGTGTAAATAGTGAAATTAAGCCTAGAAAAGCATGAAATCATGTTACAAGACTTTACAACACTTCAAAATAGGACTTGATAAGTGATGAAAAGGTGATTTTAGGTGAATTGTAATGAATAAAGTCTAGAAATGTGTAGAAATGTTTTACAACACTTCACAACACCTTCACAAGATGCCATAATTGAATTTTAAGGACTTAATGTGAATGTTCAAGCCACATTGCAACATTAAATCAAAGAAAAATGGACCAAGCATCGTGAAGAAAGGCCTAAAATACCATGTAAATGTCAAGGGGCCATTTTTCTATGGAACACTACCCTGATTAGACACCTTCAATTTTGCAAGGTGTGCTTCCTAATCCATCTTTCCTATCTCCCAATCCTTCTTGGAAAAGGAAAGCAAATTGCACTGAATCTCAAACTACATAAGGACGTCTTCTCCTTCATCCGGAGAACTAGGCACTAGATTCTTTTGCAACACCTTTTCAACATCAACTAAAGCTCTAGTTAAAGATGTAAGCCTTGCACTTACCAAGTCTCTGAGATGACTATACCGCACAATGATTTTCTCTTTTTGTTCTTGTAGTTGGAAGAACTATCCATGCATATTGTTGCACCATATGCATCACTTACTAGATCATAAACATTGGAGGCTTGAGAAATTTGTGACCCTATTGATTCCATTTGGACCTTTATGCTCCTTGTAGAATTAGGCCATTTTAATGAGAATTGAAATAGAACTTTAGTTTTTTGCACACAATTCTAAACATCTTTTAAGTTGCCTTGCAACTGGGTTAGTGCAGAATCATGAAGGTCCAAAAAGTTGTGATATGACCCAAAAGTGGTTGAAGACAATTTTTTTATTTGAATTTGATGAAACAAAAAGGGTTTATTGATAAAATTGGCAGCTTTCCACCAATATACGATATGATTTATTTGGAATTAAATAGATAATTATTATTGATTTTCTATATGAATTTTGGCTAAAGTCCCAATTGATAGGCTGATTGAAAAAATCTATAGTTCTCAAAAAATTTCACATTATTTGAATTCAAAAGATGCACATTCTATGCTTCCCATACTATAGGATAAAAAAAATAAAAATATTTTAATAATTTTTTTACCAAGTTATTGTGGTCAGACAAACAAGTTTTAATATTTTAAAAAAAATTCTAATAAAAAATTCATAACTAATTATTTACTTGGAAAAAAACTAAAAAAATGTGGCACATTCGAGCATGTGTCCTCTACTTATATTGAAAGTTTCAAAATATAATAAATATTATTTTTTTCTTGTACGTAGGTTGGTTAGACATACACCTGCTTTTTATTTTTTCCTAAAAATTTAGTCTACTGTATTAAAATTTCAAAATTTCACCAAATAGATTTACCATTTTCCAAAAGAGGACTAGTATCTTAGAAACTACATTCAACTTGCTACAAATTTTGTTCTTATATATTTTTCAAATTATCTTAATAACCTATTCAAATTTTAATGTCAAGTTGCCTAAATTTGTTTTTCTCAATTTTCATTTCCACTTAAGGGCTTAGTTTAGACCCCCGTGATTCTGCACTGACCCAACTTACCATGTGCAACACTATATTTATTAGATATTTCGATCAATCTCTTATCATTGACCTTCTTTTTAATTTCTTTTTCCAACTTTTCTTCCAAGCCAATAGAATATTCCTTAAAGGAATCAAGTAATAGCCTCAATTTTTGCACACTGGATAGAGAATTATCAACATTTTCTTTGGGGATACTATCATGTAGTACTTTTACTACTTCATCAATCATTTCTACACTCTTTTGGTGTTTCTAGAGTATCTCCTTATGGATGCATGAAGGGCATCACCAAGTTGTAATTTATGTAGGGGAGACATTTTTTCCATATCTACTTGTCCTTGCTACATGGGAATCTATAATAGCTATGCAGATACCACTAGTTGCAACTATAGATTCATATCTACCAAAATTTCCAATGAATCTCTAGAAGCTCCAGAGGATTCACTAACTGTTTGAGCACTTTCTTCTTCATTCTTCTTGCTTTTTTACTTCTCTTTGTTGTCAAAGCATTATTTTGTATTCTTTTCTCCTTCTTTAGATTTCTCACTATCTGAAGGAGGCACACTCTATTCCTTTTGTACTTTATCCTTCTCTGGGACATCTTGTTTAACTTCTTCTCTTTGCTCATCATTATTCTTCACATCCAAAGTGGGAAAGTTCTTCTCACTTTGAGCTTCATTTTTCTTTGAGATTTCTTTTTTCTCTTCTTTCTACTCTTCATCAACAACATTATTCATATCCAGAGGGTTGTTTTCAATTACCATTTTATCTTGTTTAGCCTCAAGCTCATACACATGCTTAGATTGTTCATTAACAAATTTATTGACCTTTGGAATAGTTGTATCATGTTACAATTTATATCCATTGTCTAGAGAAATTCCTAATTATTTTTCTAGGTTTGCAACCTTTTGTAATGTCTCATTCCTCAACCTATCAATATAGATTCCTTATCTCTACTCATCAGAGTGTTGAGTCTTTATTTTTCCTAAAGTCCCTATTATACACCTAAGCCAATTTAGCTCTATCTTCAGCTATGAGAGAAGAACCAATATTCTCCAAGGAAAATGTTCTCTTTTTTGCATCTTCACCAAAAGCTTCATGTCTTCCAGCACTTAGAGCACCTTTAAGGTCATCAGGAAATTGACTCTCAATTTATCCAATGCTAGTATTGAATGTTACCATGTATTTTACAATACCCTCTTCTATTATAGCCTTATTCACATCACTCTTTTCTGGATACATTTTTGTAGTCTCTTCTAGGAGACTAAAGTTTGCAAAGCCATTAAATAAAGCATCTATCTTCAAGGGATTATTCTCCCTTATCAGAGGGAACTTCTTATTCGTTCCTTTACATTTTCCCTCATTTTAAACTAATTTTTCTCTTGAACTCTTTTCTCTCTTTTTGATAATAAAGGCTTTCTTTTTCTATTCTACTTCTTCACTTTTTGTATCAATCACATCAACCTTTGTTCTTTTTTCACTTTTCTCTTTCAAGAGGCTTGAGACATCTTCTTTTTTTGGATTAGCTATGGTTTTTATTCTTCTATATCCTCTTCATTCCTACAACTAACATATTTCTCCCTTGTGGCCTTTTCCTTCATTCTTCTCCACTTAGGAGTCTATTGTTGTACAAAGGCATTAGATGTCTAGCTTTCTTCTTTAGGTTTACTACAAGAAAAATTTTGGAGGACTTGGAAATTGAGGGAGAGGAGGTTGGGGTCCTAATTGACCTTCTTGTGCTTGGAGTAGCCTCTGGAGGAGCAGGTATGCTTTTGGATTTCTCCTTGGGGCTCTTTGGTGAACCAACAATCTCATCCAATTGTGGCTTCAACTTTTCAACATTTTTCTTTATCTCCTTTTCTTTTTGTTTTAGGTGCACTTCATTAAATTTCTCTTCATGGGCTCTAAACCTATCTATTGTAGGATCTCTTGGTTTTCTCAACATAACTTATACAAGTCCGATGAATTTATCATCTGTCACTTCATATCCAAGTTTTGGAATCTAGACTGTTATGGGTTCTATTGCCTCCATATAGTAGCAATCTCTGCTAACCATGAATGTAATATCCTTCTTGTATCTATCTACCACTTTTTCTAGAATTCTCTCTACTTTGTATCTTTTCTTGAAATTATTTGAAATATCCCCACAAGGCTTGTTTCTAGGACTCAAAATTTGGAAATCTTCTAAAATGATCTCTAGTTTGTCTAGAAGTAGGTACATTATCCAACCAAACAACATTCTTTGCTCTGGGAATTTCTCTAAGAAAGTACAACAACAAACAAATGATAAGAGTGTCATACCATAATAGATATTTGGAATCTTTTGTTCTCTGTAAATTCTCCATTAGTTGTTGTCTCAAAATCTCACACAAACCTATGCCTTCACCTTCTTTTACCATTTGGTAAGTTGTATGAATTGTAGAGGTCGAAATAGAGTTCACTCTTTTTTTGAAAAATATCTTATATAAAATCACCATGGATGCATACCTCACTATCGGATCTTCAATATCATTCACCATTAGGGACTGTTTGTCATATTTAGCACTGATGAGTATCATTACCACATCATTTTTTACTTATTTTAGTACTAGAATGGGTCCATTAGGGCACAAACTTGTTACAACCCTAACTACATCCTTAGTGATCATATGCGAAAAATCTAGCCATATGAACTTGTCATGAATTTTGTTGAGCACATATCTTACCCACTCATCCTCATAGAAAAAGTTAGGAAAATCATTCCATGCCTCCAAATTCTTCTCTTCCAAGCTTTTGTACTCATGTTTTAGCTCAAAATCGTCTCTAATTAGATGATTGTGCCTAAACTCTCTTAGTTTAATGTGATCATATTCCTCCATCTTCACATGGATGTACATTCTTACATCTTCTATGTGTATTACTCTAGAGGTAGCCTTCAAAAATATGCCTTCCAGATCCATTTCCATGGATTTAAATGGATTTTTCTTGAACTTAAATCTCATTCATCCCAATACATCAATCACTCTAGAGAAAACATTTTGTAACTTCACAAAAGTAGGGTATAGCAATAATTTGTGAATACCTTTAGAATGCTTCATTGGTTAGGGTTTCACACAATGCACCAAATGCTTTAAATCACCTTTTCTCTGCTTCTCTATTTCAATTGCTTGATTAAAAATAACTTTTGATTGTGCAATATAAAATATAAACCTTTTTTTGGTGACCTATTTTACATTAAATGATGCAGATAAATTTAGGTAAGAAGTTGATAGACCCTCACTATGTTGACACAATTAGCTTTAATTACTCCACATATCTTTGCAACAAGATATTTCATTCTTCAAAGATATCATCAACATATTAATCATGATAAGGGGATTGAGCAAAATGTAACTATCTCTAGTTTTGTATCATGTGTGTTGTTTCTATGGTTCTTAGTTTTTCTTGACTGGTTGTTCTTTGCTCCAATTTGTTCTGTTATCTTCATTGTATAGGATTAGGGCCCTAACCCATCTTAATTAATAAAAAAAATATTAAACATGTCATCCAACATCTATACCTATGTGCTAAAGGCATCAACACCACATCCTTAGTGGAGGCTTAAGGATTTTCTATTAAAAATCCCCACGAGGAAAATCTCTTCATCTAGTTTTTGAAGGAAACATTTGCACCAAGAGCCGACATAGACTCACTTTTCACCTCTCTCTTCTTTCTTCTTCCATATTTTTTTCATTTCCTTCTTCATTTCAACCAGATCAACCTTCTTCTATGAAATGTACGGTTTCACATGTTTTTATTTCTGCAATGGTTAGTAAAGTGTCCTGATTTATTGCAATTGTAGCATATAACACCTTTTTTAACAAGCTTACTTCTTGCCATTCTAGATCTGCATTAAAAACTCTTATTCCCAAATCTATTGCATGTATAATAGTAGCCATTGAAATTTTGAAACATCATTCTATTATTGTAACCACTCATCATCTTTCTTCTACATTCACTAGCTTTATGACCAAATCTATTACATGAAAAAAACTAACTAGGAAATGATTAAACATTTTGATTCATTTTGCTTCTACACTCTATAGCTCTATGTCCAAATTTATTGCAAGAATAAAAATAACTATTAAAATATGAATACCTTTGCATAGAAAGTTGTTTGATAGGAGACCTTTTGAATTCTTTCTCTTGGTTCTAGACTTGTTTTACATTGTTCTTCTTTTCAGCATTGTTTGGAGTTTCATTTACCTTTAGAATTTCTCCTTGCTCAAACGCTAAACCTTCTTTGTCCTTAGAATCCTTTTGATTTGTAATCATCTCATCAAGCATTATGGAGCTCTTCTTGAGCTTGTCCTCTTGATTCTTTGCTTTCTCTAGATTTGATCTTAAATTTACAATCTCTTCAAGCTTTGAACATTCTTTAGATTTATCTTTCAGTTTGGCATTTAGGAAGTCTTCAACTCTTCTTCCTTCTTCAACTTGCACTTTCAAACTAGTGATAGTCCTATTTGATTGCTTGAGCTTCTCATTTTTTTTCCTTGACTCTTTCTGTAGCTTTCTTGAGTTTCTCTCTCAACTTCTTGATACACTCATCTACATCATTAATTATTTTTGAGATCTATATTCTTAGCTTCTGCTTTATCCAAATCATCAGGAGATGAATTTAGTTCTCCTTCCATGTCAACTACACAATCTTCTTTAGTAAACCCTTTAGGGATAATATCTTACAGAGGAATATGATACTTCCTTGTAGCCATGTGTTCAACCTCTAAGATCTAGCTCAATGATCAAGCCAATTGAAGGAACCAATCTATGATACCAATTGTTGAACATTCAAAATACTAAGAGGGGGGTCAATCAATATTCCCTAAAATTCATTAACTTAAAATGTATATCACAACATCTCATTCAATATGCAGTAATGGAAAGAAACATTAAAAGCATGCATCACATCAATAGAAACAAGAACACTAGATTTACGTGGAAAACCTAAAAAGAGAAAAACCATGGTGAGGATTAGCTCATAATGTATTACAACTAGTTATAAGATATTACAAAAGGCTCAATACCAAGTGGACTCACTATCTGGAAGACTCACTATCTAGAGAATAGAATAAATAGCTCACTTTTGGAATAGAAAAGAGGATGGCTCACTACCAAGGATTGAATTAATTATAACGCATCTACAAAATTTTGAAGAAAGTTCCAATTACGCTTAGAAAAATAACTTAACACACTTCATACTTCATAACTTATCAACCTCTTTGCATTTTGTACTACTATATTTCACATTACATTTGCATTACACTCATCTATTATTCATATTATATACATCCAATACTGATTTGACCTTATATTTATATGGACAACATTTTCAAACACTTGCCACATCAATTAGGTCAACCTAATCAGATAAAACGTGCAACACCATAACCCGTCGACTCAAAATACTAACACACACACCTTGCTTATGGAATAGAAACATGTTACAAATTAAAATAGGTTCTACCCACAAATCCACTCTTTACACAACTCAACTTTGCATGACCCCAAAATACTTAGGTTGGCACTAGATATCAAAATTGGTGAAGTAATATATTAATGAACCAATTGTTCATCCATACCTTGACATGTGGATCACCAAAACACTTTCCACTTAGAATGTACATGCCTTTGAAATCTATAAACACTTCCACAAATCTGCATAACATAATATTCATCCGCGATGGAATGCAAAGCATTCCAACATACACTCTGCACAACTAAGTTTGTCACAACTTAGTTGATACTCTATCAACAATATCTTCAAATTCAGAAGATAGACAACCATGAAATTGTGGATCTAAACATGTTTGTTGGAGCACCCAAGAGCAACAACAACTGCAAGACAAAATAACTTTCATGAATGGACAAGAGAAGCATAAAAATCCATTTCACCAGGAATGAAAACAAAATGTATTGAGAGACGTGATAATACATAATGTACAAGGTGCCTTGTAAAGGCATGAAAAATGCAACGAGTGTGAAAACTACCTAGCATGGGAAAAAACTACCCAAATAAACAAATGCAATATTAACCCTAAGTAAACTTAAGAAAGTGAAAATATTCATGCTAACAACCCCCTTAAGTGCAACTTAGGGAAACTAAAAATACAAAATGAGATGCAAAACATGGGTCCTGACAATGAGGTCATGTTAGGTACCCATGAAAATAAATTCCTCTGATGAAAGCTAAAGGTAGGGTTCTTTTGGAAGAAAGTGATTTTGAAGAGGAAGAGACCTCTAGTGAAGAAGAGGAGATGGATTCAGATGATGTGAGAATGATGAAGCTTTTGAAGGATGTGAAGAAGGATGGACATGGAAAAATGGATGTGCCTATGTATGGAGGAAAACTTGATAGTGAAGAGCTCTTGGATTGGATAGGGGCTTTGGAGAACTACTTTGAGAGTGAAGAGATTGCTGAAGAGCATAAGGTGAAGAAGGCTAAAATAAAAATGAAAGGACATGCTTTGTTATGGTGGAGTTTTGTGCAAGATGAAAGGAAAAAGAAAGGGAAAAGAAAGATCACTTCTTGGGAAAGAATGAAGACAAAACTGAAAGGTAAATTCCTTCCTTGTGATTATAATGTTCAGTTACTTAAGAAGTTACAGAATCTTAGACAAAAGGAACTAGATGTACAATCATATACTGAAGAATTTTATAGGCTAAGCATAAGAACCAAGCATGAAGAAGATGAGGAAGAGATGGTAGCTAGATATTTGAATGGTCTAAGATACAACATTCAAAATGAGATTAGTTTGTTAGCACTAAAATCAGTTCAACAATGCTTTCAAATGGCAATGAGGGCAGAAGAAAAATTAAAGAGGAGATAAGAGAAGGCAGCAAGAGGAAGAGGTGACACTTCTAGAGGTAGAGGATCCTTCCCTAATTCAAATACAAACAATGAGAGTCAAAGAGATGCCATGAAGGTACAAGAGCAATATGATTTCAGGGGTGGATGGAGAGGCACAAGACACGGATTTGGTGGAGGAAGAAATGCAAACACTTTTTTAGGAAGATGCTACAATTATCAATAATTTGGAAACCCATCTTTCAAGTGTCCTCAAAACCAAGGTTCAACATCAACTGGTGATAGGAAGAGTGAAAGAAGAACACAACTAGTCCAAGAGGAAGAATGTGAAAGTTCAAGTAAACTTGCAGATCTAGAAGTGTGAGAAGCTCTCATGATAAGAAGAGCTTTGTTTCAAGCACCTAAGGAGGAAGACATCAGCCAAAGAAGGAGTCTATTCAGAACTTCATGCAAATTCAAAGGTAAGGTGTGTCAAGTTGTTATTGATTCAGGTTCTCAAGATAATATGGTGTCTAGGGAGATGGTAGACAAGTTAAATCTAGAGAAGATACCTCATGTAGCACCATACCAAGCTTCTTGGGTGAATGATAGTCAAAAACTTGTAGTGAATGAACAAGTGTATGTATATTTTTAGATTGGGGAGTTCAAGGACAGGGTTTTATGTGATGTGTTACCAATGGATTGTTGTCATTTGCTATTAGGGCGACCATGGAAATTTGACAGTAGGTCTATGTATGATGGTAGAGAAAAGACATATACTATCAAGAAGGATGATAAGAGTTTCAAGTTAACTCCTTTGCAAGGAGGTGGAAGAGATAAGGGAAAGTATAAGGTAGTGAATTTTGGAAAGTTGAGGGTAGTGAAAAAAACATGTTTGTAGGTATGGAGTAGGTTAATGATGATAGGAAAATAGGTGAAGAGCAAATGAGTAATGCGAGGACAATGGGTAAGAAGGATAAGTGTGGTTTGCAAGCATATAGAAAGAAGCATGCCTTTGTATGGTAGAAGAAAAGGAATGGAAAGGTGTCTCAGACTGATATAAGGAAGTATGAAGGTGGAAATCCTTTGGAGTGGCAAGAAAATAGTGAAGGAGTGCTTGTAGGGTTGGTTATGTTCCCTATAGTCATGACAACAAAGAAGGGGTAGTTGACTAATGAGAAGACAGGGGTCTATGAGGTTGAAAGGATGGTGAATGAAGGTACAAAGGTCTGTAAAGGTGTTAAGATAGTGATTAAGTCAAGTGCAGGTTTGACAGAGCCTAAATGCACTAGAACAGTTGTTGCTAAGTCTGACAGAGGTAAGGTGGTAGTTTTGAGGACTGATGGACATAGGACAGAGCATGGAGAGCAGGGAGAAGTAATGGTAACTGATGGAGGTGATTGTGCAGGTGTAGGAGAGGGATTAGTGTCAGTATTTGGAGATGGTAAGGAGGAAAAACACCCCACAATGATGGCTGACAAAGTGAAGCCTGAGACAAATAAAGACATGGACAAAACAAACAACGACAGAGAGGAGCAAGAGAAGGTTGTATCTGATAAAGGAGCTTCTGATGGTCAAAGGTATGTAAAGAGTAGTGATGGATAGATTACAACATATTTTCCAAGGGACTTGGAAAGGTTTCATGTTGGGGTGTATGGTGCAGGGGCACCTTTGATCAACAATGTCCAAGCAAGGTTGCTAATGAGTAGGATCTAATATTTGAAGTGTTTTTAGTCTTAATAAGGATCAATAAGGTCATTAAGACCAACTTCTTTTGTAAAGAGTCATTAGGATAGATTCTTAAGCAGCTATATGGGGGTCTATTATGTTGAATAAGGTCTAAATGACCATTTAATATGTAATTAGAGGGATTTGAGTCTTAGGGGTTACATTAGTAAAGTTTGCATAAAGAAATGCAATGTTGTTAAGTCTAAAAGTTGACAAAATGCAAATAATGTGAAGTGTAAAGGAAAATTTGTTAGTATGCAGTTTAGGGAATATGGGGGATTAACACTTTAAAAGATAGTTGAGGTAGTTAGCCATTGGGATTTGAAGAAACATATGTATTTGAAGCCTCTAAAAATCTTGAGTAAGGTTGGATGAATGTGGGTGGTGACTTTCTTGAATAAAACAACATTATTTTCCTATTAATTCTCTATTTTTTTGAGTTTTCTTCTCTCTGTACGGGCCATACAGGATCTCAAAGGGCTTGAAACCTTTAGTATGGTATAAAATCATGAATAACCTTTCTTTTGAATTCATATTGGAAGTTTAACACTCAAAATAGGGAAATATTTTATTGATTTTCTGTAAGAGACTTTATTTATAGAGTTAGGGGTTTGATTGCAAACTAAACAATGTAATGGCCATTACTCCTACTATGTTGCCTATCACTCAGAGGAATTGCATGTATGTCAGTATAATAGGCTCTCCTTTTGGTTTGGAAGGTAGTGGAGTGGAGTTTTGAGGAAGGGAATGAAGCATTAGGGCTGACAGTGTGAATTCCCATGTGATAATGGTGGTTTTAAGGAAAGTTTGTGTGAATGACTAATGGAATTGAGTCTGTAAGGGTGTAGAAAGTTTGTAAAAACTTTTTTTAAGTTGTTTTATGCCTTGGTTGTGTTTTCTAAGGTTAGAATTGTGGAATTCCTAAAAACCCTAGTGTTTATGCATGGTAATGGAGGGTTTCTTAGAATAGTATGGTAAGGGTCTTGAATCTATGAAATGACCAATGAATTTGGTGTTTTTTGATAAGCTTAGTGACTATCTAAAGTGATTGGGTGGAAACAAGGTGTTATAAAGGTACTTTCTTTGTAATTCAAGGCTGATTTAGTAGCTTAGTCAGGGGGTGAGTTACTGAATCTTAATCTTGGTCCAAAGGAGTCAATATTAGTTTTCACATATGTTGCATAACCCTGAAAAGTGTATCTGATTCACTAGTCTACTTGTGAGGTGTTTTGGGAAGTTGGGTTGAAAAACCCCTTTTACCGGGTTGCATATGCTACAAGGAAAGGCATGGAAAAAAGGTGAATATCAAGTGATGAAACTTGGAAGACTAGTTAATATCAACTTTAGTTACATGTTGAATAGTTTGACACCCCTTTTGAATCAATGGGTGATCTGATAGATGGACAAAATATTTGTGTGCAACTCAGGTATACATAATTCATCCCTGAAACAACCATCACCTATCTCAACGTTTCCTACTCCCGCAACATTCAAAAGCTTATTGTCTCCCAAAAGAATTTTGGAAGTGTCAATAGGATGAAGACCCAAAAAGGGATAGGGGCTCGAAGCCATGTGGTGAGATTCTCCAAAGTCTTAAAACCATCTATCATGACCAGAATGTACTACATAATTCACTAGTGCATGTCCTTTACCCATGTAGTGTTTATCATCTTTACCACTTGCAAACCCTACATTTCAAAACTATGTTGGTTTGGATGATGATGCAGATGGAGATGTAGTAGAAGAAGAGGGGGACTCTGATGAGGGCAGTGAGATGTTTTTCTTCTGAAGAAGGTGAGTAAGTTCATTAATCTTCTTAGTATAACACCCATGCTCATCATGTCTAGATCTCTTACAATAAGCACATTTTATCTTCTTCTTTTGTGTTGGTTCCTCTTTGGAAGAGGTTTTGATCTCAGGAGTAGGATCCTTAACTTTCTCATTAGACTTAGAAAATACTTATTTTGTTTCTTGTTCTTGCTACTTGAATATTGTTCCATCAAGGCATGACTCTTAGGAAGAGTGTCCATCTAGATCAACTAGGCTTGCTCCCTAGCTAGTCAATCACAAAACACCTCAAAGGAAGGCATATTATGGTCTTCTCCCATGGTATCCATAGTATAATAGAAGGTAGAGGAAAACACTTGAAAAGGACCTCTAAGTTTTGACAAGATCAAGATTATGCACTCATCATCATTTTTGGCATGACCACACCCTTTCAGTTGTGACAAGATCAATTTGAACTATGCAAGGTAATCTTGAATAGTGGGAAAGGAATCTAGAGAGAGGGAGGTGAGATCAGCTTCAAGTTGCAAGATTTTGAACTAGTTTACTTTCCCATACAACTCAACAAGCTTATCCCATACTTCTTTAGGTGTCTCACACTCAGCAATGTGAAACAATAGATTATCAGACACATGGAGACCTATGAGCCCTCTAACCTCATCCATTTTGTTTCTATGAAAAAAAATTCTCAAAATCCTTAGTGAACTCAGGTTGTTCAGCATCCAACATTTTCCAAAGCCCCCGAGATTGCAAAAAATGTGACATTTTTAGTTTCCATGTGTGGTAGTTGTGCGGGGTAAGTAGTTCAATTCTTAGTTCTAACATAATGTGAAAATGAACACAAAGGAGAGAAATATGCTACTTATACTCCCCCCCCAAATTGAATACAACCAATTATTTGCAATTCCCCAACACTAAATTTTGCCAAAAAAAAGACAATTTTGAGAAACAAACTGACAAACTATTTAGGCTACAATAGATGGAAAAATTGGAAACATGCAACTTTGAGGCAATATTTTTCAAAAAAAAAAGGTGGGTACCTCTTTTGCACAACAAAATCATTGTATGTCACTTCTCCAAGTAGAATGATTGAGCAAGAAGCCAAGCATCACAAACCTGACTCGTCACGTGAGCCTTAACTCATACCACCAAAGCAAAGCAAAGGGTATTTGGATGGCTAAGAGAATCCACATGCAACCAATGTGGGATATATATCCCCAGGTTCAAGGAAGTGTCAGGCCCACCTCCAAAGTCCTCAGTACCCTAATTTAATATTTCAAGGAAACTTTAGAAAATACACCCAACAACAAAGAAGATCAACACAGAAGCCTCCGCCAATTAGCAAAAGAATAATGCCTCCAATTGTTGCAACCAAGGGAGAATTCCAAAAATGTGCCTCTCGATTGGAAAATCACCATCCACACTCTCAAAAAATGTTTCTTTCAATCGAAGATTCACAAACGATGTAAAACAAAGAGGAGTAATGCTGAAAAAATCAACAAATCATGGCTTTAGATGAGATTATAGATGCCTCCAAAAAAGAGTATTGGCCCCTCCAAATGTTGCCTCCACCATTTGAATGTTTTTTTCTCCAAAGTGTGGATGCCTCCTCACAAAAATTTCCAAAATAGAGAAAAAAGACATACCTAAAAAAAATGCCCTTCCATATCAGAATTGGGCTTAACAAGAGATTTATATCGCTTATGGCTGAAACATATGCTTGCAACGTAGAAATACACACAACAGAAAAAAAGAGAATTGATGCCCAAGAAAAAAAAATACACACTCCATAGGAAAATCAAACAAGTAATTTGATGCCCCTCAAATGCAACAAAAAATTTGGAGTCTCCAAAAGGAAGAATGCCACTTCTGGCATAATCATGCCTTCTGCAGCAATCAAATCTCCAAAGAGCACCAAAGCCTCAATTCTTTCCCAGTGAAAACTCTCAAGGAAGGTGGTTGCAGTAGAACTACTATGATACCATGTTGGAGCACCCAAGAGCAACTACAATAAAAAACAACCTTCATGAACGAACAAGAGAAGCATAAAAAGCTATTTCACCAAGAATGAAAACAAAATGTATTGAGAGACATGATAATACATAATGTACAAGGTGTCTTATAAAGGCATGAAAAATGCAACAGGTGTGAAAACTACCTAGCATGGGAAAAAAATACCTAAATAGAAAAATGCAATATTAACCCTAAGTAAACTTAAGAAAGTGAAAATATTCACACTAACAATGTTCAACATGCATAATGAACACCTCAAAATTGCATAAAAAATTCTACATAGCGAAAAAGTGTTGACCACAAAATTGGTTCAATGCAACACTGAAACTACACTCAAGACTTAGGTAATTATTTATCCAAACCACTTGGTCTTTTCCATACCAACTCTTATGTATCTATAAAATGGGTTGAAACCAATGAATGGGTTGACATCAATGAAAGCACCATAACAACACCATATTCCACACTCTCAACAATATCCTCAATGAAAAACCATCTTCCAACAATATGGGATGAGAGACCAATAATTTATAGAGTTTCTAAGTGAGAAATTACTGCTAAAGATGAATTGGTAAATTGATGGTTGAGATTGATTTAGGGTTAGGGTTTAGATTGAGGATTAACCTTGTAACAAGGGTATGTGTAGGATCATGATGGGCCAAAAAGTGGCAATATGATGGGTTTGTAGCTGACGACTTTTTTTTAACCCAAAATTGATGAAACGAAAAGGGTTTTTAAAGGAGATTCTCAACTTTCCACGAATATAAATTATGCTTTACTTTGATTTTAATAAGTAATTATTATTCATTTTCTATTCAAATTATGACTAAAGTCCTGATTGATAGGCTGATTGAAAAACATCTATAGCTTTCAAATGGTATCACATTTTTTGAATCCAAAACATGTGTCACATTCTATGTTTTGCATAATATAGGATTAAAAAAGAAAAATTGAATTTCATGAAGTTTTGACCAAGTTAAGGTGGTCGGACATACGAAGTTTTTATATTTTTAAAAGTTGTAATTAAAAATTATAATTAATTATTTACTTGGAAAAAAAAATGCATCACATCGGGACATGAGTCCTCTACTTATATCTAAAATATTATAAAAAAATATTATCATTTTATTGTGGTTAGGGTGAGACAGACACCTACTTATTTTTTCCCTGAAATTTAAGTACTTCTGCATTGAAATTTCAAATTTTCACCAAATAGATTTTTATTTTTTTTAAACAAACCTAGTAGTTTAGAAACTACATTCAATTTTCTACAAATTCTATTCTTACATATTTTTGAAATAATAAAAATAACTTATTCAAATTTTTACGTCAAGTTGCTCAACTCTTATTTTTCTGAATTTTTTTCCACTTAAGGGCCTTTTTTTTCCATGATGATCCTGCACATACCCACAAGTGTTAGAAGAGGAATAAAGGTGTTAAAGGTAGGTTTGAATTTTGTATGCTTTCACATGAGTGAGAATAAATAGTGGAGGGATACTTGTCACATGATTACAAGTTTAGATTGTGATCAATGTGAATGGATTAAATGGATAAGATTAAATGGACAAGGATTGATGATTCTATTGATTTAAAATTATGATAAGTAGTAAGGGGATTAATTATCATAAGGGTATGTGTAGGATCATGATGGGTCAAAAAGTGGTGATATGATGGGTATGTGTAGGGTATGTGGCTAGCGACTTATTTTTTACCCAAAATTAATGAAATGAAAAGGGTTTTTAAAGGAGATTCTTAGCTTTCCACCAATATAAATTATGTTTTACTTTGAATTTAATAAATAATTATTATTCATTTTCTATTAGAATTATGACTAAAGTCCTTATTGATAGGTTGATTGAAAAAAATCTATAGCTTTCAAACGACATCACATAATTTTTTGAATTTGAAACATGCGTCACATTCTATGCTTCACATACTATAAGATTTAAAAAAATGAATTTCATGAAGTTTTGACCAATTTAAGGTGGTAGACATACAAGTTTTTATATTTTTTAAAAGTTGTAATAAAAAATCATAATTAATTATTTACTTGGAAAAAAATTACAAAAAAATATGCATCACATTAGGACATGAGTTCTCTACTTATATATAAAATCTTAGAACAAAATATTATGATTTAATTGTGGTTAGGGTGGTCAGACAGACACCTACTTCTTATTTTTTCCCGAAATTTAAGTACTACTACATTGAAATTTCAAATTTTCACCAAATAGACTTTTTAAAAATAAACCTATTAGTTTAGAAACTATATTCAATTTGCTACAGATTCTATTCTTACATATTTTTGAAATAATATAGATAACTTATTCAAATTTTTACGTCAAGTTGCCTAACTCTGATTTTTTTGAATTTTTCGCCACTTAAGGGCCTGTTTTTTTCACGACGATCCTGCACATACCCATAAATCAATTGATAAGTAGGAGTTGTTTTCATGAAACATGGGTTAATGAATTTGACTCATAAAACTACACAGTTGAATCCTGATAGCAATATCACTATCCTAAATCAATTAAATAAGTAGATATTAATTAATTGATTTAGTTGTAAGATTTGGAGGATAAATGTTGAATAAATTAAATAAATATAAACTTATTTAATTAAAGGAAAATGATAATGGTAAAAGATGAATTAAATAAATAAAAAATATTTATTTAATTGGTTAGGATTGGGTAAATTCAAGTGTGACAAGGTATGGGTAAATTAAGGTGTCTACACACACATATATGGGGGAAATGTATCATAAAAAGTCATATATAAGTATTTGGTGGCACTAATTTTAATCACACTAATCATAAAGAATGAAATTTTATATCATATGGGTTCCTCTCATTTTATAATGAACCAAAGGAAATAGGGTTCCACCTTTTAGGATATGGAACTAGGTGACCTATTTCGCACTTAGTTCATTAGGAAACCAAGATCCATCAACCAAGTGACTCAATTCAGGGAAGGGCTACTAGGAGGTTTCCTTGGGTGTGATTAAATGGGGTTTCTCAACTAAATGAAGCTTCAAAGGAGAAATGTAAACTCTAATGCACTAAACCCTAGATACTTGAAAGCATTAAATCAAATCACCAAACATAAATCAAATAGAAAGGAATTTAGTAAAATGATGGATTCCAAACAAGATCTACAACTCTAAAAATATTATTTTTGAAGTGTACTAGGACTTGTACGCCAAGCTGAGAAATTTAGTCCTGCTATAGGAATTTGGGAAGAATCTAGAATCTTCATATGACAAATCAAGATCTACAAAAATTTGGTGAAAGGGTTGTACTAGGACTCATATGCTGAGAGTGGTGATTTACTCCTAGTATTAGGGTTTGACTGAAACTTTTGTAACCTCTAGTGGTCTTTTGTAGCTTTTGTCTTTTTCGATCTCCAAGTCCAAAAAGTCTGAATTACGATATGTATGTGAGTTTCTATGAAGATGACAACTTTGACAACTTTTGCAACTTTTCCTCTAAAGGATCTTCAAGATCCAATTCACCTAGATTTGCAATCACACATCAAGAGGGGAAAATTTTGTTATGTTAGGGAATAGGGGTTTGCCTTGGTCAAACCTCATTTTGGTAATTAAACCTTGAAATGAAATGAAGTAACATGAAGGAATGATGAATGAAAAAATGCAATGTTGCAATTCACCAAACCCTTGAAATAAAGGCTGCAAGCTTGTGTGAAATGGATCCATTATATGTGGATCTTCACTCTTGACTGAATGCTTGAAATCTTGTCTTGAGTTTATTTTTTCTTCATGTCAATCTTGGGGATCCAATTAACAGGAAAATTAGGAGAATTTCCTATAAAATCAAGCCTCTAAACCCTAATTCATATCTCTTATCATTAATTCATCATTCATGTCCTCAAGTCAAGCAAGCTAGGGTTTCAACATTCTAATTCGTCAAGATAGCTTTCTAAGACATTCAAGGGTAGATTCTAGTTCTTCCATTGTTGTAGAAATTCAAGATCAATCATCATGGAAAGGTATTAATTCCATTATTTCATGTTCATGCTTCATTACATCATTTCTTCATTTTGGTTTAATTACCTAAAAGGGTTTTGACCAAGGCAAGCCCCTATCCTCTAACAATCAACAAGTTTTCCTCTCTTTAATGTGTGATTGCAGGTTTGCAGATTGAAGAAAAATGTCAAAAATGACAAAGTTGCAAATGTTGTCAAAGTTGTCATGAAAAGTTGTCAAGAATCATGGAAACTCAGATCTAGGGATAAATATCCATTCAATCTACATGAAATCAGTGGGAAAGAGCTTATTTCATCCATCTTTAGAGGTCTACAAAGTTTCAGCCTAAAATTTTGCTCGTGGGACACTTTTCAACAAAACGGGACTCGTCCTCCAACAATGGTGAATGAGTCCTAGAATGGAAAATGAGTCCTACCAGGCCTAAAAATCAACAACTTCAAAATTTCCGAGATATTTCTCATCTTTAATATGTTTCCAGGTGAATAACATTTATATCCTTACCTCTTTGTTTGGCTTTATTTGTATTTTTAGATCATTCTTTAGGCCTTTTTACATTACACAATATGTTTTCAAACATCTTGCATTTCAATAGTTTCCATTTGATAATCAATACCTTTCATTAATTTTCTACATTTAAATCAGTTTATTTAGACATATTGCATCCATATCACATTAATCTTTGAATGTGAGCATTGCATTTTGGCCCATCTTTCTCCTTTTAGGTGAAAAACCCTAGAAGTGCTAGAAAGACCTTCGGTGCCAAAATTTTTTTCTACACATGCCTCGGGACTATGATGCCACCTAGGGTGTCTTAGTCCCCCTTGAGGTATTTTCGGGATTTAATTTCAAATTCTGGTAGGATTTAGCCTCCTTTAATTAATTATTTCATATGTCGGCTTGGTGTGGTGTAATTTCAGGATATTAAGCATAGATAAGTATAAATACAAGATTCCTTCTCTCATTTTCATATCTAACAAAAAATATCTGAGCATTCTATCAATTTCAAGAGAGAATCATAGAGCATTCAAAAGTAATTCATCAAGCATAATTTGGAGCCATCATCAAGATTCAAGCATCATATCAAAGATCTTCTTGCATCATGTGTGTTGTTGTGCTAACATTTGTGATATAGGGTTTTGATTCAAGCAAGAAATTCAAGTTCATATCTATCAAGCCTTTCTTTGATTCAAGATCCATATCCAAGCTATCCATTTCACACAAGTTTGTAGACTTTATAACAAGGTTTTGTTGAGTTGTAGTATTGCATGTTGTTCATTCATCATTCCTTCATTCTATTTCATTTCATTTCAAGGTTTAATTACCAACAAGGGGTTTGACCAAGGAAAACCCCCATTCACTAACAATCAACAAGTTTTTCCTCTCTTGCATGTTTGTGATTGTAGATTTAGGTTGAAGAATTGAAGATCATTTGAAGTGAAAAGTTACAAAGTTGCAAAGTTGCATTGCAAATTTGTCATCTTCATAGAAACTCGCCTACAAGCTAAATCCAAAAGTTTCAGAACTTGAGATCAGAGAAGAAGGAAGTGCAAACATCAAGCCTCAAGATTACATTCGTAGATTCCAAAAATTCTAAATGGGACTAAGTTTCCACCTAGGGCATCTTAGTCCTCCCAAAGGTATTTTTTAGAAATTCTTTTAGATCTGGTTCTGATATCCAAAGATTTCGCATCTACCCCAGAAAACAGCAGCAGGACTAAGACAACAGTAAGGGTATCTTTTTCCTCCATAGCATATTTTGAAAGCTTCTTTACATTTTTGGAATCTTTTTCACATTTCCAAACTTCCCAGGTACATACCTCATAACTTCCTATTGCATAATTTCATCATTTGCATCCTTCATTTAGCTTGCATTATTAGGTTTTGTGAGTTGAATGCTTATTTTTCTTTTCCAAGCATTTTCTTAGTGGTGAACCCCTAAAAGCTTAAAGAACCCCCTCCTAGGTATTCCTTGTTGAGAATTGACTCACCTTGTGAGGTTGATAGTCAATACAATTAGGACTCCTAGGACATTATTGAATGATAGTTGGAGGAAGGTGATATTCCACATCATCATTTTTCCCCTAATCATTTTGGTGGACTCGACCCTTTTTGAGCATTCAATTTCTAATTTGGAGTTCATTAAATTTCTAGATCTAGGTTGCATTCATTCTTGCATTGCATCTTGCATTAGTGAAATTTCACCTAGGGTTTCTCCTATTTAGTGAAATTGCATCTAGGGTTTCTCATATTTTCATTAGTGAAAGTGCATATAGGTTGCATTTTTTCTTTCTTGCATCATTTCATTTAATTCAAAAAACTAAAAAAGTGAATTGTTCATCATCCTAATTGCATTTAAAAACATTCTTATTGTATTCAAAATTGAAAAAAAATGCATTCAACTTTGCATTCAATTGCTTGCCACTAGTTACTTTTCCTTACATTCATTTGCATAGTTTTCTATTTCTAAACATCAGCACCTTGAATAGGAAACCTCTAAACACTATAAAAATTCCATAATTTGTTGTTTTTATAAGAAAAACCTCTACTAGGACTAAAAAACCCTTCTTAGCATCTTAGTCCCTTTCAAGGTTTCTAGCTCAGAATCATCTCTATGTTGTTTGTTGTCTGTTTTAGTCCCTAGAACTTCAAAATTTCACCAATAGGACCAAGATGCCCTTCTTGGAATATTAGTCCCTGTTGAATTTGACTTTCTAGATTTGAGGGTTTAAAATTGCTTTTTTGTGCTCCTGTTGACTGCCTTCAATTTTCTATTATAGTTTGCAAAATTGTTGTTCCAATTTCTTTCATTTCAAGTGTAATTGCAAGCATAGGAGATTATTTTCATTTCACTTTCTTTGGTTTATCCCTTGAATTAGATGTAGTAATTGGTTTCCTACTGCTAATATTATGGTTAGACAAAGTGTGAGACTCATGGCATCTCACGATAAAACACTCATTGCGGATCTTGGGTTATCAAGTTCTCTTACTTCTGGTGTTGGTATTAGTTCACTAGGTATGGACCATACCTTTGATGTGCCTCTTTTTCTATGCCTACCTTACCTACAAGTGCTATGCTAAGTGTTCAAACAATGGTTGACCATATCCCTCAAGAAAACATAATGAAAACACATGAATACTTAACTCATTTACAAGACAACGTGAGTATTGTAAACATTTCCAACATTGTTATACCTGCCATAGATAGTATTCACCACATGATGGAAAGTGATGAAGGATTGGAAGTTGTGCCTAACATAGCTCATATCTTTGGGAAACATCTTCCTTCCACCACTAATGGTTCTCAAGCTTCAAACAATCTACAAAGCCAAGGAGGAAATCAAACTCCTCCCTCTTCAACCATAACATCCATTCCTACCTATACCAATCCTCAAGTAACCACAACGATGCAACCAACTAGCAATATCCTTCCTACCTTGAACATTTCCACTAGTGCTCCTTATACCTATGTGGCATCTAACCTTATATCTCCTCCCATAAGCAATCCATTCACTTGTCCTAGCAACACGTACACAACACCACCATATTCATCTCCATCGCAAACCATAAGCAATGATCCTATCATTAACCACCTTTTACAAAGCCTTTCATCCATTCAACATCAAGTTTCCATCATAAATCAAAATCAAACTATTCTACCTTCATACTATGTCAAAAGTAACCTACTATCCTTGGAGATATTAAGAACTCTGGTGCCACAAGGTATAGAGATCCATAGATTTGAGAAATATGGAGCAAAGGAAGATCCTGCTAATCATGTTAATGTCTTTACTACTTTGTGTAGTGACTTTATCCTTGAGGACAAGCTTTTGGTTAAGCTTTTTCCCTGATCTTTGAAAGACATTTCCTTGGATTGGTTTTTTGCGTTACCGAATAACTGAATTCATTCATTGAATGAACTTGTTGAGGCTTTTATTAACCATTTCCAAGTGCATATGGTTCCTACAATGACATTAGCTGATTTGATGAGATGTAAGCGAAATGAGGGTGAAAAATTCATTGAATTTATTTCACATTACCAATCACTTTATTCCCAAATCAGTGTGAAGATTCCTAATTCCCACCATCAAAATATGTTCATAGAAAATTTACAAAGATAAGAGACAAACTCACCATGATGAAATTCCATTCCTTCATGTACTTGTGCACTACCCTTCAAGATTATCGTAATTCTGTAGGTAGTAGTGAACCAAAAACCACCTCTACCCATCCTAAAATGTCTGAATCCTCAAACCAAAACACCTACCAGCCTTTCAAAAGATGAAATAAAAGTTTCCTTAAAGTAAAGTCCACCTCCCAACCTACCCAACAAGTTGATACCCAAGTAGCTATTATAAAGAAGCATAATCCTTATATCTTTGGGGATCTACAAATACAATTCACATCCTTACCCGAAACACTTCACAATATCATGACTCAGCTATTAAATAAAAACATGCTTAGCTTACCTCCTTTTGACCCCTTGACCCTAGCAAGCCATTACCTTCGAGCTTCAGACACAATGCCTATTATGCTTATCACCAACAAAAAGGACATGATACGAAACATTGCAAGCGTCTTAAACATCTTGTGCAAGACCTCATTGATTCTAATCATATCCAAATTGGAGGTGTGAATGACAAAGGTAATAAGTCTATAGCTCTTCCCAACCAAAACTTGCAAATCTTTACCAATCCCATGCCAAACCATAATATTTGATTTGTTAAGGCTAGTGAAACTAAGCCCAATGTGATGAATGTTGACACATATGATGAGAATATGAGAAATAACAAACAAAGTCCTATGGATGATGATGAAAAGAGTCCTATGGATACTAATGACCAAAGTCCTATTAATACAATGATAGGAGTTATTGACATCGAGCCTCGTAAACAACAAACCATAATTCCCACTGATATTACTTTCTCTTCTGATGAAACAATCAAACATGCACCTGATGGTCCTCTTTGCATAGCCGAAAAAATCAATAACAAATCCACTCTTAGGATTTTAATTGATCTCGTCTATGGAGAGAATATGATCATAGAAGAACTCTTATATGTGCATGAACTTACTCAAGATATATATGACAAACTGGAAGCATGGATTAAAACACATGATGGTTTTTCTTGTGCTATGATGGGCTTGATCACACTCCCTTTACAAGTAGAACCAAAGAGATTAAATGTATCATTCTCTATCATGTCTAATTCAAACCAATTTCGTGTGAAGTTAGGCTACAAATGGCTTCACTCCATGAATGTGGTCCCATCTATTGTCCACATGTTCTTAAAGTTTCCAGTCGACAATGATATATTCAAAATAAACTATAGTGGCTTTAGACATCCATCTTCCTGTGGAAATTTTTCCTTGAAGATTAATTTTTGCCTTAGCCCATGGAACCTATAACATCCCATGAAGACTTCCTTTTCCTATCCTACCAAAAGTTAAAACAAAAATGCATAGCCAGATTATCCCTTGAGAATTTTCCTCCACCCATGATTGAACCTACACCCCTTGAAGAAAACAATAGTGAGCTTAAAGACCTTCCATCTAACCAAGACCCATCCATGAAAAATCCATTTCCTATTTCCTATAAAAGGCCTAGAGAAAACCAAACAAGTCCTAAGCTACCTCCTAAGAAAATTTATAAATCCAAAGAGAATGTGGTTGAACACCTTCCATGGCTTCTTCCATTATTTCCTCATAAGAAGAAAATAAACCTATGGTTGATAAACCTTCTCCTACATAAATATAACTCTAAAACCATAATAAAAGGAATAGAAATGTTAGAGAGTGTAGGCATAGACATCATGCTATTGCTCAAAAAATTAATGAAGAGAACAATATTGAAAATCAAAATCCAAACTTGACAGAAGTAATAAACAATGAGCCTCCTCCCTTACTAAAACAAACAGATCCTACGTCTCCAACACAACAAGGACCAACACCTCCTGTGGATATTATCATTCATCCTTCTATTATGGTTAACTTGGATGACGATGAACTAACAACTAAAATTGATGAGCAAGTGCATAATGAGTTGAATTTGTTATTTTCCTCTTCCATGAGCTTAAAAAATTACAACCATGTTGATCCCCCTAAACCGAGTGATGCACCACGTGTTGAACCTAGTCATTCTCCTAGTACAACACTTGATGTTGTCCCTCTTGCTAGTGATCTGCATTCTACATATACTGAAAAAGACTGGGATGTAGATGACCTGCTAGATGGTTGACTCGTATATGCTTTACTTGACTTTTTTCTTTTCTTTTTTTTAATTTTTGGTTTCCTTTTTCTTTTTGATTGCATGTATGTAATGTGATCCCTCATGATGTTATATTTGATGTTTCCTCTCTCTATGTGCATTCCTCTATTTGTACCTTCATTCTTCTATATGTTGTAAGATTTTCATTGATCTTTACTTTTCATTTTCATTTTTGTCTTGTGTTTTCCTTTTGGGGATGACACAAGGCATCGAGACATCCTATGTCTCTTCCATGTTGACCCAAAATATTTTTAATTATATTTTCTTTTCTTTTCATTTATGTCTTATGTTTTCCTTTTGGGGATGATGCAAGGTGTCGAGAAACCCTATGTATCTTCCATGTTGACCCAAAAGGTTTTTCATTTTGTTTTCTCTTTCTTTGTGTCATTCTTCCAGTTCTATGTGTATTTGGGGAATGATGACAATTCTAAGCTCTCTAATATCATTGCAACAAAGACAAATACTGACCCTGAATCCATAGATCCCTTATGTTTTTATCGGGGGCAACCCTTCTTTTCCTCTTTTTCTTTTTCATGTTTTGGCTACTTTAAAGTAATTGCTCAGAGTAGGGTGTTAGCAATTTCTTTAAAGTGGGGGCATACATTGGCATTATTTTTGGAATGATTTCACTTGTATTTGTTTTAATGTTCCTCGATGTTATTTTCTTTCTTTATGTGATGTGTTTTCCTCTTGGTGGTGTCATCAGGTTTGATTTCCTCTGAGAGTGTGATATTTCCTTGTCCTCTCTTGAAAATATTAGGTACAATGTTCCCCAGGATGAGACCTTGCACTTGTCCTCTCTTGGAAACAAGATGAGACCTTTTTCACTTGTCCTCTCTTCGAAACATTAGGTACAATGTTCCCTAGGATGAGACCTTGTATTTATCCTCCCCTAGAGACATTAAGCATGATGTCCCATAAGATTAAGACCTCACATGAACCAAGCAAAATCCCTTTGAACATTCTTCTTTCCTTATTGCATTTTTCATTTTTCACCTTATTAAATTCATGGAGGTATGGCTTTGATATGGTCCTCTAGGGATCACCTAGTGAACAACTAGCTTCACTAGCCCTCGTGAGCATGCATTTTTCTTTCTTTTGTCCTTATCATAGTAATGTGGGTATGACATTGATATGGACCTCTTGGGGCTCACCTAGTGGACACCTAGCTTCACTAGCCCTTGTGAGCATGTGTTTTTTTTGCATAGTGGACAACACTTTCCACTTGTAAACCTCTTTTGGAAAAATAGCCTAGACCTGGTCCATAGCACGTTGGATGGCTAATCAAAGCTTGATTCATTGCATTTTTCCTTTTTCTTTTTCCTTTTTCCTCTTTCCATCTTTGATGGTGTATGTTTGTGATTTGGTTATGGCTTCATATATCATCCACAAGTGTGTTCCTTTGTGCTTATGTTAGTTTTCCATAGGATATTGATCCTCAGGGCTTGGCCACCCTCTTGGTTATTGTCATCCTAGCATTCATAAATTGGAACCCCTCTTGATTGCATGGTTGGCTGCTTTTGTGTGAGTTTGAAGCAAGTTCATCCTCTCACTAAAGTGGGGGCTAAATGTAGTGTACAAAAATGCATACCCTTGCATTTTCACACATGTTTGGGCCCACCTTGTTTTATTTATCCCTATTTATGTCTTAATTGGTCCTATTTTGCATCCACAATCCCTATGAATTGTATCTTTTTCTGGATAATCCCGAAAAACTCCAATGGATAAATGATAATTTAATGATTATGTTTGAGTGTCCCTGATTTTTGGGTTAGGAATAAAATGCCACCTAGGGCGTCTTTTTCCCCCAAAGGTCTTGGGACCCTGATTTTGAGAGCACCTAGATAGGTCCCTTTTTGGAGTTTGTGCCCTGAGTTTCATGACTCAGGACTAAGATGCCACCTAGGCTGTCTTAGTTCCCTTAAGGTATTTTCATGATTTAATTTCAAATTTTGGCAGGATTTAGCCTCCTTTAATTAATGATTTCATATGTCGGCTTGGTGTGGTGTAATTTTAAGATATTAAGCATAGATAAGTATAAATGCAAGATTACTTCTCTCATTTTCATATCTAACAAAAAATATTCAAGCATTCTAGAAATTTCAAGACAGCATCATAGAGCATCCAAGAGCAATTCATCAAGAATTTGGAGCCATCATCAAGATTCAAGCATCATATCAAAGATCTTCTTGCATCATGTATGTTGTGCTAAAATGTGTGATGTAGGGTTTTGATTCAAGCAAGCAATTCAAGTTCATATCTATCAAGCCTTTCTTTGATTCAAGATCCATATCCAAGCAATCCATTTCACACAAGTTTGCAGACTTTATAACAAGGGTTTGGTGAGTTGTAGCATTACATGTTAATTCATCATTCCTTCATTCTATTTCATTTCATTTCAAGGTTTAATTACCAACAGGGAGTTTGACCAAGGTAAACCCCCATTTACTAACAATCAACAAGTTTTTCCTCTCTTGCATGTTTGTGATTGTAGATTTAGGTTGAAGAATTGAAGATAATTTGAAGTGCAAAGTTGCATTGTAAATTTGTCATATTCACAAAAACTCACCTACAAGCTAAATCCAGAAGTTTCAGAACTTGAGATCAGAGAAGAAGGAAGTGCAGACATCAAGCCTCAGGACCACATTTGGAGATACCATAAATTCTAGATAGGACTAAGTCACCACCTAGGGCATCTTAGTCCTCCCAAAGGTATTTTTTTAAAATTCTTCTAGATCTAGTTCTGACATACGAAGATTCTGCACCTGCCCCAAAAAATAGCAGTGGAACTAAGACAACAACAAGGGTTTCTTTCTCCTCCATAGCATATTTTGACTTCTTTACATTGCCAAAATCCTTGTCACATTTCCAAACTTCCCAAGTACATACCTCATAACTTCCTATTGCATAATTTCATCATATGCATCCTTCATTTAGCTTGCATTATTAGGTTTTGTGAGTTGAATTCTTATTTGTCTTTTCCAAGCATTTTCTTGGTCAACCCCTAAAAGCTTAAAGAACCCCCTCCTAGTTATTCCTTGTTGAGAATTGACTCACCTTGTGAGGTTGATAGTCAATCCAATTAGGACTCCTAGGAAATTATTAAATGATAGTTGGAGAAAGGTGATATTCCTCATCATTTTTTTCCAAATCAAAAATTATGTAAAATAACCTTGTATTTATACTTGTTTATGCCAAAATTCTCAAAATTACAACACTACAATCCGACATCAGATCTAGGATAATAGAATCCCACCAAGAATTTGATTTAAAATAGATCCTAGTTAAAGCAAGACTCATATGCCAAGTTGGGCATATGATTCCAGGGCTTAAACATAAGACACAAACTCCAAGAAGTGTTAAGTTCAATGCAATGCTTAAAATCAGGCCCCAAGACCTAGGTGGGACCCATACACCCAAAGGGGCATATGAGTCATAGATCACTAGATCTAGAACACATAACCTCAAACATTAAATTATGATTTTTTCATTTGTTAAATGTTGGGATTATCCTTAGAAAAATGCATTTAATTAGGCATGTGGATGCAAAATAGGACCAATTAAGGCATCAAGGAACCTAATTTTAACAGGGAGGGCCCAAACAAGTGTGAAAATGCAAAGGGATACATTTTCCTACACTACATTTAGCTCACAGTTTAGTGAGAGGATGATCTTTCATCAAACTTACACTAAAGTAGAAGAATTCTCATCAAGAAGGGTCCAAGTGTACCAATGCTAGTGAGATAGGACAAGAATGATCAAGAGGGATGATCAAGCCCCTGGGATCAAGATCCCATGAAAAAGAAACATAGGTACAAAAGAAAACACATATGAATGGTGTATGAAGCAATAACAAGATACAAGAATACACTACCAAAGACATAAAGAAGGAAAGAAAAGAAAAAGAAAAGGGTGGATCAAGCCTCGACTACATTTTTCCAACATGATGTGGATCAATCCTTAGTTGTTTTTCCAAAAAAATTACAAGTGGAACATGATGTCCACTATGGAAATAAAATTCACACTCACACAGGCTGGTGGAATTTGGTATCCACTAGGTGAGCCTCAAGAAAAGTGAGACACATACACATGCGGCTGGTATGCACCCACATAAACAAGCAAGTGGTTATGGTAAATTCATGCCTATGGTAGGATCCCATATGTACTAACCATACCAAAGCTATACCTCATGATAACTTTGATAATTCACCACACAACATGAATAATAGGATCCATGAGGCAAGAAAAACTTTGCATGCTAACACCCATGAACAAATAGGATGGCTCCAGAGGCAAGCAAAGTGTGTTATGAAAGATGGAAATATAACAATTATTGTAAATACAAAATAGTGTAAGGTATATTCAAAGGGGTTTTTCTTAGTTCATGTAAGGTCTTAAGTTTGGGAACATCGTATATAATGTCTCCAAGAGAGGACCAATCGAAGAATAGAAGATTCATAACTTACAAAATGCAGTGTGTGTCATCAAGCCACTAAGAGGAATATAATATGCTAAGAGAGATCACACTCTTGAAGGAAGTAACACCCAATGTCATCACCAAGAGAAATATGCATCACATGAAGTAAGTAGACTACACAATGAAACATGAGTTGTAATTGAAATGAAAAAGAATAATGCCAATGTATGCCCCCACTTTAAATAAATTGCTAAACACCATGTTGTGAGCAATTACTTTAAAGTAGAAAATGATAAGTGCTAACAATAAAGAGGACATGAGAGCTTATTTGGAAAGCCCTATGCCTAGTCACATTTTTACAAATGAAGCCACATCATGGAAAGGGCTTTCCCCCAAAATGAAATCCCAAAATCACATAAGGGATCCATAGATTCACTAGGGTCAATATGTCTTTGCTACAATGTTGTTAGAGAGCTCAAAAATGTCATCATTCACCAAATACTCATGGATCAAGGAAGAATGACAAAAAGAGAGTGAAAATAAAGAAAATATTTTAGGTCAACATGGAAGAGAACTAAATTTGTTTGAAACAAAAGAAATGGGGTGTGCCCACCATTTAGGAGATGGACAACTTAGGGGACCCTATTTGCCTCTGGTTTCATTCAAGGAAACCCTAGAGATCTCAACCTAGTGATTGGATTAGGGTAAAGAGATCTACTATAAGGTCTCCTAGGGTGTGATTAAAGATAAAAGGGAGTTCACCACCAAGCAAAGCCCTGGAAAGAAGAAGATGCAAATGATATGGAAACCTAACTATGCAACTTAAGATATGAAATTGAAAATCAGAATAATGAATTGAGAAAGGACAGAGGGGAACCTAGAAAATTGAAGATTCTTGAAACAAGGTATGAACTCTTGAAATTATGAATTTTAATGCACATTGGGACTCATACACTAGTAGGAGTGATTGAGTACCAGTTTAGGATTTCAGGCTGAAACCGAAATCTAAAACTAGTAAACCAAGGTTTGGGCGGGTGCATGAAGATGGTCGCACTTTTGTGGCCAAAAAAGTTTTTGGAAAGAGATAACGCAAGCGCGTTATAACGCGCTCACATTATAATGCACTTGTGTTATGTTGTTTTAAAAGAAAAAAAAAAAGTTAAAACTATCAATTTCTATTTACTGTTTCTCAGCTCTGCCCGCGGCCAAAAACCCTCACTTTCACGCTCGCATTCTAGGAGGAAGGATTTATACAAATTTTATCAACAACAGTTGGATTTTCTTTGCAAATATGGTGCCATGACGACAAAGAGGTGTGGGTGGTAAGTATTGTCTGCTATTTGTTTTGAATTTCTTAGTTTGAAATTGATTTTGTTTGTTTTAGGTTAGATTTGATTTTTTATTTTTTTTTTAATTTGTAGGAAATCCTGCAAATCCTCAACAAGAAGAGGAGGAAAATCCTCAACAACAAAATCCTCAAAAAATCCTCAAGAAAATCAACCTCAACAACAAAATCAACCTCCCCCACCAATCACTCAATACCCTCTTGGCACTCAAGAAAATCTGAGTGAAATTGACAACAATAGAAAACAACTTGAGGATCTTATCAGTATGTTGAGTGATCCAAATGCTTCAACCATAGAAAGAATGCGTCTAGAAAATTCATTTGAAAGAGATGTTAAAAAATGTAGATGTAATTACCCAACAAATATCTAGATGGTAAGATAGGAGGCAGGAAGCCAGGGCATATTATGTAGACAAATTATCATATAAACAAGTAAAAGATTTAAAAATTACTAAAGGTGATTTGTGCTCTCTATTCACTGACCCTAAAACAAATAAAAATATTACCCTCAATGCAAAGAGGTTTCCTATTCATTGGTGCCACCACCAAGAGATTAGGAACCATCTTTATGATAGATGGTATTTGGTCTCTGATTACCCACCGTGCAATAATTGTGAAGTCCCCCAATATTTTCTTAGGAAACTATACAGTGAGTTCATATTGAACCAAATCCCAAATTATTTTGATATGAGGGAGTTCCAGGGGAGAGGTGGGGGGTCAGCTCAAGATAGGCCCGGTGCACAGCCAGATCCTCCGCGGCATGGGAGACAACCTCTCACTAGGCCGCCTCATGAGGACATTGTTATGCCTATTGTTGCGAAGGAGAGTGCTAACGTAGAGACATTGCAGGTGATCATCACTTTGACCCAGAGTGTCATCCATCATAGTAGCCCTCTTGTACAATGCCATCCAAGGGAGTCTTCGGGTGGTGGCCTTCGAACCCATGTATGTCAAGACTTGTTCATATGACCCCACCAACACACAGGAGGCTGCTACGTAGGATCTATATGCTGCTATGCAGGATCCGTATGCTGCTACACATGATCTGAATGTTGCTATGGGGATGGAGAGGATGGCTGACATTTTGCATCGTGCATATGGCATTGATAGTCATGTAAAAGTCAGCATGTTCATTGAATTTAATTTATTAAATTTTGATTCTGAACTGCATGATTAACTAATTTAGTTTTATTATTTTAATAAAATTGCAGGGTCACAGTGTTGAGACTAGATACACCAGTCCTCCACCTACTTATTTCTGCAGTACACCTATCAGTGGGGTATGTAACTAGTAAACAATTATAAATTTATTACATGTTAATAGCACTGTCTTATGAATGGTATTTTAATACATGTGATTTTGGATGTTGAATAGGCTAATATTGGTGGTTTCAAGCAAACACCTCCTAGTGCCAGTGGATTCACTCAAATGTACACGGAGGTAATAGAATAAAGAGAACTTAACTAATGAATTCTACTTAATAGATTTGTGTAGTTTATATTCATATTGTTGGTTACGTTGCATTACACATCATTCAAACTCAAAGCATTAGTACTTCAAATTCCATAACTAATAACTAGATGTTGATAAATGACAAAATTTCAACTGTACAATATAGTTGTTTAGAAAGTCAACATAAGCAACATGATGCAATTACTTCACATGGAGGCATGTGCTTGCAAAGGTGCACCACCACAACAAACTATGGATGCTTGGAAAAAATCTATGAAACCATAATAGTAAGCAATAGCATAGACAAGGTAGTTAGTGATGTAGAGCATCATATCAAAACACTCAATCATCAGGGTACATCTGATGCAAAGCATCCAACAAACACCATCAACATCATTTCTTCAAGGGATTTCAATCCCAAATAGAATCAGGAGAAGATCAAATATAATTTCATCATAAATCTACTTTTCATTCAACCAAAATCCACTCAAATTCTCTTAGCCATTCCATAGGCCATCATTCATCATTCCACTAATCAGTATTCCAATTGATTCATTCAAAGAAAAAACCATATTAAAGAAAACTTTGACTTAATCAATTAGATTCACATCATTCTCAACCACCATAAAAACAACATAAACCTGATTGTTGACACTTGAACAATTCATCCTTTCATTTATTCACCAAGGCAACAAATCAATTAAACCATACCTCACTATTATCAGTCCATTATCAAGCACTGTACTCACCATATTTTGACTGCAACAATCTATTTATAGGTTACAAACTCCTGCTATGACAAAATCTTGATTATCATCTTGTGGTTAATCACCAATTTTCTCAAAGGGCTTCATAATAGTCACCCATCCAACCATCAAAGTCACCAAACCTTTCTTATACACCTTAAACAAGTTTAGTAACATCAATCATATCATTAGTTTGACAGTAACCAAGCACTCAATCATATCACAAAAGCTTTGAAAGGATACAAGTCAGAAATGTTGAAGATAGGAGAGATTGCCACCCCAGGAGGTACCTCTATTTCATAAGCATTTTGGCAAAACTTGTAGACCACCTTGGAAGGTCCTATCTTCTTCATCATGAGTTTGGTATAATTTCCTTTTGGAAGTCTCTCCTTCTTCAAGTGTGCCATCACCAAGTCTCCAACCTTGAATTGGACATTCCTCTTCTTTAAATCTTCCTTTTCCTTATACTTCTCAACATTCTTTTGAAGGGTTTCCTTCACTTGCTGATGAATATCCCTGATTGTAACAACAAAGTCCTCACCTTGAGCACTTCTCCTAGCAACTCCTTGTAGATCTCTTAGTTCATAGACCCCTCTAGGGTGCATGCCATAGACTACCTCAAAAGGGCTTCTACCAATGCTCCTATTCATGGAGTCATTATATGCAAATTCAACCTGAGGTAAAATCAGATCCCAAGCTTGTCCATGCTCCTTGGTAAGGCATCTTAAGAGGTTTCCCAATGATCTATTCACCACTTCAGTTTTTCAATCCATTTGTGGATGGTATGCTGAACTAAAGGACAGATTTTTTCCTTGAGTTTCTTCCACAAGGTCATCCAAAAGTGACCAATGAATTTAGAATCCCTTTCAGAAACAATGCTTAAAGGTAGTCCATGTATCCTAACAACCTCTTTAAAGAAGATACCTGCTAGATGAGATGCATCATTGGTGCATTTGCAAGGAAGAAAATGTGCCATCTTACTAAATCTATCAACTACCACAAAGATACTATCAAAACCTTTTTGGGTTCTAGGCAACCCCAAGACAAAGTCGATACTTACACACTCTGAAGGCCTATTGGGAATGGGCAGTGGTTGATAGAGTCCTGCATTTGATGAAGTTCCCTTTTCCCTTTGACATATTATGCAGCCTTCCACATACCTTCTCACATCCACCTGTAACTTTGGCCAATAGTAAAATCTCCTAACTTGTTCTAAGGTTTTGTCAAGGCCAAAGTGACCTCCAAGACTCCCACTATGTTTCTACTTTATGATATTCTTCCTCATTGAGAATTTATGCACACAAAAGTGGCTTACTTTGAATAGAAAACCATTCTACAATAAAAATTCAGAGAATTCACCATGAAAAGAATTCAAATGCTGCTCACAAACATTGTATACCTCCTTGAAATATGAATCTTCATGATACATATCCTTCAATGCTTCAACCCCCATGCTTTGGAGTTGGATCTCTTGCACTACAAGTGACCTTCTACTAACAGCATCTTCCAGCTTATTTGCTTGGCCCTTCTTATGCTTTATTGTGAAAGTATAGGCTTGCAAAGACTCTACCCACTTCATGTGCCTATGACTGAGTTTGTCTTGTGCATTCAAAGAACTCAAGGCATGATTGTCAGTATAAACAACAAATTATTTAGGTAACAAGTAGTGTCTCCACTTTTTTAGGGCTTGGACCATAGTATACAATTCCAAATCATAGGAAGAATACTTCCTCTTTGCTTCATTCAGCCTCTCACTGTAAAATGCAACCGATCTGCCTTCTTGGCTCAAAATAGCCCCTATTACTTGATTGCTAGCATCGCACTCAATGGTAAAAACTTTATCAAAATCAAGTAGCACAATTATAGGTTGTTGTGCTACTCTCATTTTCAGATATTCAAACCCTTTATTAGCCTCATTGGTCCAAGAAAAATTACCTTTGCTACCTCCTTTGATGGTGTCCAAGATTGGTGCACAAATTTGGCTAAAGTTCTTGATGAACTTTCTATAAAAGCTTGCAAGTCCATGGAAGCTTCTCACATCTCCCATGGATTTTGGTGTTGGCCTTGAGTAAGAATAGAATGCACCTTTGAAGGATCCATCTTCAAACTTCCCTTGGAGATGACAAAACCAAGGTAGACTAGTTCTTCCTTCATGAATTCACACTTTTCCATGTTGATCAACAACTTCTCCTCTTGTAACCTCCTTAGTACCATGTCAAGGTGCTTCAAATGTTCTTCTTTAGACCTGCTAAACACAAGGAAGCCATCTAAATAAACTACAACAAAATTTCCAATGAAAGGTCTCAAAACCTCATTCATAAGGTGCATAAATGTACTAGGGGCATTTGATAACCCAAAGGGAATCACCAACCAATCATAGAGCCCTTCATTAGTCTTAAAAATTTTCTTCCATTCATCCCCCTCTCTGATCCTTATCTAATGGTACTTGCTCTTTAGATCAATCTTGGAAAAGTAAGATGCTCTTGATAGACAATCCATGAGGTCCTCCATTATTGCCATCAAGAACCTATATTTGATTGCACGATCCTATTAATGGCTCTTGAATCAGTGTAAAGCATCCAATTCCCATCCTTGGTGCTAGGATAGTAGGAACAACACATGGGCTCAAACTCTTCCTCACTAGCCCTTTATCCGTCAACTCTTGCACTTGTCTTGCAATCTCCTCATTTTGAGCTGGTGTCATCTTGTATGCAGCCTTATTAGGCAATGTAGCCCCTAGAATCAAATCAATATGGTGGCTTATATCCCTAATGGGAGGTAGGGAACTAGGTAATTCATTCACCGTTATGTCCTTGTACCTTTCCAACAACTCTTGGACTTTGTTTGGTGCATCTTCCTTCTTCTTTGTGGGTAGATCTGCTTCACTTTTTGGCTTCATAATCAGGAAGAATCCTCTTCCTCCTCCTTCGTTCAAGGTCTTCATGAAATCCTTCTCACCCACCATCAAAACACTAGGCCCTTCATGCTTTTCCTTGTCTTCTTCTAGGAGAGGTGAAAGGTTGTAAGTCTTCCCATCCTACAAAATGGAGTATGTGTTCTTCTCCCCATCATTCTTGGTCTTCCTATCGAAGTGCAAGGCCTACTAGAAATATATAGCTTAATACTTGTACTCAAAATTTTGTTCATTAGATCTCATACATTATAAGTCATGACATGGATCTTGCTATTGTAACTTTTTTGTGATTGAATAATTTGTTGTTTTATTTTTAGATGTTGGTTGTGAGAACACCTCCAAATGTTACAAGGGAAATGGATATCGGTGTTTCATCCGCTATACAATCCTCTATGGCTCTGATAGAGGAGGTATGAGGCAAATTACTAAATTTCAATTTACATTTGTTGTTATAGATGTTAATTCTAATGAAAAATCAAGCCATTATTGATTCGTAGTTTAATTCCTATTTGGATGGTTTATACAGGGCTTGAGCACACCTAAGCATCGGCATGCAAATAATTCCATTGTGGAGAGTGATCATGAGATGGCAGTAAGTGATTATTTTGTTAAATATATCATTTCTTATAATGTAATTTCTATATATTAATGTCTTTACTTCTTATTGTAACAGTTAAGACTTCACCAGGAGCTAAACTATAGGAGGAGTAGGAGCACTCCTCAAGCATAGCATAAATGACAGACAGACTTATCACCATAAGATCGCCAAACAAAGGGAAAAGATTTATTTCCAGAGCATGGAGAGAAATGAATTTTGATTCCAGAGCCCTTTGTTGTATGCCTAGACATGGCAATTTTGTACATATCTTGTATTGGATATATTTGACATTGTATGCCTATATGGCATTGTAAGCCTATATGGCTATTTTGTAACTATATTTTATACTTATATTGACATATATTGATGTATGTGTACATGGCTATTTGGTTAATACAAATCTTTTTTATCGATGGTGTCCATATTTGCTCTTTTTGACAATGTCAAAAGCATGGCTGCATATAGATTAGGAAAAAGACTTTTCCTTTTAGATTAGAAATGCATGGAAGTTTCAAAAAGTATCCTTTATATTACAAAAAAGATATGTGTTTATACCATAGCAGCAAAAATCTTTTGGGGAAAAAATTGGCAAACCAAAAGTATAAGATTTTTTGAAAAAATCAAGAAAAAGTCTACAAAAAATCGGAAAAAAATCAGATTTAAAAAAAAAGGTAAAAAAAAGTAGAACAATTTCTGAGATAAAAAAATTTTTAAAATTTTTTAAAGGCATTTCCATAGCATAGAGATATAGAGATAAAATAAAATAAAGAGTTTAACTAATAAATTGTAAAAAATATATTTTTGTACTTTATATTCATATCGTTGATTACATTGCATTGCACATATTTCAAACTCAAAGCATTGCTTCACATTGCATAACTAATAACTAGATGGTAATAGATGACAAAATTTCAATTACAATATATAGTTTTTACAAAGTCAACCTAATTAGTTATGCAATTACTTCACATTGCATAACTAATAACTAGGAGCAACTCCCAATTGCATTTGCTTGTCCTACCATGAGCATATTTTCCCCTTTCTAGCCATATAATCCCAAGAAATCCATCTAGGTCTGAGTATTTTACATTATAGTCCATATCAGCATGAGATTATCAAGGTCTCCCTGACCCATAATGCATTCTTGTTAATATACGTTTGTTGTTGCCTATCGACAAGACCTTAGGGATGTCACAGCAATCGAAATTTACCTACAGGAACCTATCGGCAGGACATACATATTGTCTTGGTGATAGAAGATTCATATCGGCCAGATAAAGACTTCGGGGTGAGGTCTTACTGATCGCATTATGTCTCATTAACTAGCTTTGAACGATGTATCGCCATGAGTTATGTCTTCGGTATGTGGTCTTTCTGAACGATTCATGTCTTACCGACCGGCGATAGAAGGGGCTTATCGATGAGAAATTTTTCATTGGAGAAAGGTCTTGGCGAATGCATTGGGTCTCGCTGACAAAACACAAAAATATTCTATCGATGTGAGGTCTCACCGAACGCCTCTGGTCTCGCCAACAAAGCACAAGGGAGTTATATCAATAGCTATCGGGGTGAGGTTTTGCAGTCTTTCCGATCTGTTTTGTCATGCTGACATGCTGCTTCATCAGTGTGAGAATGATTATGTCTTGGTGACCGGAACAAACATTAAAGAACACATCTCGACGAGACTAAGTATTGTCTATGGGAGGTCTCCCCGACTCCATGGGTCACAGCGAAACGTATGGGTGAATGGATTTCTTTTGGCGAGACATGGGACTTCGATATAACTACAGGATGTCAGGGAAAATGTTTTGCTATTGTTAGAATCCTTTTGTGTTTTGTCGGCGAGACCCAATGCATTCGCCAAGACCTTACTCCGAAGCACTTTAGTCTTACCGAAATACCCTATGATGCATTCTTGTCGCTGAGACATATAAGCTTTCTCGCCGATGAAACAACATATCAGCGTGACATTCGAGTCGGCAAGACTATATAACCTTACCCCGATAACCTTTGGTAGAGCACATTCACATTGTCAGCGAGACCGGAGCCACTTGCCAAGACATCTCTCCAATCTAAAAGTTTCTCATAGAGATGTATATCCTTATCGGCGGTCGGTGAGACAATAAGATCTCTCCAAGACCTCATGTCGATAACCACTTGTCTGGCCAAAAAATGTCCACATGCACATGGTCAGTGAGACAAGACCCATTCGGTGAGACCACATACTGAATACATAACTCTTGCCTATACATCGCTCTATGTGCTAGTCACTGAGATATAATGCAATCGGTAAGACCTCACCCCGAAGTCTTTGTCTGGCCGAAAATAATCCTTTTGAGTCACCGAGACAATGAAAATGTCCTATCGATAGGCACCTGTGTATGAATTTCAATCGCTGTGACACCCCTGAGGTCTTGCCGATAGGTAACGGGTATGTGCAGGATCATGATGGGCCAAAAAGTGGCAATATGATGGGTATTTGTAGGGTATGTGGCTGGCGACTTTTTTACCCAAAATTAATGAAGCGAAAAGGAGGGTTTTAAAGGAAGTTTCTCGACTTTCCACTGATATAAATTATATGCTTTACTTTGAATTTAATAAATAATTATTATTCATTTTCTATTTGAATTACGACTAAAGTCCTGATTGATAGGCTAATTGAAAAAAATCTATAGCTTTTAAATGGTATCACATTTTTTGAATCTGAAACATGCGTCACATTCTATCCTTCGTATACTAGAGGTTTAAAAAAAAAATTGAATTTCATGAAGTTTTAACCAAGTTAAGGTGGTTAGACGTATGAGTTTTTATATTTTTTAAAATTTGGAATAAAAATATCATAATTAATTATTTAGTTGGAAAAAAATTACAAAAAAATATGCATCACATCGGGACATGAGTCCTCTACTTATATCTAAAATCTTATAAAAAAATATTATCATTTTATTGTGGTTAGGGTGGTCAG
>VDFB02000015.1:600306273-600394429 GCA_007258455.2 Sequoia sempervirens | reverse complement strand
TTTGATTGGTCCTCTCTTGGAGATATTAGACACAATGTTCCCTAAGTGATAGACCTTGTATGAACATAACAAGACTCCTTTAAACATCTTTTGTATTTTACATATTGCATTTTTTCCCCCTTGCATGATACAACTTGCATGCCTGTGGTACCTTGCTCTTTGTTCATGAGTTCTTAGTATATGAAGCTTTTCTTATCTCATGAAGCACGAACTGACATTTTTCCTTTTTGGCACCTTGTTAAAGTTATTAGGAGGTATAACTTTGATATGGTTGAGTGGGAAGCCCATTTAGTGGCATGACTTTCCCCATAGCCACCTATGTGTTTGTGAGTGCATACCAGCTAGTGTATGTACTTCACCTTTTGGGTCTTCTCACCCAATAGACCACCATGAGTTCTATCGCCCCAAAGTGAGTATGCATTCTCTTTTTCTCAAAAATAGCCTAGATCTAATCCAACTAGTTGGATAGTCGATTGAAGCTCAATCCAATTCTCCCTTTTCTTCTTTCATTCCAACACATGTGTTCCTTTGTTCTTATGTTTAGTTTTCCATGGGATCTTCATCCTGGGGCTTGATCATCCCTCTTGATAATTGTCATTCCATCTTACTAACATAAGTGCATTTGGACCTCTCTCTCGATATGCATGGCTACTTTAGTGTGATTTTAAATCAAGTTCATCCTCTCACTAAAGTGGGGGCTAAATGTGTCATAGAAAAATGGCCCCTTGAAATTCTCATGGTCTTTTATGCCTTTCTTTACGATGATTGGTCCATTTTTCTTTGATTTAATGTTGCAATGTGGCTTGAACATTCACATTAAGTCCTTAAAATTCAAATTATGGCATCTTGTGAAGGTGTTGTAAAACATTTATACACTTTTCTAGACTCTATTCATTACAATTCACCTAAAAATCACCTTTTCATCACTTATCAAGTCCTATTTTGAATTGTTGTAAAGTCTTGTAACAAGATTTCATGCTTTTCTAGGCTTAATTTCACTATTTACACCTTTCTTATGCTTTATTTTACCCCTTTATGCCCTTATAAGGCTTAGTTAAGTGTGTTTTTTGAATGTAAACCTAACAAACAAAATTAAATGCAAGATAATTCTTGACACCCACTTTCAAGTCCAAGGAAAATCCCTATAACCTAACCCTTAACAATTTTTCCCCTTTTGCATGTGTGTTTGTAGACTTGTGTATGCATATTTATCAAGAAATTAGGTGTGGAAAGGTGTTCAACATGTCAAAAAAGTATTTCAAGTCAAATACAACCTATTTCAAGCTTGGAGACAACCTACAGTTCATTTTTTGCAGATTTGACTCTGTCAACCTGACAAGAAGACAACCTCATATATGGTGCTACAAAATTGGTCCCTAATTTCACAGAATTTTGGGAGAGGATTGATTCACCATCAGTGGAAAATGAGTCCCACCTTAAGGCTAGAATGTTATATTTTTTCATATTCTAGATCTCAACACTTAAAAACCTATTTTTAGAAGTTTTCATCAGAAGTAGGACTGATTCGCCATAGGTTTTTCATTTAAAATCAGTCAATTACTTAGCTTAGTTGCATTTAGATCATCTCATTTAGTCTTAATTACATCATGCATTTCCTAATTTGAGTGAACCACATTGATTTTTTGTGAGGTTTATCTCTCTCCTTTTAGGTGAAACATCCTAAGAGTGCAAGAGTAGCCTATAAGCCTCACGCCCAAAAATCTATGGTTCAGGTAGTTTACCCACCTCAAGTTAAGTTGTACTTTTTTTCTTTGTATATATATTTTTCTTGATTGCAATATGCATATGTGGAAACTGTATTTGATGATGTTGTGGTATAAGTATTTATCGTTTTGGTAATGGATAAAATTGTTAGGGGGAGTTACAAAGATGTAAATATAGCTGTAAGGTCTAGAGTAGAGAAAAGTAAAGAAATGTGTTTTTGGTACCCTTTTCCCTTCATGTCAAAGGGAGAGTACTTTTGGCTAAGTGTGTTTCAATCATTGGCAAAGGGGGAGATTGTTGGAAAAAAAAAATTTCATTGAGAAGAATGTTGAGAGTATGGCATATGGTGTTGTTATGATATTGTCCTTGATGTCAAACCATTCATTGTTTTCAACTCATTCATTAATGTCAGCCCATTCATTGGTGTCAACCCATCGTATAGATACATAAGAGTTGGGGGTATGTGCAAGATCATGATGGGCCAAAAAGTGGTGATATGATGGGTATGTGTAGGGTATGTCACTGATGACTTTTTTTTACCCAAAATTGATGAAACGAAAAGGATTTTTAAAGGAGATTCTCAGCTTTCCACCAATATAAATTATGTTTTACTTTGAATTCAATAAATTATTATTATTAATTTTCTATTTTTTTTCATGACTCATCTTCTTTTCTTTATCAAGCCCTCAACAAACATAGTTTTCATTTTACTATGAAGGAGATAGACCAGTTTAAGAGGAAATTTCATGTTATTTGGTTTTTGAGAGGGAATAATTGTGTGCACAGTTTGCAAGTGTCTTCCATTCCAAATACTGCCAGGGGTGTGCTACGTTTCCATCAAATACCTAATATAAATATCACAATACCCTCTCATGAAGATGCAGGGAAACAAAAGCAAGTTAAAGATGAGAGTTCAGTGAATTGTCCTCTTCGAGGTGGTCTTAAGTTTGCATCTATTTAGCAAGTTGAATTTGGGTATAAGCTATATTTAGAATTGATAAATTTTGTAAGAGCTCAATCTAGTGATCCTATTTTGATGTATACAGTTTATTATTGAAACAGATTTTTGGGACCCTGTGGACTACTCTTGCACTTCTAAGGTTTTTCACCTAAAAGGAGAGAGATAGGGCCAAAAATGCTAATGTATCACTCAAATTAGGATTTATGCAATGTTGTTTAATGAAAATGAACTTAACTAAATACAATTGACTAATCTGAATGACTGAAAATGAATGCAAAAGTGCAATTACAATTATGTTTGAAAACACATTGTGATATGTAAACAACTATGTAAATGAAGAAATAATGCAAAACAGAAAGTATAGGGATGAATTTGAGTGCACCTAGATGGATTGTGATGATTCTAGAGTGTTCTGAGTGCTAATGGAAATTACTAAATTTTCACAGTGGGACTCATTCACCCAGGGTGGCGAATCAGTCCTCCTCCTAGTGAAAAAGTGTCAAGAGCTAGTTTCTGTCTGTTGGGATCCAAAATATGACAAAATTTAGATTTTCAGTCCTAAGGTGGGAATCATTCGCCATAGGTGGTGAATCAATCCTCTCCAAAATTTTTGAGAAATTAGGAGACAACTCTGCAACACTAGATATGGAAATATTTGCTTGTCGAGTTGCCAAAGTCAATTCTACAGAAAATGAACAAATAACTTTCTCCAAGCTTGAATTTGACTCAAGTTGAATTGAAGCACCTAGTTGACTTGGAAATCAATCTTCAACACCTAATAACCTATCAAATTTGCATACAAAGAGCTATAAACAAACACGTAATAGGGGGAAATTATTGAGGGTTAGTGAATATGGGTTTTCCTTGGTCAAACCCCACTTTTGATAATTAAACCCTTGAAAAGATAATGAAATGAAAGAGAAAGATAAACTAATAACATGCAAGTGCTATCAACTTACCTAACCCTTGATGATGCAAGTCTAAAGTAATGTCAATGGCTGCTACAAAGTGCTTGAATAGTGCTTAAATTATTGATGTAAAATGATTGAATGCTTGAGATTTCTTGAATATGATATGTAAAATTTGGAGGATGTAAAATGAGATGAAAAACACTTATTTATACAAATTTTGTGTCTTAGTATCTGTTCATACCTCATCACAGGCCGACATCAAGTGATTTTGAATAAAATCCCAAAAGGAAATTTGAAATATTTTGAATTTGGGGCCAAGGGGGACTCATTCGCCACCCATGGCAAATGGGTTCCACCTAGGACCTAAAAACATGTGTTGGGAAATTTTTTGTATTTAATGTTATTTATTGGGATAACATTCAAAAATACACTTAATTACAACTTATGAGGGCATAAAGAGACCAAATAAAGCATGATAAGGGTGTAAATAGTGAAAATATGCCTAGAAGAACGTGAAAGCTTGTTACAAGACTTTAAAACACTTCAAAATAGGACTTTTTGATGAGTAAAAAGGTGATTTTTAGGTAAATTGCATTAAATAGAGTCTAGAAGAATGTAGAAATGTCTTACAACACTTCACAACACCTTCATAAGACATCATTATTTGGATTTTAGTACTTAAATATGCATGTTCAAGCCATGTTACAACATAAAATCAGAGCAAAATAGTTCCAACACCGTGAAACAAGACTAAAAAGCCATGAAAATGACAAGGGGCCATTTTTCTATGGCACATTTAGCACCCACTTTAGTGAGAGGATGAACCTGTTTCAAACTCACACTAAAGTAGCCATGAACATCGAGGGGAGGGTTCAAATGCACTTACGTTAGCAAGATGGAATGAAAATGATCAAGAGGGATTATCAAGCCCCCAGGATGAAGATCCCATGGCAAACTAGATATAAGAACAAAGGAACACACAAGTGTTGAGAATCAGATGAAGCTTCGATCGTCAATCTAACTAGTTATGTAAAGAGATCTAGGTTGATTGTTTACAAAATAAAATGTGTACTCACTCTGGGGCCACAAAACTTTAGGTTATCCGTGGGGTGAGAAAGCCCAATTGTATACTCACTCTAGGGCCATAGAACTAGTTGTCCGCGGGGTGAGAAAGCCCAAAAAGGTAAGATACATACAGTAGTTGGTATGCATTCACAAACACAAAAGTGGCTATGGGGAAAAGTCATGCTACTAGGTGGGATTCCTGCTCAATCACGTCAAAGTTATACCACTCGATAACTTTAACAAGGCACCAAAAAGCAAAAGGAATGTTCAAAAACAAAAAAAGGGGGACCACAGTCATGCAAGCTGCATTATGCAAGGTGGAAAAATGAAAGTTAAATGTAAAAATGAAAAAATGTAAAATGTGAAAATGTGAAAAGATGTTCAAAAGAGTCTTGTTCAGTTTATGCAAGGTCAGCCACTTAGGTAACATTGTGTCTGATATCTCCAAGAGAGCACCAATCAAAGAATAGTATATTCACAACTTAGGGGATGCAGTGCATTGCATCAAGCCACCAAGAGGAATGTAATATGCTAAGAAAGATCACACTTATGAAAGACATCACACCCAATGTCATCCACAAAGTGACAAACACATCATATAAACGACAAGGCTACACTAGGAACCAAGAATGAAAATGAATTGATGGTAATGTATGCCTCCCACTTTAAAGGAATTGCTACACATTGTTTTGTGAGCAATTAATTTAAATTAGAGAAGAAAAGAAAAATAAAAAGGGAACAAGACATGAGAGCCAACTTGGAAATCCCTATTCCAAGTCATATGTTTCAAAGTTTGGCTGCGTCATGTCAAGAAATATGAAAAACAAAAGAAAAGGAGGTTTCCCCCAAGAAAAGAAAGCACACCAAACACATAAGGGATCTATGGATTTGGGGTCAGTATGTTCTTTGCTGCAATGTGTTTATGAAAGATTTTGGAACTTTCATCATTCCCCAAAGCACATAGAATTGGAAGAATGACACAAAGAGAGTGAAAACAAAGAAAAATGAAAGTCTATTTTGAGTCAACATGGAAGAGACATTGTGGTCTCGATGCCTTGCATCATCCCCAAAAGGAAAAAACAAGAGAAATGAAAATGAAAAGGTGAAAGAAAATGTAAAATCTTTTGGGTCAACATGAAGGAGACATTTCGGTCTCAATGCCTTGCATCATCCCCAAAAGGAAAATACAAAACAAAAGAAAAAAATACAAGGACCTTTTGGGTGAACATGGAAGAGACATAGGGAATCTCTACACTTTGCGTCATCCCCAAAAGGAGAACAAAAAACAAAAAGAGAAAAAGACAAGGACCTTTCAGGTCAACATGGAAGAGAGATAGGGCATCTCTATGATTTGCGTCATCCCCAAAAGGAAAAACAAAAAAAAAAAGAGAAAAAGACAAAGACCATTTGAGTCAACATGGACGAGACATAGGGAATCTCTACACTTTGCGTCATCCCCAAAAGGAGAACACAAAATGAAAATGAAAAATAAAATGCACGACAAATAGAAGAATAGAGGTATGAATAGAAGAAGTGTACAAAGAGAGAGAACATCAAATGCACGATACGGGGGAACACGACACACACATTAAAAAGGAAAATAAAAAGTAAAAAGGCTAGTTAGGCGAATGCAAGTCAACCATCTAACAGGTCATCTTCCTCCCAATCATGTTCAGTGTAATGCGAGGGAGGTTGACTGTCCAAAGGAATAATTGCAAGCGTTGAACTAGGAGTCATACCAAGTTCTTCACTTGGTTGAGAGGATGTATCATTTAATCTCATTGTAGATGGAAATAAAGAATTTAAATCATTATGCACTTCTTCATCTATTTTGGTAATCTCTGCGTTGCCATCACCATCATCATCATCATCATCATCATCAAGATTAATGACAATAGGAGGACGAAGGGTGATTTCTAAAGATGGATGTATCAAAATTTGAGGTTGTTGGATTAGTTCAATTTACTGCGATTGTTGTACATGACTATCTTGTGGCAGGGTAGGAGAAGGAGGGTGGTCATATATGACTTCTATCAAAGGTAAGGTTGATTTTATTTATCTTCTTCTATACGATATTGACGAGCAAGGAGATGACAACGATGCCTATGTTCCCTAGCACCACGGTTCCGTTTAATTATATTTTGGAGTTGTGGAGGTGTAAGAGAGGATTGAGTCATCATAGGTTCTTTTGCTTCCAAAGGGGGAAGAACAGAAGAAACCGAAGAGGATGGATAAACCACTTTATCTTTAGCTTTATACACTTGTTTAAGGCAAGGAGGCTGAGCAGGGTTTGTTTCATGTTCCCTTGGTCATTTAAACAATGGTAGGGAAATGTCGAGGGGTGATTGTTCAAGAGGTTTGAGGGTTTGCTCAATGTTAGAGTTAGGTTGAAGCATGGTTTTGTCTATGATAGGAGGTGTGGAAGTGGATGGGATTGAGTTATGAAGAGATATTTCAACTATCTTTTTGGCTTTAAACTTTTCATAAGCTATGAAAAAGAAGTCCTTTCAATGGGTGATAGGTTCCATAGGTTCAAGCCAAAAGGCTTCTAATGAGAAGTTACCTTTGGAGGAGAAAGGATTAAATCCACTATGGTGTATGGTGACTATCTCATTGTCATGTGGAAACTTCAAACACTTATGAACAACTAATGGGACTGCTTTCATTGAGCGAAGCCAAGGGAGGCCTAGCCACAAATGAAATGGGTCAGATTGTGGAATAATTGAAAATGTTACCTCCAAAGCTTTAGGTCCTATTTGTAAGGGTAGCATGATTGATCCAATCGTAGGGCATGCAATACCAATATGTGTTTTAATCCATGCAGTGGGTTTATTATATTCACCTTGATATAGCTCATGTAATACCAGAAACTCCTTTGTGATCACGTTCTCACCACAAGTAGGATCTATTAATATCCCATTAGTGGGCTTATTATAGATTCTTCCAACTATTTAGAGAGGACCATCAGGAAGCTTTTGTAGTATGTCTTTAGTAGAAAAAGTAATATCAAGCAATTTTGTGGTTTGGCCCTTACGAGGGATAACGTCTATCGTAGCCACAAAGTTATCCATAGGACTAACTTGGGTAACAATAGGAGGAGTTGTATCATGTTGTTCACTAGTTGTATCAATAGTCATTACATCAAGCTTTGAAGGTTCGCTAGCCTTGACAAACGAGGTAGTATGTTTAGGCATAGGATTGGTGAAATTTTTTAAATTCTAGTTAGGGGGTGCAATGGACTTATTGCCTTGATCATTAACACCCTCAATGGAAAAATGACCTAACTCAATGAGGTCTTGAACTAAATTTTTTAGACGCTTACAATGTTCAGTTTCATGCCCATTTTGGTGATGAAAGTAACAATAAGCATTAGGATAATTGAAATTGGGTGGTAATGGTTGGTTTGGATCAAGTGGTCTAACAGGCGGCAAAGTGAGCATGCATTTTTGAATTAACTGGTTCATTGTATTATGGAGAGTATCAAGCAAAGGAGTGAATTGTCTCTTCGGATCCCCATAATGATAAGGAACGACTGCCTTAACAACGACCATTGAATTTTGAACTTGTTGGTTTGGTAGTGATTGTGGTTGAGGAGGAAGATTAAACTGTAAAAAGCCTCTATTAGGTTTGCAGAAGTTTTGTGTGTTATTTTGGTTTTGATTGGTGTGTTTTAGTTTTTCAACTCGACTAGAAGTGGATTTTGAATCATGACTTGAAACCAAATTTTGGTAGTCACATAAGGTTGTACATAAATGCATGAATGAAGGTAATTTCATCATGGTGAGTCTATCCTGAAGGTTGGTGTGCAAGTTTTCGATAAACATCTTTTGCAGATGTGCATCTAGAATCTTGACATCAATTTGAGCATATACAGATTGGTAACATGAGATGAAATCCATCACTTTTTCATCAGTATTTTTTCTACATCTCATAAGGTCTTCCATTATCTTTTTAGGTGTCATGTGAACTTGGAAGTTACTAATGAAAGCATCCACCAATTCATTGAATGAACGGATGGAATGGTTGGGCAAGTTGGAAAGCCATTCTAATGCAGTATCTTTCAAGGTCCATGGAAAAAAATTTGCTAAAATTTTATCATCAAGGACAAAATCACTACACAAAGTTGTATAAGCATTAACATGGTTGATAGGATCTCCTTTTCCTCCGTATTTCTCAAACCGCAGTATTTCTATCCCTTGTGGCATTAGGGTACATAAGATTTCTAAGAAAAAGAGGTTGTTGCAAACATGATATGTGGTTGGAGTGGTTTGACCTTGACTAATGGTGGAAAGTTGATGTTGTAGAGATGAAAAAATGGTAAGGGGTTGTGTAAGAAGGGGATCGGGGTATGTGGGTTGAGGTGGAAGGGAAAATGGTGATGGAGTGTAAGTGATGTTAGGGGAAGTGAAAGGAATGCTAAGGGGTGTGAAAGTGGTGGAAGGGACTTGCGATGCCACAAAAGAGGTAGGAATGCTAGTTGAAATTGGGAAAGAAGTAGCTTGAGGAATAGTTGTATGGACTTGTGGATTGGTATAAGCTGGTATGGATGCTATGGTTGAAGGGGGAGGAACTTGAGGTGCTCCTTGGTTTAAAATAATGTTTGTGGATTAGGTATTTGAAGAGGCATGTTTATTGTAAATCTCAACAATTTTCTTCATCACTTGCAAGCCATCATCACTTTCAATCAAATGATGAAGATTCTCAATGGCGAGTATGGAAGTTGTGGAAATTTTTTCAAGTGACAAGTCTTGTTGTAAATGTGCAAAGTCCTCATGAATATTAATGACCTTTTCTTGCGGGAGGGAATTATTTTGGTTGTCAACATTCATTGGATGGAAAGGTGAAGAAATGGAAGTGGTATTGTCAGGGCCTAATGCACCATTGTCCATACTAGGAGTAGGAGCTCATGAGATACCAAGGTCCACAATGAAAGTTCTATCACAGGATGCAATGAGTCTAGAACTTCGCTCACTAAAGCATTATCAACGGGGCACCAAACACTCATGCAAGTACCACAAAGGAGGGTTGAATGAAAATGCAAGCTAATCTAAGAGCTCTAAAATGAAAATAACACATATTCTACTAACTATAACAGAGATCTAACTACAAGAAACAAAAATGCAAACAAATACCAAAAAAATGCCAGAAATGTTGTCTAAAAAGTGTAGAGGGACTGATTCGCCCTAGGTGGCGAATGAGTCCCAATATGAAGTGTTTTAGTGTTTTTCATAAATTTGAAGATGATTTAAATGTTTTATAGAATTCAATTACAAATGAAAAATGCATATTTTGACTTTTTTCAATGAAATGTAATGCAAAAATGAAAGCTTAAATGAAGTTTTTACTAATGCAAAATGAAAAGTCCTAGAATGCAATAACAAATAAATATCCTAATTGAATTCTAATGCAAATGAAAACTAAGATGCAATATGTGAATGCAATAATAAATTCAAAGTGTTCAAAAGTCGGGTTCACCAAAATGAAACATAGATTTTTGGGACCCTATGGACTACTCTTGCACTTCTAGGGTTTTTCACCTAAAACGAGAAAGATAGGGCCAAAAATGCTAATGTATCACTCAAATTAGGATGTATGCAATGTTTTTTAATGCAAATGAACTTAACTAAATACAATTGACTAATCTGAATGACTGAAAATGAACGCAAAAGTGCAATTACAACTATGTTTGAAAACACATTATGATATGTAAACAACTATGTAAATGAAGAAATAATGCAAACCAGAAAGTACATGAATGAATATGAGTGCACCTGGATGAATTGTGATGATTCTAGAGTGTTATGAGTGTAATGGAAATTACTAAATTTTCACAGTGGGACTAATTCGCCCAGGGCGGCGAATCCGTCCTCCTCCTGGGGAAAAAGTGTCGGGCGCTGGTTTTTGTCTGTTGGGATCCAGAATCTAACAAAATTCAGATTTTCAGTCCTAAGGTGGAACTCATTTTCCATAGGTGGTGAATTATTCCTCTCCCAAATTTCTAAAAAATTAGGAGACAACTCTGCAACACCAGATCTGGAAATATCTACTTGTCAGGTTGTCGAAGTCAATTCTACAAAAAATAGAAAAATAACTATCTCCAAGCTTGAATTTGAATCAAGTTGACTTGAAGTACTTAGTTGAATTGGAAATCAATCTTCAACACCTAATAACCTTTCAAATCTCCATACAAAGATCTGCAAACAAACATGCAATAGGGGAAAAATGATTGAGGGTTAGTGAATAGGGGTTTTCCTTGGTCAAACCCCACTTTTGGTAATTAAACCCTTGAAAAGATAATGAAATGAAAGAGAAAGATAAACTAATAACATGCAAGTGCTATCAAATTACCTAACCCTTGATGATGAAAGTCTGAAGTAATGTCAATGGCTGCTACAAAGTGCTTGAATAGTGCTTGAATTGTTGATGTAAAATGCTTGAATGCTTGAGATTGCTTGAATATGATTTGTAAATGTTGGAGGATGTAAAATGAGATGAAAAACACTTATTTATACAATTCTTGTGCCTTAGTATCCGTTCATACCTCATCACAGGCCGACATCAAGTGATTTTGAATAAAATCCCGAAAGGAAATTTGAAATATTTTGAATTTGGGGCCAAGGGGGACTCATTCACCACCCATGGCGAATGGGTCCCACCTACGACCTAAAAACATGTGTCGGGAAAAATTTTGTATTTAGTGTTATTTTTCAGGATAACATTCAAAAATACACTTAATTACAACTTATGAGGGCATAAAGAGACCAAATAAAGCATGAGAAGGGTGTAAATAGTGAAAATATGCCTAGAAGAACGTGAAAGCTTGTTACAAGACTTTACAACACTTCAAAATAGGACTTTTTGATGAGTAAAAAGGTGATTTTTAGGTAAATTGCATTAAATAGAGTCTAGAAGAATATAGAAATGTCTTACAACACCTTCACAAGACATCATTATTTGAAATTTAGTACCTAAATATGCATGTTCAAGCCATGTTACAACATAAAATCATAACAAAATAGTTCCAACACTATGAAACAAGTTGGTGTTAACTCATTTGTTAATTTCAACCCATTCATTGGTGTCAACCCATTGTATAGATAGATAAGAGTTGGGGTATGTGCAAAATCATGATGGGCCAAAAAGTGGCGATATGATAGGTATGTGGCTGATGACTTTTTTTACCCAAAATTGATGAAATGAAAAGGGTTTTTAAAGGAGATTCATAGCTTTCCACCAATATAAATTATGTTTTACTTTGAATTTAATAAATAATTATTATTCATTTTTCTATTTGTTTGCATGAATCATCTACTTTTCTTTATCAAGCCCTCAACAAACATAGTTTTCATTTTACTATGGAGGAGATAGACCAGTTTAAGAGGAAATTTCATTGCTATTTCATTTTTGAGAGGGCATAATTGTGTGCACGGTCTGCAAGTGTCTGCCATTCCAAATACTGCCAGGGGTGTGCTACATTTCCATCAAATACCTGATATAAATATCACAATACCCTCTCACGAAGATGGAAGGAAACATAAACAAGTTAAAGATGAGAGTTCAGTGAATGGTCCACTTCGAGGTGGTTTTAAGTTTGCATCTATTTAGCAAGCTAAATTTGGGTATAAGCTATATTTAGAATTGATAAATTTTGTAAGGGCTCAATCCATTGATCCTATTTTGATGTATGGTGTTTATTATAAAAGAAAATGGGTTTGTAATTGGGTCGACAAAGTTAGTAAGGGTAATACATAATGCAATGCAGTATTATAGATTTTAGAGGGTAGTATTTTGAACAGTATTGGTTTGATAATGTTGTAAAACCTTGATATGGATCCCTTTCATTGGGATAATTTTGTATGAATTGTATCTAATTGAGCTACAACCGGAGGTTTTCTTCCTAGTTCTTTCCTGTTGGTATGCTCTTTTGAACCGGGATTTTGTATTATTTTATTTATATATCTAATATATTATAGTGGCTTGCCACTTTTACTTAAAATAAAATAAAATAAAAAATTCATAATTAATTATTTACTTGGAAAAAAATTACAAAAATATGCATCACATCGAGACATGAGTCCTCTACTTATATCTAAAATATTATAAAAAAATATTATCATTTTATTGTGGTTAGGGTGGTCAGACAGACACCTACTTCTTATTTTTCCCTAAAATTTAAGTATTGCTACATTGAAATTTCAAAATTTCACCAAATAGATTTTAAAAAAATAAACCTAGTAGTTTAGAAACTACATTTAATTTGCTACAAATTCTATTCTTACATATTTTTGAAATAATATAGATAACTTATTCAAATTTTTATGTCAAGTTTCCTAACTCTGATTTTTTTGAATTTTTCGCCACTTAAGGGCCTATTTTTTCCATGATGATCCTGCACATACCCTTGGTCCGAAGAATACCAAGTGCTTTGGATAATTTCTTAAGTCTGAGTGTAGTTTCAATGTTACAATAAACTAGTTTTGTGGTCTTCACTACTCTGCTATGCAAAATTTTGTCATGTAGTTTTGAGATGTTTATTATGTATGTTTAACATATTTAGATCCAAATTTTTATGGTTGTTTGTCTTCCATAGTTGAATATATTGTTGACAAAATATTGTCTAAGTTGTGACAGAGTTAGTGGTGTAGAGTATATGTTGGAATGCTCTGCATTCCGCCGTGGATGAATATTACATTATGTAAATTTGTGGAAGTGTTTACAGATGTCAAAGTTCTATACATTTCAAGTGGCAAGTGTTCTAGTGGTCTGCATGTCAAGGTATGGATGAACAGTTGGTTCATTCAGATATTACTTCACCAGTTTTGATATTTGATGTTGACCTAAGTAATTTGGGGTCATGTAGAGTTGAGTTGTGTAAGGATAAGATTTATGGGAGAAATTATAGGTCATGCCAACCTATTTTAATGTGTTAAGTGTTTTTATTCTATTCGCAAAGTGTGTGTTAGTATTTCAAGCTATAGGTTATGGTGTTGCACATTTTATCTAATTAGGCTAACTTAATTGATGTTGCAAGTGTTTGTAGATGTTGTGCATATAAATAAAGGTCAAATCAGTATTAGATGTTTGAGTTATGAATAACATATGAGTTTGATGTGAATGTAATGTGAAATATAGTAGTATAGAATGTGAAGAGGTTGATAAATGGTGAAGTATGAAGTGTGTTAATTCAGTTTTCTCAGCCTAATTTTAACTATCCTCAACATGTTGAAGATGCATTGTAATCAGTTCAATCTATGGTAGTGAGCCACCCTCTTTTCTATTATGGTAATGATCCATTTCTTCTATTCTCTAGACAGTGATTCCTCCATATGGTGAGTCCACCTATCAGTAATCCTTTTTGTAATATCTTATAACCAGTTATAATATATTGTGAGCTAATCCTCATTGTGGTTTTTTACTTCTTAGGCTTTCCACATAAAATAAAGTGTTCTTGTGTTTGTTGATGTGATGCATGCTTTTATTTTTTCTTTCTATTACTGCACAATGAATGAGATGTTGTGAAATACATTTTTTTAAGTTAATGAATTTCAAGGAATATTGATTCACCCCCTTGAGTATTCTAGGTGCTCAACACATATGAGCACCCACTCTTATCATAGCCTTATGCTTCTCCATTTTCTATCTAGTCTTCTAGAATCCCATCCTTATTTTATCCATTTGATTTCTCATCATCTCCACCCTACTATAATGTTGTTGGTTTCATAAGAAACCACATCCCATATATCAAAAATAAAAACAAAAGAGTATTGGATGCAATTTTTCTATCTCAATCCAAGGAGAAAGAAAAAAACAAGGTAAACAGTTCTATTTACATCTATTTGACTTATTTATAAAACATTGTTCATTTTATTTTCTTTAGTGTTTATAAAACAATAAAAAATTACAAAGACTTGGTGAAGGGAATAAAATAAAATAAAAAGAATGAAAAAAGTAAAAACAAAGAGAAAAATAATTAATTTCAAGTTAAAAGAAAGGTTATAGAACACTATTAAATAAGTACACTTGTATAAGTGAAGTCTCACTAAAGGACTATAATTAAAAGATTAACTATCATATTATTTGTAAAGAAATGTTGTCACAATCAAACAAAACTTTGGGCTATTATCGGAATTAGTCAAATAATGTAAATGGACAAGTATGATTTTTTCTTGGATCACTTAGGGAAGGACTATTATTTTGGTTGGCTATAAACATTAGAGAAGGGAAACATAGAGTGTCCAACTCAGGGTATATTAGATTGTACTAGCTAGGTCTGATTGAATTATCTCTTTGTTGTACATGTTGAACAATTTCTCTATTTCATGATTTTTTTGAGTAAGAATTATTTCCTCCTAGAGTGTTCATAGACCCGCATGGCTAAAACATCAGTATCATTCTAAAGTGAGAAAATACCACATCCAAATTAGAAAAAAATATACATGTATTCTTCACTAAGAAATTATTTATTTTTAAGAAATACTAAAACTTACTATATAGTTTGGTCCATTTAATAATATCAAAAGAACTTAATAATTATTTTTCCTCTATACATTTTTTCATAAAGTAACTCTATAAATTTAATTATTTTATGTAAAATTATTACATAATATTTTTGGGAATTTATCCTATGATAGGATTACAATAATTTTATAGAATTTATGAAAACCTATAGATCCTAATAGGGACATTATTTATCAATGGATTTTAATAAAAACTACACTTTAAAAAAATCCACTTAAATTCAAGCTATTATTTGAATGTTATGAATTTTCTAAGTTTGATAAATTTGTATAAAAGTAGGACAATACCAATGACATGATACTTGTGTGGTTTTTAGTTGGTAGTTATAATTTCAACTTTGATGTGGAATGCAAGTGGTGCTAGCTAGGTTTCCAATGTCACACTAATTATATAATGTTGATATTAACAAACAAATTGTAGGAATATGCCAACATAGATGGATAAAATTATAGCATAAAGGAAAAATGTACAACAAAGAGTATATATACCATGATTAGGTGGAGCATTTAAATTTTAATAATAAATATAATCGCCAATTATAAAATGAAAGGAAGGAATATGTTTTTTTATTAAAAATAATTACATGCCCATTTTGAAATCACATTAACCACTTAAGTAAAAGTGAAAATTAAAAAGTAGAATAAACACTCAAAGTGGAGTGTTGAACCCATGTATGTACAACTCCAATGATGAAGTATTAATCAAGAAAGAAACACTCCTTAAAATAGAACTTCATGTGAAGAGAGCCCTCAAATTAAATAAATATTCTTGTCTTAAAGTATTCACTCCATTAATTATTTATTTTTCAAACCTTTTTATATTTATAGCATTGTATCAACAAAAAAAATGTGTACTCTTCATCAAACTATTTACAACTCTATCATATGAATAAATAAAATAATTGTAGCTCTAGAATGTTTTTTCAAATCGAAGTGTGTTTACTATTGATCACAATAGGTTGTTACCTTTTGGACACAATAGTGTATTCAATTTTTTGCATGGTATCTTCCTACAGGGGATAATTGTAAAAATTAATGCAAACCCTAGTGACCCCATTAGTAAGATTCTAGTTGCCAAATCTAGATGAAATAAAGGTTAAACATAGCTAATTTGGTGCTTCTAGATATAATGGTGAGATCAAAATGACACAACATTTCTCTATACTTTAGTGGTCAAAAGGGAGATTTTATATGAAACCGATATACATAATCAAATGCATTATTAGGAACAACAAAATAACATCCAATTTCTAGAAGCTTTAGATTATTGCAAAGGCATACTTCATTATTAGAAATATTTTTGGTCATAGAACAATAGCATTTAATTTCACTATTCAAGGCTCGTAACAACTATATGAAGAATGCAACAAAAAGGGAACACATTTCCAAATCTATGGGACCCAAGAGAGAGATTATGATATGAACCACCTTAAAATATTCTTTGATCCATCATCATTGCATTCATTTTAGAAGAATCATTTTGATGTTTGGCTAACTACACATTAAACTTGGAATTGAGCTTTGTACTTCCTTGTAGTTGATTAAGATCACTCATAAGGATATAATGCACTATATGAACATTTCTCATTATAATTTGAAGGTAGTGAATTTATAGTGAATAAGATTCCTAGTCATTGTAATACTCTTCAAATTTTATAATTTGCACATAGTGTGCCCATTTGTAATCAAATGGCCAATTCCTAGCATGTTGGAAGCCTATTATGGAAGTCTATAATTAAGGAGTAAGTATCAAGTTATGTTGATTTTTTTCCATTAGGTTGTATGATTGAATAGTCCTTCATTATATCCTCCATCCATGATTACATCACTCCTAGATTAGGTGATGATTTGGAGGACATATCTAATGTTCTATTTGTTAGTTTATTGAAATCTTAATGTATGCAATGGTTACACTGGGTTAAATATTTCCCAAGTAGTAGGAGCTCTTAGTAGGTTTAAATATAACTTTATTAAGGGGGTATGTGCAGGATCATGATGGGCCAAAAAGTGGCGATATGATGGGTATGTGTAGGGTATGTGGCTGACGACTTTTTTTTTACCCAAAATTGATGAAACGAAAATGATTTTTAAAGGAGATTCTCAACTTTCTACCAATATAAATTATGCTTTACTTTGAATTTAATAAATAATTATTATTCATTTTCTATTTGAATTATAACTAAAGTCCTGATTGATAGGCTGATTGAAAAACATCTATAGCTTTCAAACGGTGTCACATTTTTTGAATCTGAAATATACGTCACATTCTATGCTTCACATACTATAGTCCATTAAAAAAAAAAAATTGAATTTCATGAAGTTTTGACCAAGTTAAGGTGGTCAGACATACGACTTTTTATATTTTTTGAAAGTTGTAATAAAAAATTCATAATTAATTATTTAGTTCAAAAAAAATTACAAAAAAAATGCATCACATCCGGACATGAGCCCTCTACTTATTCTAAATTATTATAAAAAAATATTATCATTTTATTGTGGTTAGGGTGGTTAGAAAGACACCTACTTCTTATTTTTTCCTTGAAATTTAAGTACTACTGCATTGAAATTTCAAATTTTCACCAAATAGATTTTTATTTTTTTTGTAAATAAACCTAGTAGCTTAGAAACTACATTCAATTTGCTATAGATTATATTCTTACATATTTTTAAAATAATATAGATAACTTATTCAAATTTTCACGTCAAGTTTCCTAACTCTAATTTTTATGAATTTTTTGCCACTTAAAGGCTTGTTTTTTCCATGATGATCCTGCACATACCCAAGGAGCATTAGAATTATGTAAAAAATATATTTAGGTATTTATGAGGAGCCTTTGATTAATGATTATTTTATTATGGTATAATGATGTGTGCAAGATATTGAGCATAAAATATTTTATTGATGTAGGTCAAATAGGTGACTTGGGATAGTTAAAGGTCCACTAATGGCTACTTGTTCTCTTTATTTTATATAATTAGATGAGTATGAGGTATATATTGGTTGTTTTATCCACCAATCAGGTAGAGAACATGGTTTGTACACATGTGTCTTAGGAGGTGGTTTAGTCATAGAGACTATGTTTAGGAATTAGGTTTGATCGAAGGATGATTAAAACCATATGTGATTATCAAAGTTTTTTTTTTCCCAAGAATGTCATGTACCATGCTCATACTAAACGTGTTGACATTACGTATCAATTTTGTAAGATGGTAGAGAATGGTAAGGTTATTTTATAAAATGTTGAAACTCAAGATACTATTGTAGATTCTATCAAAAAAAAAGTGAGAAAAAAGAAGTTATCCTATTGTAGGAATTCCATGGGGCTTGGATCTTGAGTAAGTGCAAGAAGTTGAGTCCAATTTTATTGGAAGTATCACAAGAGAAAAATCCTAAGAGGAATGGGTACACACTTGTAAAAAAAATCTAGGAACTCGTTAGGAATGTGTGTCTAAGCCTAAACTCCTACAAGTATGAAATAGATTCTCATTTTGGTTTTTAAAATAGGTACTCATTTTAGTTTTCAAAATGGGCACGCATTTCTACTTACACCATATACTTGTTCATTTTTTTAATAGGTATGTGTTTTGGACTGGGTATACATTCCATAAAATTATAAATTTGAGACCTATGGGATAATTTTTATCCTTGGAAATCCAACCCTCATCATTGGACCTACAAGGAAAATGACATATTAGTAACAAGAACAACAAGAAATCCAACCCTCATAATTTTTACAGCCTTTCCGACTTTGGTGTCTTTAATGACTCTATCTTTATTTTGTAAACTTCGTGGTTTCGGGTCCCTGTAAAACCTGTTTTTCCCTCTTTCAAAAACAAGAAAAAACTCACTTTATTGATATAGTTGATAACTTATTTTCAAAAATTTTGAACCATATTGAAATCTAGTATAGATAACAACTTCTAATTTTGAATTTTAAAAAAATAAATTCTCAATCTAGAAATCATTCTGTACATGATGATATTTAACATATTTTAGTAATATGGGATAATATCTAGAAATATTGGAGCCTTTACTCCAAATTTAGTAATATGGGATAATATCTTCCATATCCTAGGTTAGGTGATCAAATTAATTCAACATGATGCTAAAGTAATATCCAAATGAGAACGAGCTAGATACGATGTCAACTCTTATTGATAGTTCCCATGATCCTCGATTATGGAAACTTAAGTTTTCTAATCCATCTTTTCATATTTACATTTAATTGCAGCTTTGGTTTTCATATAGCCATTTCTACAACTGGTATTACCTTGCTCTGAAATTTGCGATTTTAGCAATCGGGGTTGATCTAGTTTAGGATAACCCTACCAGTTGTGAGGGATGGAAGCAAGACAAGGAGGTTTGGGTCATTCTAGAATAGGGAAAGCTGACTTTGTTTGTGGAGGGGATGTAGGGGCATGACCCCAATATTTATTTGGTGTTCATTAATTCTTGGGTGAATGAAACTATTATTGTTGAATGGGTTTCCTTCATGGTGACTCCTGAGCTAATTGCAAAGGTGATGGGGATCTCTTTGGAAGGGGTTCACATTCCTCATAAGTTGAATGGCCATTACCAAAAAGACATGGAACATTTTTTGAAAGATGGCAAGAGGGTGAATAGATTGCAAAATGGCTTTAATCGCGCAGAATTACTCAATGTTTGGAGAAAAATTGCAGAAGTGCTCATGAGGTATGTATCACTCGAAGGGTGATTCTTCCACTTCCACGCTCATCTTTTCCCTATGCTTCATCATATTAGGTATAATGTCAAAATGAACTTTACCTTTTGGCTTATGTCCTTGCTTGAGAAGTTTTATAGAAGTGTGTAGGCTAAATGCAAGAAATTATCTATCCACCAAGGCCTTATTTATCATCTTTGCAAGTTTCATTCTACATTGCTTCCCTCCCCTACATCTATTCATAAGAACACTTTAACCATTCACGACCCCATCAATCTCTCTATGGATCCTAGCACCTCTATTACTCTCGATGAAACCCCTCTTGCTATTCAGCGTAGCATATGAGCCCAGGGTAAAACCCCTGTTAATAAACCCCCCCTGACCCCATCAAATACACCCAGGCTTTTTCAAAACCCACGCCTATTTCTACTTCTACATTGGGGGAGTCTGAAAACTCAAATGATGATGAGGCGTGGAATCCCATGCCAACTAACTTGAGCCTTTACACTCTTCTTCTCATGTGAATATCTTTGATGTTCAAAATACCCCCTATTTCCAACCCCAACCCTCAAAATTCTCCCAATTTGTGCATCAATCTGGAGGAAATCGGAAGTGAACCTAGGTCGATTCATGCCCCTGGTGACCCCCTCTATAATAAAACAATGAAATATCAGAGATAATTAATATCTAGAGGGATATCATGAAGTGGATCTTGCGCCAACTGATAATGGCCAAATAAATAATCCAAAGTCTAAAGGGAAAGGTTCTTGACCAACAGGTCCCATGGCTGAGGGAGGTGGAGAACAAGGAGCACTGGGACATGACTACCTCTTTGGCCAAGTCATTTGAGAAGTGGGTGATGTGGGAAAAGGATTTGAAAGATTTATGTGCCATTATTAGTACAGAGGAAGAAAAAAAGAATTTATTGATTAAGATTGATGTTATCCATCAATACCAAGAGAAAACCATGCAATGCCTCAGGGTCATTACCGATTATAGTAAAGAAACTGTGAAAAACAATACCCTCACCCTTTAGGTTTTTGAGGATGAATTAAGGAAGTGCTGGGGGAAATAGGTTGTAGATGGTCCAAAGGATGGCCATATGTAGAAGAAGGGTAAATGGTGGATACCTCAACTTGTGATGTCACAGTGAATACTCAGGCCATTTAGTAGAGGCCTCTAAATTTTGAAAAGAAGCCCAATTTTTGTCCCAGGAATGGAATGTGATCGTGTTGGTCTCAAGTTGTTGGGAGACCTATAAGTATCCTATGGTTTTGTGTTGGTCTCAGCTTTGTGTGCTTTCTTTGTTATTTTTTTTCCTGTTCAAACTATTTAAGCTTAAGTTTATGTTTTAGTTTTTTGGGTTTCTCACTTCTCGTGAGTTCCTCATTTACCTCTATGGATATTTTGTAATGGGTACTAGCCCTTCCAGTTTTAATCTAATCAAAACATATTTTACAATTAATTTTTCTCAAATTACATTTATCGTACATGAGGGATTTTTAAAGACACAAATTAGGCATATGATAAGGTAAACAAGATATTTTTGTTCAAAATATTGGAGGAATTTGGCTTCCACAAGGACTAGATAGAATGGATCTATGGTTGGATGGCATGCCCCAGGTTTTTGGTGCTATTGAATGGCTCTTCGGAAGGGTATTTTAACGCCTCTCATGGTCTCCAATAGGAGGATCCACTTTCTCTATTTTTGTTTATAATCATGGTCAAGGCCCTTGGAAGATCCATCAACAAAGGGTGGAGGGATGAAAAGGTGCTTGAGTTGTAGGTAACAAGTGCTCTACGAGAAATCATGCATCAACAGTTTGCTGATGACACAAAGTTGTTTGACATAAGTTAGGAAAGGGAGGTAAGGAAATTTAAGAAGATTTTAGATAAATATGCTTTGGCATCTAGTTAGGAGGTGAGTAGAAAAATTAGAGGTCTTGTTTTTCAACACCAGGGTTGATAGAGAAAATTAGATTTTAAGGATACTAAAATTTAAAAAAGGAACCCTCCCATGCAAATATTTGGGACTTCCTGTAGTGTAAAAATAAATCATTTTTCACACTATATTTGAAATAATTGACAAATAATTAACTTAATTATGCTTTAGAGTGGTGTTGTAAGGTGTTTTACACATTCACACCTCTCTAGGACCATTATTTAATTAAAATATATTTAAATTTCACCTTTTGTAAGAGTTTTGTAACACATTTTCACACTTTTCTAAGCTCTATTCATCTAAGTAAGCCTAATGAACCCCTCTTGTACTTAAACCAGACCCTATTTGTGGTGTTATAAAGTGTTTAAACACACTTTCACATCTATCTAGGATGATATTAATTAATGGTGGTTAATTAGACTTAATTGCCCCCTTAATTCAAATTCAATGGAACCTCTCGAAGATCAATCTCGACACCTGGAAATCAAATGACATAACCTTGAATGTGGAAAATTTTAGGTCCCAAAAAGTGTGCCAAGACCCATTCACCACAAAGGGTGAATGGGTCCTCCCTTAACAGGACCTCACTTTCTTGGCATATTCTAACTAGGTTTTTGATCCTCTTTTCACCCCCCAGAGCTTAGTCCTAGAAAGTGAGCTAGGACCCATTTGCCCAAGGTGGAAAATGGGTCCTCCCTTAACAAGGACCCTCTTTTTGAATTTCATTTCCATATCTAAGGTCAACTTGAATTCTTTGAATTTCAGGGTTAAATCTCTAATTTAGTATAAATACAAGGTTATTTGACATAATTTCATCTAAGAAATTTAAAAGAGAAGACTATAGAAAGTCATTACAAGCAAGCAAGACAAAGCATTAAAGCAAAAGTGAAGTTTGGAGCAGCATTTCAAGTTCTTCAAGCTCATTTTGTATCCAAGATCAAGTATTGTTGAAGATTGATGATAGATTCCTATGGAGAATCATGAAGGATTCTAGGTGTTGGGAGATGCACAAGTCATACAACCAAGCCTAAGGACTTGTTTTTGGATTGATTCCATCTTATATAATCATCCTATTTGCATCCTATAAGAGGTATTTTCAGATTTGTGATTCATTGGAGGGATTAGACATCTTTTTTAGTGAGCCATTTACATTGTTCACATTGCATTCAAGGGTTTTATTCTAACATAATGGGCTAAAATTGCATTTACATTCTCTTGGATCTTAGTCTTAGACACACTTAAGATTGAGATTGCACACACTATTGCATGTTTCAACTTTTTATTCATCATCAAAGGTTTAATTACCAACAATGAGTTTGACTAATGAAAACCCCTATCCACCAACAAGATACCAAATTTGTTTTATAGGTTATAGGAAGATCCAGATTCGGAAATAGGAAATTCAAAGTATCAAGGAGAAGAGAAGACCTGGAAGTTACAACCTAGATTTAGAGATTCCTGGAAAACCATAATAGGACCCATTCACCTTTAAGGGTGAATGAGTCCCTATTGAGGGCTAACAGGCATCAGATCCCAAACATTTCAAGCTTTTATTTCCAGTTCAAAGCTCCCCGAAAAGGCCTACCAAGACCCATTCGCCTTTGGTGGTGAATTATTCCTTGTTAGCAGCATTAAAAAAATCAGATTTCACTAGGTGCACTGCATCCTTACCTTCTTGTTCCTTCATAAAAGCTACAGTTTCTTTCTATTTTGTGCTTAATTTATGCATTTGTGTGTTAGACCTCAGATTAGGGTTTGTTCAGTAACCTAATTCTCTCTCCCTCAAATTTAGATCTAGCTCACCACCCCATCCTTTCATAAAGGAAAGAGTGCAAGATCCCTCAATCTTGATTCAATTCACCTCTTGGGTTGATAGTTGTTTCAAGGTTCTTGGATCTCATCTTTTGAATGAAACACCCATATAGAGAAAGGTGGGTTGAGAAAATTCTTCTTCTCTATTCTCCCCCTTTTTCTATGTTTCACTTTCCTTGACCAAAGGTTTATAGCCTGGAAGCACATGGAGTTCCTTAATCAAAAAAGTGAAAAACAAATTGTCTTCCTGGAAGAGCCGCTAGCTTTTTTGTGCGGGCATACTCACCATGCTTAAGATAGTGGTCATTTCCCTACTAATTTATATGATCTCATGTGTTCCTCTTTTGACTGATGCCAGTAAGTCCATTGACCAGAAAATGAAAACTTTCTTCTAGCAAGGTAACATAGATCAACGTATGTTCCCATTGGTGAGTTGGGAAAAAAATTGCAAAAGTAGAGAGGAGGATGGGGTTGGAATGAAGGTTCTAGCTCACCAAAACAAAGCCCTGGGTGAAAAATTGATATGGGTTGTTCACACAAAATGGGATCTCAAGTGGGTCATGGTTGTCAGGGTGAAGTATTTGGAAAACAACATAAATAATATCTTTGTGCCTCCCATTCCCTTCCCGAGGGTTCAAGAATCTGAAGTTTTATGAGGAATTGTCAATCACTCATAATAGACCACCTCACCTAGGAGATTATGGATGGAAGATCTACTTTATTTTGGGAAGATTCTTATAAAGGTAGCTAGAAACTAGAAGAAATTACAAAACTTGAGCATGTGTAAAGACTCACTAAACAGGCATGGGGGGATAAGGTAAGAGATTACATGGAAGTTTCAAATGAAAATAGGTACCTCAACTACAAGTGGAAGTGTCTGTGTAATCTTGGATTGGATGTTGGTTCAATGGTGGATTATGAGGACATGTTGAATAGTTGTATCATTTTCCTCAAGTAGGGGCAAGACAGGCTCAATTGGAATGCTTTGACAGATGGGGAATATAATGCAAAATGTGGATACAAAGAATTGGCCAATTCCAAAGAAGGAAGCTCAAATATCTTGATTCACCTATGTTGGAACGAAGAGTGTCTATTGAAGGTAGGAATTTTTACCTGGGTAGCTACTCAAGGTAGGGCATTAACCACTAACAGATTCAACAAATTGGGATATCATGGCCATTCTTGATGTAGTTTATGCAAACAATAGGAAGAAGATGGGGATCACCTTTTTCTAAACATTCATACACTCAGACTTGTTGGAATTGACTACTTTCCAAGCTTCAATGGTAGTTCGTGCTCCCAAATAAGCTAGCAAAGTTGCTCAATGGGTGGCCAACAATCTACAAACAAGAAATGTTCAACAACTTATGGACAACAAGTCCATCGATTGTAATATGGGAAATTTGGAAAGAGTGTAACCGTAGGATCTTCTTGGACAAAGATATGCATGTTACATCATTACTAAAAAAATCGAAATAAGTATCGTGGAACTAATAAACTCAAGAAATGGTGATTAGATGTTAGAAAAGGTCAATTTCATGGTCTAGGATGCCAATATGCAAAGCTCTTGGCATGGACTTCATGTCCTTGCATTTGGAGGTGATGGGGACCTCAAAACTCAAAGCAACAAAAATAAAGTTAGGTGATTCCTCCGGATACTGGCTGGATTAAACTCAATATTGATGGGGCGGCTAGGGGAAATTCGAGTGTTTCAAGGGTTGGTTGCATCGTGTGTGACCAGAATAGCAAAATAGATGGTAGAATGGCTACCCCCCTCCCGATTGGAACAAACAATATGGTAGAATTTCAGGCACTAATCTTGGGTCTAAAGCTTTGTCATGAACAAAAGGCAACGAAGGTGGAAATCGAAGGTGATTCCACACTGGTGATCAATGCTCTATGCATAAGGAAGGTGACAAATTGGGAATTGGGAGCGAGACTAGACATTGCTATAAACCTGGTAGACAGGTTTGAGGCTATCATGTTTAATCATATTTTTAGGGAAGGCAATTTTGAGGTGGATCTCCTATCCAACCAAGGAGCGGATGACATCTCAATCAGGGAATTCAACCTTTGACATGAAATAAAGAATGTGAGCGGTAGGGTGGGGGACTCTCCACATTAGGAGTTGTGGAGAGCTGGTAATCAAATGAGATTACCCATGGTCAAGGGGTGATTGGAATGACTAGACGATATAGTTGGCAATGCAACATCACAAAATTTGGGGCATGGACAGTTGGGTGGACATGTGGATTTGTTGGCGGCATCGTAGCTCAATGAAATATTGTCTTCATTATTAGGAAGTTAGGTAATATACGAAACACACAATTTGGCAACCTGAATTGTCATTTTGAGTATGCTTTTGGATAATGCGTGTTGATTTTCATATGTGATCTGGGCACTCGACATCATTTATGGGCTGGCAACATGCACGACACTCATGCAAAGCAATTAATACAAATAGAGGCCATGGCACTTGGCAAGCTTAATATTCATTATTGGTGGTAGGGATTTCATTCCTTTCATCGAAGCTTGGTTAATCAGATTTGGTGGTGAGTTCTAGTTTTGCAAGGCGGTACGGAGGAGTGCTCAAAGTTCGTAGTGCATATGTCCTTTGAGACATTGATGTCCAGTGGATTCAATACACTAATTCACCTGGATAGCTCGGTGTGTCAAATGGTATTTCGCAAGGTCATCACAGATCATCTCAAGGGTTTTCTCAAAAAGCATGACCCTCTCATCTTGGTCACTGTCAAAATGATTTTGGGGAAACACTTTCTCAATAATTTTGAGTCCTTTCGGGTTGAAACAACAATCACTTCTCGCTTTTTGGTTGTCTTTCTTGATATTCATATGGCGAAGAAGGATGTGGCGGCTCTGATAAAGAGGCCTTTCTCTGTGGATTATTTGGTTGGACTAGAGGAGGTTCTCCTCATCGCCATCTCTGGCATAGGGGTGTTGTGGCCAAAAGGCATGGCTCAATTCTATGTGCCAAAGGAGGTAGTGAACTACTACCCTTTCATTCTAGATTTGAAGGGCATGGCCATTGTGGAGCACAAACAAATTGTCATGGTTGGTGTTGATTATCTAAAAAGTGTGTTCTAGCTACAATTATCCTTTGGAAAGAAATGGGTCTCGGACTTCAAATCCTTCCCACTAGCTAATGGTTTCCTTGGTGCTGTGAGATCCTCCTAAAATGTCTAGTTATATTTTTGGTTTATGTTTTGTGTCGAGTGATTTAGAAATATGTTATATGTTGGTTGGCTGGTGATAGTTATAGTAAGCTTGTCTATAATCTCCTATGTATACAGTTATTTTCACCTTGCATCTGGTTAGTTGGTTTGTTCATGACAGTCGTTATGGCCAATATGTCACTCTGTTGGTGAAAACTGTATCTGGTGGGTTTCACTGGCATAAGTTCTTTTTGGAAAATTTAATATAAATCATCTTACATATAAAAAAAATTATTTAGTTAAAAATTACAAAAACACATCCTAAGCAAACTTCACTATCATAAGCACCTTTCAACAAAATTATTTCTAAAAATACTTTCATTTAGGTCAAATTATGTTTGCTATACACATGAATATTTTGGACCAAACCATATAATTTTAAAAAATATACTTTTGTAATGTATCATATACAAAGCCAACTTTTATCATCTATGTAATAGAATAAATTTCATATTTGAAATCTAGAAACAAAATCCTACATTTCATATTTTTACACCATGTTAATATTGTATGTATAAGTACTTCAATTATGTTCTCCAACTATGATAAACTTTGATGTTTAGAAAAAAAGAATCTCTTTTACCAAAAAGTATATCCTTTATCTTATACTTACCCTCTTGTAATTGATTTATCTTGTGTTTACTTTGTATGTTATTCAAATGTATAATATCAAGCAGGACAATGCAAGTAAAGTGTCATAATTAATTATAATCATAATGTATGTATGCCATATTTTCAAATATTTGGAGAGGGAAAATGTATTCTCTTTTAGGTGGGTAAGAGCTATATTATTTAATTATTTTATTGGTTGAATTAAATATGAGTAGGAAGGTGGAGCATGATAGTATTAGTTACAAAGTGTTTTAAGATTATTTATGGTAGTTTTCCTATCCTCAGTGCTAGGAGGAAGTTATGGAGAATGTTGCATTTATTGGGTAGGTCCCATGCATGTTGGTGAAGGAATTAGGAAGTCATCTTTAGAAGTTGTGATCACTCAACATCAATTATTCACATATTTGTATTGTTGTTATTTTCTATTTTTGAAATATGCTCTCCATGAGTAGAGTGTAGGTTTTTGACAAGATACCATGGTTTTAACTATTTATGGTTTTTTATTCCTATTATCTAGAAATTGGAGGCATGTAATAGATATTTAATGGATTGATTTACAAGTACACAAAAACTATTGAATTCAAGGGAGATATTTTTTTATGTACTCTTATTTTAAAATATTAATACATACATGAGCCTCTCTTTAATAGTGGAGTTCTTTTCCCAAAAGGTTTTCTCCACATACATCTAATGCTATAAGGAATTAGTTTAAAATGGTTTGTTGATTTTATTTTTTCTCCATTTCTATTAGCATATTTGTTAATGCATAAACACAATTATCTATACACTTAATTTGATGTTATCACAACAACAATCCACTATATTTTTAATAGAAATCTCTTAGTATTATTTGTGTGTATCTAAACAATGTGACATTAAATTTTTAAACATTAAGTATGCTCAAATTATTCACAAACATTAGAACATTATTTAACAAAGTTCACCTAACATCATAAAAACAAGATATTTATTGACTTAGACAATATCCATTTGAGAAGAGGCCTCTTTAGATGATATTTTTTTTGTAAATATTATAGTAAAACACCCCACAACTAATTTGGATTTCTAAATAATGATAAAGAAATCAACATAAAATTATTGTAATTTCACTAGCTTAATTTATGAGCTAAAATTTGACACTAAAAAAAAAAAAATGATAAATGAAAGTAGAAGGGATTAGGATTTACTCATAAATTAGAATATTATTTACTTTATGTTGAGATACTATGATATAGAGCTAACATTTCAAAGTTTAAATTCAATAAATGAAGAAAGGTCCCTAAGATGAAGACAACCCAAGATTTTAGATACTAGGATAAGATCATGTTGCAATATGGTTTGATTAATGTGATTATGTCCTTAATGGAATTGTTGCATTCAAAGAAAAGACTATCCATTGAATTGTGTAGAGAATATTTTTCTAATTATATACATGTGTTTGATAATAGCGCAATGCTAAGAATCACCTTTAGGAGTATTTTGTGTATAGAGGGAAGAATGATTGATTTCCTTGATAGAAGTCAAATGCCTAAATTGATCGAATAAGATAAAAAATAGAAAACAAAATATTGTAGGTGCTTAGTAGTTACCCTTGATGTAAAATAAGGTTAATAAAAAATAAGACTATTTATGTGTGTTATTGAATTTGTAAGTGTAATATGTTAATAATTGATCATAAAAGGGTATTGAGATGATATCCTTAAATACACAACCTTAGACATGCAATTTGAAATTTTTGGTGTACACATTGATGAGTAACAAGTATCTTAAGATTGTTGGCCTTAAAATCAAGATTTTTAAATTTTAAATATGGAAGACTAGATTGTAGGTGTGTTCAAGTCAAGGAAAGATGAAAAGCACTAAGAACTATGACAATATTGCTATAAAGTGGGGGATTAACATAACATGGTGCTAGATTGAAGATTGGGTCAATAAGTGTACTAAAAAAGTGAAAATAATTGCTAGAGCTATACATAAACAACATCTTCACAAAGTGAAATAAAAAAGAGAAATACACATTTTTCTCTTCTATAAGATAAATAAAGTTGTAAGATTTGTATTATAGCACACTTTGATAGTAAAATCAATGAGATTTAAAATTTATGATATTTAATCAAAATTAACTATATAGTTTTTGAATAAAATTTTAATGACTCATATTTATTTAATTATGGTTCTCATGAAGCCATCTCTCAGTTAGCACACATTACATCCATATGACAGTGAGAAAGGTGAAACTTTAAGACTTTTTGAAAAATGATTCATTATAATATTATTTCAAATGAAACAGTCTTAATCATATAGTTTCTCTAAAATCAATTCCTGTGACTTTCTGCCCATAAAATTTAAACTATCCCATATTTTGTGAATTAACCACCTTTCGTTTGTGTTCAAAACATTGAATGGAGATTATTGAAAGTAAGCTAGTGCACAAAATATCGTCTAGTAGGGTCAAATCTCTATTGAAGATGAAGAAATTGACAAGGATATTCAACGAAGTAGGGATTGTAGGTGATACCAACACACATGGCTCTAATCTGATAGAACGTGAATGGATATACTGAGTTGCGTACCAAGGCAAGTCCTGCCGTAACTTGTGCTCCAAGATACCTCCTACGGACCAAATTCGAAACTTGTGGACCAGATGGTCGTCGTAAATTGTGGAGCGACGATGCTTCACGTTGACGTTGGGCCATTTTGCTGTTTTTCAAACTTGGAAGCAACCCTGAAATTCACCTCTTCACCTGCTCTCACCCATGGCCAGATACTCTTGCCTGACTTTAAAGCTGAGAGAACGTGGAAATATTGACTTGTGTTTCATCTTTCACGTGCACCAGATGGTGGTGGTAAATTGTGCTACAACATCCTCTTGAGGTTGGACGATTTGCTGTTTCTGTTTCTCAAACTTGGAAGCAACCCTGAAATTCACCTCTTCACCTCCTCTCACCCTTCCTCTACAAATAGGATACCCATCATCTCTTCCTTTCGTAGCATAACATAGCATAGCAGAGGATTAACTCAATTGCTTAACACCATGCAACTGTCAACACATCATCTGAAATTATTCCAGATTTTCTGCTAAGCCCAGGTTTGTTGTTTGTTTTTCTTCCATACTTTCAATTTTCTATGTATGCAAGTTAGAGCAGGGTCTGATTGAAGGTTATCATAAGATATTTTTTTCAAACCCTAAAGTCTAGAATTGTTAAATTTTAACATGGTACTAAAGAACAATTGTAGAGATTTTCCAGATGGTATTAATATATTATTGTTGGGATCTTTCAGATTGGTGAATGCAATTTGTTACATCTTGTGGCATGGAGTTGCAAGATGATGTCATCGCCCTATTCAAATGGGCTTCGCAGAAAATCAGATACCTATATGCGTGTTACTAAATCCAACGAAACGGCCTCCTAATTTGTTCTGGGTGTTCTCTCACCCAGTTTTCTATTAAATCGAACGAAAGCTGCAAGACATTTGAAAAAGCAATGGCATTATTTGTAAGCTCTGCTAAACAGAGACACAAGTATTTTGTATTTTCCAATAATGATTGAGCTTTGCCGAATCCAACGAAATAGGCACCTGATTTTCTGCTAAGCCCATCTGAATCATTTCAGATGGGTTATTCTGGGGACGCTAAGGATTTCCCAGCCATCAAAGTAAGGAGTGTCTTCACCATGGCCATTGGAGGTTGCTCTACAGGAAAGTGGTGTTTTTATTATGGAGTCATTATATCAGATAATTCTTCATGATTTTTAAAAAAAATGTATTTAAGATATTTATATTAGTAAATTCATTTTTAGAAAAATATATGTAAAAGATTTTGAAAGAGATTGTTTTTTTATTATCAGGAGAAAGGTTTTTAGAAAGTACCCGAAACTTCAAATTACGAAATGCTGCTACAAGGCACAGGATCCAAAAGCAACAAAACAGACAGCAATAAAACAAAAAGCAACTAAACAACAGACTATTTCATATTCTTGAGGGTGTCTGCCACCTACAGTTCTTGTCATAATGTTTATTACCCAAGGTAAGCAATTCTTCATTAAAAGCCATCTTCTTTTTCCTAGTCATGAGAGACATTATTGTCGAGGTATCTAGTTTTACTAGATTTAAGTAAAATAGGCACTTCGAGAATCATATCTCTAAAGATAGATATTAGTTTATGTTTTGTATTTTACTTTTCAAAAATAATAAAATATAATATTTTATTCTACTTAGAAGAGCTATCATTTATTATTTATTTAATATTTATCTTTTTAGTTTTTAAATAAATATCATCTCTAAATATTTTTGTTGTGTGTATTATATGTTCCATCTTTTAATAATGATTTAGTTTTAATGATTCAAAACTATACTATTTAAATGTTGGAAGATAATTGTATGCATCTTGTGTTATATTTCGTTGTTTTAATTATAATTAATTTCAATAATTAAAAAAATTCAAATATTTTTAGATAAGTGATATCTAAGGCTTTGTGAATAGTTATATCTTGTCTATTGAAGCAATGTAGACTTATTTTTCTTCTTCTTGATCATGCTTAATCTATGCATAAATAAAAATAAGTGAACATTTCTCAAAATTAAATAAATAATTAATTTCATTATCATGATAAATCTCCTAGGATAAGATGATATAAATATCAATATGTTTGTGTTACAAAATAATAGTGTTTGTTTATTTACAAGAATTTTTCACTAGTAGAAGTATTCATTAAACCAATATTTGGATATAAACCTTTCTCTAGATACTTTCTAAAATCCTTTTATAAATCATGTGTATGGACTATGTCTAGTCTTTAATAACAATCCATTCAAATTTAATATTAACTTGTGTTAGATATTATATTTATTTATGTTTCTATCAATAGTAAAATAAATTATCAAAACATGGAGAGGATTGAAGGTAAACTATCCCTTTATGATTAATTTATTTTTTTATTGATACATACATATTATTTGCAACATAAACTATTACTAGTTTAATCATTAATTTACTATTGATACATACATAGTATTTGCAACATAAACTATTACTATTACTTTATGATTAATGTGGCTATGTTATGATATTTTTATTTATTTATTTTCTAGTGATTATGACATTATAAGGCCAAGATATATGCAGGTGTATTGATGGTTTCATATGAATTATTTTATAAGGAGAAAATCATTGATTTAGCATAAATTTAGAATTCTTTTATGAGATTCAAAATTCATTAAAATTAATGCACTTATTTGCAACATGTGGTTGTTTCCTTGAGAAATTGTTTGGAGAGAAAGCCTAGAAAGGATGACTTACTTGTTACTAAGAAGTTTTTTCAGAAGACTCTTTGATTGCCTCTATTCAATATAATGATTATTTAGTACGTGAAGAAACATGGAAGTGTTAAAAGTACTTATATTTGTGAGCATATTATGCCTTAATAATATTGTATTAAAATAAAAATATAATCCTTTTAAATAATGATGAATTCCAAGATTTTTTTATCATTTTGTTGTGTAGCATCCTAAATTGTCACCCTTGACAATTTCACACTAGGTTTAGCTCCCCCTATGTTCCAAGACCCATTTGTGCTCTTAATTTTCTCATTTTATGATCATATTCAAAAAATTAGTTAAATTGGGAGTTATCAATTAATATTTATTTAATGACACTTAAAGGCCCAAAATAAGTTTGGTCAAGGGCACTAGCCCCCTTCTCCAACCTATTTTGGCCCTAATTTAAATATGTCATTGTCAACATATTAACATTTAGGATTTTTTAATTCATTTATCAACTATCAATAATTGCTTTTGTAGAAAATTAAAAATATGAATATAAATACACATCCTTCTCACCATTTTAAGTCATAATGAAATGATTGAACAATTTGAGCATCCTAAAAGTCAGTCGAGAGAAAAATTAGTAGATTTTAAAACATTTATTATCAATCAAGTATCATGTTAGCAATGCATCAAGTTTTCATGTGAGTTAATTAATATTTCATGTCTATTTGTTTTGTGAGCATTAACTTGCAGGAACTCAAATCAATCATCCAATTCTCCTGAAGGGTGATGAGGGTGTTTCTTATGCTTATATATCATATCTTGTTCTGACTTATTTTATGGTTTCTTTGTTATAGTTAGTACACGAGATTGGATCAACTTCTTCAGTCGAGTCATCGCAGACATGGTTCCACTAATGCCCCCACACTAGCCATTATAGGTTGAGCATAGGCCACCATTGAGTGTAGGATTCCATACTGGTTTATTCAATCTCCTATCATGGTGGAGGAAATCTTATGATGATGTGATGATGACCATTCATGAGGTTAGAACTGAAAAAATTAGAGGTTCAATCTAGAGAGGAGTAGGCTATAGCTAGAGAGGAGCATGTGAGAGCTCCCTACAAGGAGATCAGAGCTACACATGAGGAGCTTAGGGTTGCACATGAGGATATTAGAGCCACTTGAGTTCCTACTGAGATCACTTGGCATAAGCCATTCTATGGGTGGACCTAAGCAGGGTATGAGTAGAGAGGGATTGGATCGAGCATGAATGCATCACAACACTTGTACATGAGGCTACAATAGTAGGCTAGTTAGATGGTCTACAAGAGAAGATTAGCTCCAAGGGATATTATCAAGCCATCATCTCATGATGGGTATCACCACCAGGCCTTGAGGAGTCTAGTAGTCATAGAGCTACTTAGATGTATTTTCTTATGACATACCATATTTTTCTAGTGTGGTGACTTGATGTATATGAATCTTATGATCTATATATGAGTATGATTTTGTTTTTATGAGTTTTGTGTTCTTTTAAATTAGATGTCGATATGATCTATTAAGCAATCTTGATGAGATTATTTAATAAATTCTTTGATGATCTAATTTATATGTTAGGAATGTGATATAATTAAACACTTATGTCTACTTAGATGCTACATTTTGGGTTAAGTGTAATCATGTTAAACTAGATGCCCTTATGATCTAATTAAATCTAAAATTTAATAAATATAATGATATAATTTAACACATCACACACATAATTGAATAATATGCATAAAGAAGTAATAACTCAAGTAAATGAACAATTACTCAAAATAATTCAAGACACACAAACATGTTTGTCAAGAATGAAGCAATGTGAGATAAAATAGAAACTATCTACTTAATCTAACAACATGCTTTATCACACATACCATTTAAAAGAATTGCTAAGTGTAATATATACAAAAAGGAACAACATTTATAGGTTCTTTGAGAGGTGTATCCATTTCCTTAAGTTTATATGCTCTAGACCCATAGTCTTCATCAATGATATAGGGTCCTAACCAATTTGGGATAAATTTTCCTTTCTCATCTAGAGCAGTGTTGACATTGTGTTTCAATTTTCATACCAGACCAAATCCCCTTTATTGGAAGAACAAGGAAGGAAATTATAATTATACATAATTTTCATTCTTTTGGAATAAGCTTGGAGATGTTTGAGAGCATTTATATGATCTTCATCAAGCATTTCAAGTTGTTGCAATCAGTGTTCTCTATAAGTGTTATCATTAATAAGGCCACTGAGAGAGATTCTCAAAGAGGGAATTTCTAACTCTAAGGGAGTTATTATATTCACACCATAAACAAGGTTGTATGGTTTATTTATTGTAGATATATGAATTCTTGTGTTGTAAGCCCATAATGCATAAGAGAGTTGAATGTGCCAATCCTTGTTATGTTTGCTAACTATTTTTTGTAAGATTTGTTTGAATATTTTTTTAGCATAAAAAAAAGCAACCCTTTCTCACACTTAATTTGGAAATGAATAATTAATAATAAAATGGACTTAATGATGCCTTATTTAGGGTGTTGTAAAGTGTATCTTTACACTTTCACACTAATATAGGGATTTATTAATTAATTGAAATTAATTTGAGCTTAATTGACCCCTTTAATTCAAATCCAAGCCTAATTTATTGTATTTTCTGAGGAATAAAACATGACACTCTTAAATAATATTACACAACACTTAATTTTGCAAGTAATGTGTCCTTACAGGCTAATGACCTAGGACCCATTCGCCACTTGGAAAATGGGTCCTCACTAGGTCCTAGGACACTCTTTTTCCATATAACTTCACATCCCTTGAGGTGTGTCCTAGTTAAGTATGCTAGGACCCATTCACCCTATGGTGAATGGGTCCTCACTTAACTTAGGACCCCCCTTGGGATATGTTTTTATTAGTATTTTAATGAATTCAAATCTTAGATCTAATGTCGGCTTGTGTTATTTGAATTTCAGGATTTAATCTTAAGTTAAGTATAAATATAAGTTTATTTCACATAGTTTCACCTAGCAAGTTCAAGTCTTCAAGCATTATAGCAAGTTTATGATCAAGAGAGTATTCAAGATCATTTCAAAGCCATTCAAAGGTAGATTATTCAAGTTTATTACAACAATCAAAGATCATGTCATGTCAAAGGCATAGTGCATCATGCATGTGGTTGAGCTTATGTGTTGATGTAGCATTGAAGATCCAATTCAAGCATATTCAAGGTGTTGTTTCTAATCAATTTTTGTGATCAAGATCTACATTCTTTGAGGCTACTTCATGCAAGATTGTTGATTTGTACTCCAAGGTTCAATTGAGGATTGGTGAGGTGTAGCATTACATTTTTCACTCATCTTTCCTTTTATGCATTGTTTCAATTCAAGGTTTAATTACCAAAATGGGGTTTGACCAAGGAAAGCCCCTATTCCCTAACAATCAACATTTTTATTCTCTCTTGATGCATGATTGTAGGTTTTAGATTGAAGATCAATTGCAGAGAAAAAGTTTCAAAATTTTTCAAAGTTGTAAAATTTTCAAAGTTGTCATCTTTCTTGCAAGATCACAAAAAACCTTCTACAAAAGTTATTTCTAACTTTTGGGATCTAAATACCTACGATCTGGGAGTATAGACATAGAATAACAAGACCCAAAAACTGATTTTCCAGAACCCTAGCAAGGACACATTTTCCACTAGGCAAATGAGTCCTTAGTGAGGCCCAAAAAAGCACTTTTTACAACAGGTACACATTGTTTTACCATCTTAAAACCTGCCTTTTTACTGTTATATCAATTAGGTTTATTTTTTGATGTTCATCTATGCATAATTAAATGAAATAACTAGTGAAAGAGGGTGGTTTATCTTCTTGTTAATCTCCATTTTAATCACCCTCTTTTCTTATGTTTCATTTTGGTGAACCCAACTTTTTGAGCATTGTATTTTTCTGATTTTGGAGTTCTTTTCATCTTAGATTAGATCTTGCATTCATTTACATTCATTTGCATTGAATTAGATCTCATTTAGGGTGTCATATTTTGCATTGAAATTTTCATCTCATATAGGGATTTAGAATTGCATTGTTTGCATTCTTTAAAAATGAAAAATACAAAAAATTCAGTCATCTTGCATATCATTTAGATCATATAAACTTGCATTACAAATTTGAAAATAAAATTGCATATCAAACTAGGTGTTTCAGTTCATCATTTTATCACATTTTCAACTTGCATTTCATATTACATTTACAAAAAATCAAACCTAAAACTTGTTGTGCATGTTTTGCACACACGCCCCGTTTAGAACGGGGACCCTCTCTTCCTGTTGCCTTGCCGGGTCATTTTGTGTCATTGCCTCATTTTGCGTGCCCTTGATTTTGGTGTCTAAAATGGTTAGCGAGCCTCATAGTATAATTTCAAGTCGACCATGTTTCACCCTGCAAAATTTTCTAAGTCCTTCGGGTCCTCCGAGTCCACCCTACTGGATTCCTTGGTTGAATTTCTCTGCTTGCTCGATTCACTTTTTCCTTCATTTTTGACTTTGGGGACAAGTTTCCTATGGATTTGGGATGTTTTTGTGGTGCCTAAGTGAACTACCAAGGTTTTGTTAAGTTTCAGGAAGTTGCAAAAATTTCATTCCGAGACCCAGCCCCTCAGTGGTCGTTTTCGGGACTTCATCCCTCCTTGGCCATTTTGACCTTTCGTCAATGATAGAGACATGCTTGGATTGAGACAATCACAATCTCAATGCTCTGGGTCTCACCTTTGATAACCCATTGGTGTCACTTCCTCCACCACTCAACCTATAGGTCCTCTACTATCTAGGCACCCCTGGTTCCTCTGCCAACCCTGCTATCAATTCTAATTTGTTGCTACCAAGCCAAACTTGGTACCCTTCCTCTCTCACTCTTCCTAGCCCTTAATCCTTTTAAAGACTATACAACTTCTAATGCCTCCTAACTTTCTTGCAGGGGTGTGCATAGGCTTCCATGGCTTCAAAACTGTCTAGGAAAGGTTCTTGTCCAAGCACAAATCTTCTTTCTCCTATCGCTGCCACAAAACCCTAGGTTAGGGTTTTAGGAGGGCTAGTAGCCCATGAGCCCTATTAGGTCTCTTAGCCCGGGGTTTTAGGTTATTACTCCTTCCTACTCGGTGAACACCATAAACTCAAAGAAAGAACCCTGGCTCAATTTTGGAGCACTTCAAGATTTTTGTGGTTTCAGACCTTCTCAGGCCGTACACAGGGTTGACCCTAATTTTGAGAAATTTAGGGCTTTTTAAGCCTTTTCCTGGTCACACAGTGGACTATTTCCTTCCTTCAGCCATCAGATGGATTGGTGATGCCCCCTACCTCTTGTCAGACCTTTTTAAGGTCCCCTACAATCTTTACACACCCTGGGTTTCCAGTGGTTAAACACCCCTGCAATGTTGGAAGCAATTTTGCACTGTCTTTCCTAACCGGGCATAGTCTGCTCGCCTAGGAATAGACTTTTTGCATGCTGCCTGAACTCCTACTGACTCCTACCCCTAAATTATGTACACTAATGGAGTTTATCCACCTTCCCAACATCTCCATTCTTCTTGGTATGGTGGAAGTGCGGGTTAAAACTTCATTTTTAACACTATTACTAGTCAAAACAGCAACAAGAACTAACACAGTATTTACAAGACAATAGAAAGCGATGGAAAAGCTATCTAAAAATGCAAAAAAAAAGCTTCAAAAGGATTCTCTACATGCTCTCAAACCAACAAAAAGCCTTATTCAATTCATCTAACTACTGTCACGCCAACAAGAACAGGAAAACAGATTTCTCCACAACAAAATCACTGTTTCTTGATTATTCTCATGAAGACTGCCAATAACCAAAACATCCAACCCTCTTGAAAGGTCAAGAGCTTCCTTTAAAATACTTGGAACACAGTTAGGTTTTCTCTTTTGAGCCTAGGAACGGCCAAACATTGAGTGTTGGAAAACACAATGTGTTTTGCAACCTTAGTCTCAAGCTTAGAAAACAACCATCAAAAGATTGCAAAACTTATTCAACTTCTCACCTAAGAAACAAAGGTACCCAATCCCAATCTAGATGGTGTTAAAAACCTTACACAACAAAATTAAACTATAGCCAAAACTTCAAAACACTTAAACCTTGCCAGGTGCTCCAACTTTGCCAGGTGCTCCTGCACCATTCTCCCCCTCTCAGCTGAAACATGAAGGACTGGAAGGATAGGGCAAGGACAGGTCAATGCCCTAATTTTTAAAGTCATCTTCATCCACCTAATTAGCCTCAAATTGAGGCTTAGTCTTCCACTTGATGAGGTGCTCCATGTACACCTTGTGTCTTGTTGCCTTCTTCACCCTGGACTCCAAGATCTTCTCTGCCTGAGGTTTCTCTTTATTAGGAAGGGGTATATTACTGATATCCTTGAAGATCTCCTGACTGTTCTGAACTTCATCACTGACTGTCCCCTTATACCTGATCAAATCAGCAACATTAAATACTGGAGATATGCCCAAGTCTAATGGTAATTCTACCTTGTATGCATTCTTCCCATACTTGGCTAACACCTTGCATGGTCCCACTCTTTTCATCTGCATTTTGGTTGACATTCCATTCTGTGACCTTGATTTGTTAAGATGAACCATTACATAGTCACCTACTACAAATTGCACATCTCTCCTTGACACATCAACTTTATCCTTCAATTTTTGTGTTGCTGTTGTGATTGTCTTCTTAACCTGCTCATGAATCTCCTTCATGGTCTGAGTGAGGCATATTCAGCTTGGGAAATCACCATATCCCATGTTTGTCCATATTCCTTTGTCAAACACCTCAAAAGATTACCTAGCACTCTGTTAACCACCTTTGTTTGTCCATCGGTCTGAGGATGGTAAGCTATTCCAAATGACAGATTTGTTCCCAATCTGCTCCATAGAGTCTTCCAAAAGTGACTCATGAACTTCACATCCCTGTCAGAAACAATACTTAATGGTAATCCATGGATCCTTACTATCTCCCTGAAGAAAAGATGGGCAATGTAGCTAGCATCATGTGTAGTCTTGCAAGGGATAAAGTGACTCATCTTGCTAAATCTTTCCACAACTACATAAATATTGTCAAACCCTGCCTTAGTCTTGGGGAGTCTTACCACAAAATCCATACTAACACACTCCCATGGTCTATTGGGAATGGGTAAAGGTTGATACAAACCTACATTGTTGGCTCCCCCTTTGGCTTTCATGCAAACTACACACTGCTGAGCCACATATTTCCTAACATCTCTTGCCAACTTAGGCCAGTAATAGAACCTTTGTACCAGTTCTAAAGTTTTATTTATTCCAAAATTCCCACTAAGACTGCCATTATGTTTCTCTTGAATCATATTTTCCCTCATTAATCCTCTTGGAACACATAACAGATTACCCTTAAATAACAATCCATTTTGCAATGTATACTCAGCATACTGGCTATGAAAAAGATTCTCAAAATCAGAGCATACCTTGTAGGCTTCTGAAAAGTCTTCATCATCACCATAGAGGTCTTTGAAACTCTCTAATCCAATGCTCTTCAGCTGTATTTCCTGCACTGTCAACATTCTCCTGCTTAATGCATCTGCCACCTTATTCATTTGTCCCTTCTTGTGCTTGATGGTAAAAGTGAAAGCTTGGATGTATTCCATCCACTTCAAGTGTCTATTACTCAACTTCTCTTGGGTGTTGATGTAACTAAGTGCCTGGTTATCTGTGAAGATCACAAACTCTTTGGGCAATAAATAATGCCTCCACTTCCTAAGGGACTGCACTAAAGCATATAGTTCTAGATCATAGGTGGAGTATTTTTGCTTGGCTTCATTGAGCTTTTCACTAAAGAAGGCTACAGGCCTACCTTCTTGACTAAGTACTCCTCCTACTGCTACTCCACTTGCATCACACTCAACTATGAACAACTTATCAAAACTAGGCAATAACAAAATAGGTTGAGTTTCCACTTCTTGTTTCAGCTTTTCAAACCCTCTATCAGCCTCTTGAGTCCATTTAAACTTTTTTTTTAGACCACCTTTAATAGTATCCAGAACTGGTGCACATATTCCACTAAAATTCCTAATGAATTTCCTATAAAACTGAGCCAAACCATGAAAGCTCCTTACCTCTGTTGCTGTGGTTGGTGTAGGCTAGTTTAGGATGGCTTCCACCTTGCTTGGATCCATCTTTAACGTTCCTTGGGATACTACAAAGCCTAGATACACAAGTTCTTGTTTGAAGAACTCACACTTCTCAAGGTTGATTGCCAACTGTTCTTCTTGCAGCCTTTTAAGTACCATCTCCACATGCTTCAAATGTTCTTCTACTGTCTTACTGAAAATCAGTATGTCATCAAGATAGACTACTACAAAGATCCCTGTGAAATCCTTAAGCACCTCATTCATTAGTCTCATGAATGTGCTAGGGGCATTTGAGAGGCCAAATGGCATCACTTTCCACTCATATAAGCCATCATTTATTTTAAAAGTTGTCTTCCATTCATCACCCTCCTTGATTCTGATTTGATGATACCCGCTCTTGAGATCCAACTTGGTGAAGAATTTTGCACCTCCAAGACAATCCATCAAGTCTTCAATTCTAGGAATAGGAAACCTATACCTAATTGTGATTATATTAATTGCTCTAGAATCAGTGCATAATCTCCACTTACCACCTTTTTTTGTTTCCAAAACCGTTGGGACTGCACATGGACTAATACTCTTTTGAATCAAGCCTTGATCCAACAACTCCTTCACCTGTCTAGCCACTTCAAGATTCTAATCTGGTGTGAGTTTGTATGCTGCTTTGTTAGGTAAGGAATCTCCAGGTATGAAATCAATTTGATGGCTTATAGCTCTCCTTGGAGGTAGGGTTGCAGGTGTACATCACTGACAATTTCTTTGTACTTTTCTAACAGCCTTTGAACTGTTTCAGGTATGACTGTCTTCTTAGCCTTTTCTTCATCTTTTGATTGCATTAGGATCACATATCCTTCATTCCCTTGGTGTAGGTCCTTAAGGAACCCCTTACCACTGCTCAACATGATGTTAGGTACCTTTAACTATCCCTCATCTTCTTCTAATAATGACTGCAACTTGAAAGTTCTTCCATCCTTCTTGAATTCAATGGTGTTCTCCTTCCCATGATATATAGCACCTCTGTCATATTTCCATGGCCTGCCAAGCAGAAGATGGCATGCATCCATGGGTAGTACATCACAAACCAACTTGTCTTTATATCCTCCAATTGAAAATTCCAATGTTACCTGCTCATTCACTAGGACACTCTGCCCTTTGTTCAACCATGTGACTTTGTAAGGGTTAGTGTGGGGTTTGGTTTCCAATTTCAACTTCTTTACTGCCTCCTCAGAGATGATATTATCTATAGAACCAGAATCTACAATGACCTTGCATACCTTTCCAAATATCTTGCACCTTTCTCTAAGCAAAGCTCTCCTTTGCTTGGGTTCTTCTTTGACTGGTTGTCTGATCAAAACCCTGTTAAACATCAAATTTTCTCCTACTTTTGATTCTATATGACTGATCTCATATTCCTTAGGACTCATGATGTCCTCTTGTGCATAAGCCACTCTTTTCTCATTGCTAGAAGAGGATGCTTTCTCTGGACACCTATAAGCAGGGTGACCTAGCTGATTGCAGTGATAACATTTCATGCTTGCAAAATAAGAGCTGCTCCTACCTGCTCCTCTTCCTCTATTTGAACCTCCTTGAGGTCCTTTTCCTCTGTTAAATCCTCCTCTTGAAGATGTTTCACCTCCATGTTCAGTTAGCTTAGATTCTCCTTGGTTCCTTTGATCATTACCTCTACCTTAGTAACCACCACGCTATCCTATTTGATCTCTGCCTCTACCTCTGCCCTTAGAGGACTAATCATGCTTTCTTTTGTTCCTTTCCTCAATCTTCATGGCCAACTGATAGCATTGGTGCACTATCTTGGGACTTAGTAAAGCCATCTCTTCCTGAATGTTCCACTTCAAGCCATTAAGGTACCTAGCCACTTTTAGGCTCTCATCCTGTGTCACATTTGATCTCAAACAAAGCTTCTGAAACTCTTCTGTATACGTGTTGACATCTTGGTCTTTCTGCCTTAGACTTTTCCTCTTCTTGTGAAGTTGGATCTCATAATCATCTGGCATATATGCTTCCTTTACCTTAGCAAACATTCCTTTCCAAGTTGATATGGGCTGCTTTCCTTCTTTCTCCCTCTCAGTCTAAATAAACTTCCACCATGTCAAGGCTGATCCTCTCAACCTTGATTTTGCAACCTTCACCTTCTGCGCTTCAGTTACTCCATCACATTCAAAGTGATTCTCCATGCCTTCTATACAGTCCATGACTAGGTCTGCTTCCATCTTTCCACTAAAAAGTGGTATACCTTCAAGTGCTTTTCCACTCAAAGCTTTTAATGCCTTCAAGAAAGGCTCCTCCTTCAAAACAGGGTTAGGTTCAGGGGTCTTATCTTCCTCTACAACCTCTTCTTCTTTTGGAATTCTTCCCTCAAACTGTGCACTCCTCACTGCTGCCTCAACTTGGGCTATTCTTTCCCTCAACTGCTTATTGTCTTCCTCTTGCTCTTCAACCATCTTAGCCAGTTCTGCATTGGTCACCATGGTGGAAGAATCACTTGACTCAATGTCTAACATGCAAGATTTCTTTCCCAAATCTTTCACTTGCTCTAATACCAATCTAATAGAGATAGGGTTGGATTGAGACAATCACAATCTCAATGCTCTGGGTCTCACCTTTGATAACCCCTTGGTGTCACTTCCTCCACCACTAAACCTGTAGGTCCTCTACTATCTAGGAACCCCTGGTTCCTTTGCCAACCCTGATATCAATTCTAGTTTGCTGCTACCAAGCCAAACTTGGTACCCTTCCTCTCTCACTCTTCCTAGCCCTTAATCCTTTTAAAGACTAGACAACTTCTAATGCCTCCTAACTTGCTTGTAGGGGTTTGCATAGGCTTCCATGGCTTCAAAACTATCTAGGAAAGGTTCTTGTCCAAGCACAAATCTTCTTTCTCCTATCGCTGCCACAAAACCCTAGGTTAGGGTTTTAGGAGGGCTAGTAGCCCATGAGCCCTATTAGGTTTCTTAGCCTGGGGTTTTAGGTTATTACTCATTCCTGCTCGGTGAACACCATAAACTCAAAGAAAGAACCCTAGCTCAATTTTGGAGCACTTCAAGATTTTTGTGGTTTCAGACCTTCTCGGGCCGTACACAGGGTTGACCCTAATTTTGAGAAATTTAGGGCTTTTTAAGCCTTTTCCTAGTCACACAGTGGACTATTTCCTTCCTTCAGCCATCAGATGGATTGGTGATGCCCCCTACCTCTTGTCAGACCTTTGTAAGGTCCCCTACAATCTTTACACACCCTGGGTTTCCAATGGTTAAACACCCCTGCAACGTTGGAAGCAATTTTGCACTGTCTTTCCTAACCGGGCATAGTCTACTCGCCTAGGAATAGACTTTTTGCATACTGCTTGAACTCCTATTGACTCCTACCCCTAAAGTATGTACACTAATGGAGTTTATCCACCTTCCCAACATCTCCATTCTTCTTGGTATGGTGGAAGTGCGGGCTAAAACTCCATTTTTAACACTATTACCAGTCAAAACAGTAACAAGAACTAACACAGTATTTACAAGACAACAAAAAGCGATGGAAAAGCTATCTAAAAATGCCAAAAAAAAGCTTCAAAAGGATTCTCTACATGCTCTCAAACGAACAAAAATCCTTATTCAATTCATCTAACTACTGTCACACCAACAAGAATAGGAAAACATATTTCTCCACAACAAAATCACTGTTTCTTGATTATTCTCATGAAGACTGCCAATAACAAAAACATCCAACCCTCTTGAAAGGTCGAGAGCTTCCTTTACAATACTTGGAAAATAGTTAGGTTTTCTCTTTTGAGCCTAGGAACGGCCAAACATTGAGTGTTGGAAAACACAATGTGTTTTGCAACCTTAGTCTCAAGCTTAGAAAACAACCATCAAAAGATTGCAAAACTTATTCAGCTTCTCACCTAAGAAACAAAGGTCCCCAATCCCAATCTAGATGGTGTTAAAAACCTTACACAACAAAATTAAACTATAGCCAAAACTTCAAAACACTTAAACCTTGCCAGGTGCTCCTGCACCAGTCAACCCCTGATGTTCCGCCTTCTGAGACTCGACCCCTCTGTAGCCGTTTCTGGGACTTTGTCCCTCCTTGGCTGTTTTGACCTTCCATTAGCCTCCAGCGTTCTGCCTTCCAGAACTTGACCCCTCCATGGCCGTTTCTGAGACTTCGTCCTTCCTTGGCCATTTTGACCTTCCATCAACCCTTGACATTCTGCCTTTCGGAACCCAACCCCTCCATGGCCATTTCTGGGACTTCGTCCCTCCTTGGCTGTTTTGACCTTCTGTCGGCCCTTGGCATTCCGCCTTCTAGAATCTGGCCCCTCTGTGGCCATTTCTGAGATGTCATCCCTCCTTGCCCATTTTGACCTTCCATTGGCCCCTGGTGTTTCGCCTTCCGAGACCCAGCTCCTCAATGGCCATTTCTAGGACTCCATCCCTCCTTGGTTGTTTTGACCTTTCGTCAACCCCTAGCGTTCCACCTTCCAAAACCTAGCCCCTTCATGGCCGTTTTTGGGACTCTATCCCTCCTTGGACGTTTTGACCCTCCGTCGGCCCCCAACATTCCGCCTTCTGGAACCCAACCCCTCTATGGCTGTTTCTGGGACTCCGTCCCTCCTTGGTCATTTTTACCTTCCATTGGCCCCCAGTGTTCCGCCTTCCAGAAACCAGCCCCTCCATGGTCGTTTCTAGGACTCCATCCCTCTGTCATCGTCCAATACTTTCCTTCTGAGCCGTCATGTGCTCATTGTCATTTCAAAGGGCAGTGACCCTCTGACTTTCCCTTTCCAAGCTTCCACTTTTTTCAAATGAATCAAATCTTGAGGAAGTATGTCTTGGCACTCTTTATTCCCCTTTTCCCATGCACTATAATTGAAAATCTTGGTTTTGCTAAGTTTTGTTGGGTTTGGGAACTTCCCTTGGGGAATGTTGTCCCTCGTTCGTTGTCTTCCTTCCTTTCACCTTTCGTCTGTTTCCTGACTTAGCGCCCCCCCCCCCTTGGGATCACATTAATGTTTATGGTCCAAATGAGCTCCAAATATGAATATTATGATCTTTTGATAATGCATGGATGGATCTAATAGGGAGTTTGCAAGGTTTGACTAACATTTGTCTTGATTTTTGTATGAAAGCACTTACTACACTTCATGTATGCAGGATTCAAGAAGCCTACCGTGGGTCCATTGGGGAGACCCATTGAGAAAGCCAAACAAGTAAAAGTGCATAGCTCTTGTCACCATTCATTTTATTCCCACCTTTCCTTGTAGCACCCATCAATGGAGCTGGCATTAGAAGAAGGCCTATGTCCTTGAAGGTGGTGGGAGGGAGTGGCTATTTCTTCCTCCCAAACAAAGGATAGTGATCCATTAGAGGTTGAATCATCTGATCTAATGATACAAATTTGCAAACGGGATGCGCTCGACTAGCTGAGAAATGTTTCAGATCCATCAGGGGAAGAAGGTGGCTTTCAGAAAATTTTAGCTATAGTGAAAAGGGAAATTAGCTAAATGACAAAACTGCTACAGCACATGGGCACTAGGTGACAAAATAGGGAAAAGACAATATTGTATTTTAAAATTACTAGATAATGGGGGGTAGGTGAAACCCTAATGTAATCAAATCTAGGCCACACAATGTAATTCAATCCTAGCCATTCATTCGGGCTTTGGAAAACTATAAATAAGGGCTTGCCCCTCATTTGTAAAGGGTCAGAGAACTGATGTAAAGACATTCTGCAACAATAGAAAGCATCATTGCATGATTTATGGGTGTTCCTTTTGAGTTTTCTCTTTATGTATGCATGGTTCAACTTCCCTATTAGTTTAGGTGTTAGTTTCTTGAATGGAAGTGGTGGTGGTGATTGTTGTTTCAATATTTGATGAATTTCCAACTCGTGCTTTTTGTGGTTCATTGATGATGAATCACTTTGTAAAGCTAGTCTGAGCTTCCTTCCTTTATTGCTGCAACTTAGTTCGATTGCATGTGCATGATGTGTGTGTGTAATCTGAAAATATGTAGTCCTTAGAAGATTGCATTAGTTTTTTGTAGTTGTAGGATTCTCTTGGTCAAGCAAAACCCAGTTTAGGGAGTTTGTCTACTGTAGCAGCCCCATGATCACTATTCATTCATAGTTTTAGATCCAGGAACTTCCTCTTCCCTGCCCTTTTTCATTTTTTTAATAACTTAGAAAAGGTTCATTGCCCATTGTAAAGCCAAACCTAATGATAAAATGGATTTCTAGACTATTTTTTGAACCTACAGCAAATGCACAACAACTCTCCCATCTTGAGAAATCCATTTGTAGATCCAATTTCCCCACTTTGTAACTCATTTGTAAGTCCACCTTGTGATTCCAGAAAATCACATAAATCAACTGAGATATTCCAAGCACTGTCAAGACCTGACATTAGAGACCTTAGGATAGTGTTCTGCAATCCGATTGTGGGAGATTTCTTTCAAGAGAGGTAGTGCACCTACGCACTGCCTGTGTTGAGAAGTGCATAAAAAACACATCAACAAAACATCCTGTAGCATACCTAAATCTAAAATTCATTAGAAAAGGCTTGAAAATCTGTAAAAAAATAGTTTCAAAACCCTAATTTAGGACCCGTTCACCCTAGGGTGAATGTGTCCCTAATCAGACCTGAATCTACATTTCTGGAATTTAAAAACTTCATTTTTGTACTTTTGTTTACTACTATCAGATCTCTATTATAGTTTCCTAATTTTTTGTTAAATTCATTTTATTAGATCGAGCATAATTTGGTTCATTTAGTGCATTCTCTAAATTCAATTTATTGTATTTACAATATTTCAATTTCGGATTGTTGCATAGTGTAATCAGAAAATTACCTTGTTTAGAATCTAAAAATTGCATTTACACATTTTATTCTAGGTCATTGCATTGTATTTTAAGCATCTTTCCATTGTGGGTTTGCACACCAAGTTTGTAAAACTTGTATGAGCTTTACAACTTGGTGTCCTATTAGTAATACTATTGTGAGACATAGTTCGAGACTCATGTCATCCTGTGATATCCCATTCACTGTGGATCTTGGGTTTTCTAGCTCTCTTCCCAATAGTTTTGATAATCAACCCTCTATGGATCATAGTATGCATACTTCATTTCCCATGACTTCACTTCCTACAAGCAATGTGCATAATGTTAACAAAACTATCCCTATCATGACTACTTGTACTCAAGCTTTGGGATGTACCCAAAGACAAGGTGAAACTTCAATTCCTCCTTCTACAATACCCATTTCCATTCCTACATACACTAGTACTCAAGTTACCACAACAATCCAACCTACTAGCAATTTGAACACTTCCTTAGGTATTTCCACTAGGAATCCTTCTAGCTTTGTGCATTCAAATAGAATATCTCCTCAACCATCCTCCCTCACAAATTTACAATTCACTTTCCCTCTGCATACATACACCACTCCACCTTATTCCCCTCTACCTTACACTAATAACAATCATTTTTTCCTTAACACACTTATATGCAAAGCGTGGCATCCCTTCAACAAAAAGTTGCAACCCTAAATCAAAACAACAATAGTCAGCCTTCACAATACATCAAAACCAATCTTTTTTCCTTTGATATATTGAGAGCACAAATGCCACAAGGTATAGAAGTTCCTAGATTTGAGAAATATGGTGGGGGAGGAGATCTTGTTAGCCATGTTTCCACTTTTACATCCCTATGTCATGATTTCATCTTTGAAGATAAACTCTTGGCTAAACTATTTCCTAGATCCTTGAAGGATACTGCTTTAGAGTGGTTCTCTTCCTTACCGAATAATTCAATTGGTTCGATCAATGATATTTTTGATGCCTTTTACAACCACTTCCACATTCACATTGGTCCCAAGATGACCCTAGCTAATTTAATGACATGTAAACAAAAGGATGATGAGAAAGTGATTGATTTCATAGCAAGATATCAAATGCTTTATTCACAAATAAACATTAAGTTTCCTGATGTCAACCTTCAAAGAATTTTTATCGTCAACTTACAAAGACAACTCCAAAGAAAAATTGAGATGTTGAGATTCCCATCATTTACACAATTATGTATAGCCCTTCGTGATTATCAGAATATGGATTATGGTCATGATGTGAAAAAACCCCCTAGCCATCCTAAAAAGTCTAAATCTGCAACTCAAAGTAGTTACCAACCTTTCAAGAAGAAAAATAGGGGCTTTTTACAACTTAATTTCCCTCAACCAAATCAACAAGTTGATAATCATGTGGCTGCTATAAAGATGAAAAATGCATATGACCTTGCAGATAGGAATAGAAAATTTACCCCTTTACCCAATACCCTTCACAATATCATGATCCAACTCGTAGAAAAGAATATGCTTTCCCTACCTCTTGTTAGAGCTCATGATCCTAATCAACTATTACCTATATGGTATAGAACAAATTTTTATTGACATTACCACCAACAAAATGAACATGATACAGAATATTGTAAGCATCTTAAACATCTTGTGCAAGACCTTATTGATTCTAATCATCTACAAATTGGGGTGTAAATGATCAAGGTAATAATTCCATAGCTCCTCCTAACCAAAAGTTACAAATATTAACAAATCCCATTTCCAAAACACACCATTTCATTTGTCAAAGCTAGTGAAACAAAGAATGATGTGATGAATGTTGACACAGATGATGAAAATATAAAAGATGAAAATGTGGATGAACCAGCTAAAGTGGTGTCATTTATTGAAGCTAAACCTCGTAAGGGCTCAACAAAAATGCCTCTTTATATTGCATTCTCACAAAAATGCATACTTAAACATGCACCGAATGGTCCTCTTTACATAGCCAGAAGAATCAATGACAAGCCTACTAATGGGATATTAATTTATCTCATCTATGGAGAGAACGTGATCATTAAAGAATTCCTATTTGTGCATGAACTCTATCAAGATACATATGATAAACCAAAATCATGGATCAAAATGCACAATGGTTTTTCTTGTCCTACGATAGGCAAGTGATAGATCTCCCTTTAAAAGTTGGACTAAAAACATTAACTGTCTCATTCACCATCATCCCATCGTTGGACCAATTTCATGTGAAGTCAAGCTACCCATGGATTCACTCCATGAATGTTGTCCTGTCAGTTGTGCATAAATGTTTAAAGTTTCCCTTTAGCAGTGAAATCTTTACTTTGCATCATTGTGGCTTTAATCTTGTGTCTTCCCAAGGGAACTTTCCATTTGATTTCTTTTGGCCCAAGCCTATTGAACCTATTGGACCTCATGAAGACTAATTTTTCAAAGCATATCAAAATTTTAACGCAAAGTGCATGGAAAAATTATCCCTTAGAAACATACCTCAACCCATGATTGATCCACCTATCCTTGGCGAACCAATGGCTGAACCAAGACCCCTTCCAAATATCCAAGAACAACCTATGACAAATCTTCCTACCATTTCCTATAAGAGACCACGAGATAACCAAAAAAATCTCGTTGTGCCTCCTAAAGTTAAACAAGTTTACAAAGCTAAAGAGAAAGTAGTTGAACAACCTCCTATGGTTCCTTTTGTTCCTTCCCTAAAGGAAGAGAAGAATACTATGATTGATAAACCCACTCCTACACAAATGAAAATTGAAAATAGGTTGAAGTGAAACCGAAATGCTAGAGAGTGTAGGCATAGACATCGTGCTATTGCTTGTATGTTAGAAACTAAAGAAGAAAAGAGAAACACAAAAAATCAAAATCTGAACTTACTTGAAGCAATACATGATTCTAAATCCTCTCCGCAACATAGACAAAAACCTTCCAGAGACATTATCATTCGACCTCCTATTGTGATTAATCTAGATGATGACATTTCCATCATAAACATTGATGAGCAAGTGGATAATGAGTTAAATTCATTGTTTCCTCTTCTATGAGCTTAAATGAAAAATCTCCTAAAAAGAGTGTTGAACTTGGTATGTGTCTAGGTAGTACGACACTTGATGTTATCCCTTTGGCTAGTTCTCTTCCTTTTATTTATACCAACCAAGATTGGGATGCAGATGACTTGCTATAGGTTGACTTGCATGTTCCTTACTAGTATTTTGCATTGTTTTTATTTTTCGCATTTCTTTAAGTGATTGCATGTGTGTAATGTGATCCCCCATGCTATTTCATTTGACGTATCTCTATCTTTCTATGCATTCCTCTATATCTATCTAAATTCTTCTATATGTTGTAAACATTTAATCCTTTTTTTTCATTTGTCTTGTGTTTTCCTTTTGTGGATGATGTAAGGCATCAAGACATTTAGGTCTCTTCCATGTTGACCCAAAGGATTTTTCTTTATTTTTTCTTTCTTTGTGTCATTCTTCCAGTTCTATGAGTATTTGGGGAATGATCACGTTTCTATGCTCTATGACAACATTGTAGCAAAGATATACCAACCCCGGATCCATAGATCCCTTCTATACTTTTAGGGGCAACCCTCCTTCCTTTTTCATGATGTAGCTCTATTTTAGGAACATATGACTTGGCATAGAGCTTTCCTAGTAATATTTCATGTCTTTGGATGGGATATTGGCTATTTTAAAGCATTTTCTCAAATCAATGGTGTTAGAAACCACTTTAATGTGGTGGCATACATCGATGACATCTTTCAACATTTTGCATATTTCATGGTGTGATTTTCTTTTTCTTGTAATGCATCCTTTTCTTGGTGGTGTCATTGGGTTTGATGTCCTTTAAGAGTGCAATATGTTTGTAGTGTCAAAAAATGTCATCATTCACATTTTCACACTTAATTTTGGGATGATTAATGTTAAAATTAACTTAATGTTGCCTTAATCTAGTGTTGTAATGTGTTGAACACATTCACATTGGATTTAGGGCCCTTTTAAGCTAAATTGACCTAATCTTTCCTTAATTTAATGTTGTAAAATGTATTTATTTATACTTTCACATTGATTTTTGGGCTCTCTTGCATTTATATCATCATTAATAGGCCCCTAAGACTCTATTTTATGCATCCTGAGGCATATTTCAACTGAAATCCTGAAAAGATCAACAAATATACTTAATTCATCAACTCCCTGATATTTTCTCTCTCTAAAAAGGCCATGTGGGACCCATATGCCACCTTGGGTGTATGATTCCCACCTAGGTGGGACCCATATGCCATAGATGGCATATGAGTCCCATTTGGCCCCTTTTTAGGGTTTTGAGCGAGAAAACAGGGTTTTAAATTCAAATTTTATGAATGTCGGCCTCTGAGATCTAATAAATAGTAACTTGGATGGATTTCCTATATAAACAAGGTCTCAAATCATTATTTCATGAAGCCTTCATGATATCACTTGTCAAGCACTCAATATTTAAGCATTCCAAGACTTCACAAGAACATCAAGAGAGTTTACAAGATCACTTATAAGGCATTCAAGAGAAGAGTTCTTCATCAATTGTTGCACCAATTCAAGATTCATTATCATGTCAAGATTATCAAGCATCAAACATGTTGAGCTAGTGTTGTGATGTAGCATTGAAGATCCATTTGTATGCATTGTTTCGTATCAAATTTCAAGATCTAGATCTACATTCTTTGTGGGAACTTCATTTTAGATTGAAGATTTACAATACATCATTCAAGGTATCATTATCCATTTTTCATGTTCCTTGTTTCATGTTTCATGTCCTTATTTCACTATCTCATCATTTGGTTTAATTACCTAAAAGGGGTTTGACCAAGGAAAACCCCTATTCACTAACAATCAACAAGATTTTCTCCTCTTACATATTTTCTCCTCTTACATATATGATTACAGATCTAGGTGTCTTAGAGCATGAAGGATCTTTGAAGATTATGTTACAAGATTGAAGGAAGTTGTTGGAGTTGTCTCCTCATTTGCAAGGTCACAGAAAGTCTTCTATAGGTCTAATATCATAGTTATAGATTTAGAAACAAAGTGGAGCAGAAAGAACAGAGATTGGAGAGAAGAATCAGGTCATAACCCTCTAAAAAAAATACTAGGACTGATATGCCACCTTGGGCGTATGAGTCCCTGTACTGCCAATTTTCAGGGTTTTAAGAGATTCAGACCAGGCACTATCAGATTCTAGTTTTGGCACAGAAAACCCAGTCTAGGACTAAATTTCCCAGAATGGTGTATGAGTCCCACTTAGCATTAAATTTAGTGTTTGTAGCATTTCAGGACTTCATTCAAGCTCTTTCAGATTCCCAGGTGCACACCTCTAGTCTTGTAGTTATTTGTTCTAATTTACATGCATTTTTTAGGTCATTTAGTGAAGTCTTGCATCATATTAGGATTAAGCATTAAATCCTTCATTTCATTTGTCTTTGCATGCCCTATCTTGGTGGTGAACCCCTCTTTAGTTTATAATTAGACCCTAGTACAACGCTATTGCAAGATCTTTTTCTCCTTTGCATAAATTAGATTGAGATCTCTAGGGTTTTCCTTAAATGAGAGAGTGTGAAGATTATTATTTTATCTCCCAAGCATAGAAGCAACAAAATTACATCCTTCAATGTCTAAGTGTACAACTTTCCCTTAGTGTCATGATGTGAAGTGAGGCATCCCATAAGTTGCAATCTTTTATTCTTGACTTATCATCTCTTGGAGATATTAGACACAATGGTCCCTAAGAAGAAGACTTTACACGAATGAAGCAACATCCCCTTGAACACAAAAACAAAACAAAACTATAGACGTAATAATCATAATAATTCAACATTGTGGTGCCTTATTGAAGTTATCAGGAGGATAACTTTGGCATGATATGGGAGCCTAATATAATTCTCTCATTTGTCACCCCATTGGGATACTCACCTAGTGGACAGCTTGAGATTCCACTACCCTAGAGTGAGCACAAATGTTATGTACAAGTAGTTGAGATGTGTTCCACATCGTGTTAGACATTCAAGGCTTGATCCTTCCCCTTTTCTTCAACAAACAATTGCATTCCACATCACGTTGGGATGGTCAAAACTTGATCCTTTATTTTCTTGGTCTTTGATAGTGTATGATTGTGTATATTTGGCATTGCTACATATGTGATCCCACAATACTGGTTTACAATTTTTGGCCAAACTGGACATTGAACTATTTTTTTCTAACTAAATCTTCACTTTTGGGCACCTATAGCGGCTAAATCGTGAAGAATTTGAAGATGATGTAAACTAGTGATTTGTGACATTTTTTCTGTAGATTCTAAATATTATTTTTTCAAAATTTTTGGAATCAGATTGTACTTTTTCCATCTCCTTCGAAAACTATTTTTTTTCAATAAACACCATTTTTAAGGAGTGATGCTCACCGTATACAACATAACTATTTTTCCATGAAGGATAATTTCTTTTTTTTTTTGAATTTAGATTTGTAACTACAATATCTAATGCTTTCATTTGGTTTCATAGTGTTAAATTATTGAATATTTTTTCCTTAATCAAGTTTTGAAGTCAAACCAATTACAATTCATACATAGGCGACCGTATACAACAACTTTTTTGTATACATTATCAAAATTTTTTTTTTTGTTCAATCAAGGACTCAATATATAGTGCACTAATATTTTTCCAAATTTTTTTTGAGAATATGCTATTTTTCCACATGTGTAGAGCAAAGAGCTTGATTTTCAGTGAAAAACCTATGTTTAATCAAACTAAAAAATAAAATACATAATAAAACCAAAACATATTAAAATTATATTCGTTGGATAGCTCGTTCCGAGGACTACCATCAACCAATTGGGTCTGTGAAGTATCCTCCATTTTCATCCTCAACACAAGCTTCAAAGGGAAAAATTTTGTACAAATTTGGTGCCAGAGGGGGAGAAAGGGGGAAAAGGGGGGTTCAAATGAACCTAGGTTCAAGCGAACCCCCGTTGGACGTTCACTTGAACTAGGGTTCGAGCGAACCCCCGTTTCCACTAATTTTTCCTTTGTTTTCATTTCGGGAAATGTGGAATATGGTGGGAACCAACATTAAATAGGTTTTCTTGAAGGGGGGTTCGAGCGAACCCCCTTTGGGTTCGCTCAAACCAAAAGTTCATTCGAACCCCGAAAAACCAAAATTTTCTCCATGGGGACATTTTTTGCAATTTTCCTTCCTCACTGAATTATAAACAAGTTTTGTGGGTTTACCCCATACATAAGTGTCTTGAATTTCCACTTTAGTGTGAGTTTGACGTGGGTCATACTCTCACTAAAGTGGGGGAAAAATGTAGGATAAAAAAAAAACCCTTTTTCACACTAATTTGGAAATAAAAAATTAATAATAAAATGGACTTAATGATGACTTATTTAGGGTGTTGTAAAGTGTATCTTTACACTTTCACACTAATCTAGGTCTTTATTAATCAATTTAGGTTAATTTGAGCTTAATTGGCCCCTTTAATTCAAATCCAAGTCTAATTTATTATATTTTCCAAGGGATAAATCTCGATACTCTTAAATAATATCACACAACACTTAATTTTGCAAGGAATGTATCCTTGGCTAGTGACCTAGGACCCATTCAACACCTGTGAATGGGTCCACAATAGGCCCTAGGACCCCCTTTTTGCATATCATTTCAGGGTGATCCCACAATAGTGGTGTAGACATGCAAAATTAAAATTATGCATTCAATCAGGTTCATTCATCAAGTAAACTGCGTTTCACATTAAGTCCATTCATCAGTGAATCAAGTTCACCTTCATCTATTCATCAGGTAATCTCATTAATTTCCATCCCTAAGGTCATTCATTCAAAATTAAATAAACATTATCATCAACCTTTTAATCAAATAAATCAAACATCCATTTAATAAAATCATAATGCATATTCCATCCTTTTCTGATTTAAATAAATCAAATATTTAAGTCCTAAAAGTTAAACTCACCTAATCATCATTAATCTAATCTAACCATGATTAAATGCTAATCCTAACCACTTGCATTCTCTAGATTATGCCACTTGCACAAATAAATCAATTTATTGATTATTAAAATCATCATTTTCACTCAACATGGCATTTATGGGGAATATTCCCTCAAGTTTGAAAAATATGACAAGTTGATTTGTCCCTCCAACATTGCATTTATTTCTCATTTTCTTGTCCCCCTCTCAAAATTTATTGCCCAAATTTGAATTTGAAACTCCCTCTCATGGGCACACTTCCCAAATCTTGCGCATCCCTTGGCCTATCACCACTTGACAAGTGGCATCTTCTCATTGGTGGATCTTTAGTCCCACATTCATCCATTTGGCCAATCTCTCATCAAGAAAATCTTTAAATAGAGGCATCATTCTTCAACAAAACATCCACAAAAGCTAATGCAAAGTCACTCTCTTCATTTGAGAACTGATTTTGTTCACAACTCCACAAATCATCTCCACAATCACTCATGCAAGGTCACTCTCTTCATTTGAGAAATGATCTTGTCCATCATTATCATTAGCTTATCTAAAGGGGTTGGGAAAGGGCTATTTTCCATATCAAAATAGCACCAATCCCCCCATAAGATCAAGTGTTTGCTTCGTTTAAGAATAAGGAGTAGTTATTTTTTATTGTATTTGCTCAAGTATTTTATCTTTTTCTTTGTTCTCTAACAATGCAAATCAATTTTATGGGGGATTCTTATTCTGATCTTTCATTTTTAGGCTAACGATGTAATTTGTTTTCTTTGATTCATGCAAGTTTCTCAGATTAGGGATCTACAAGTGGTTTACAATTTTTAGCCAAACTGGACACTGAAATATTTTTTTTAACTAAATCTTCACTTTCGGGCACCTATAGCAGCTAAACCGTGAGGAATTTGAAGATGATGCAAACTATAGTTTCGTGACATTTTGTCTGTAGATTCTAAATATATTTTTTTCAAATTTTTGGAATTAGATTCCACTTCTTTTTCCATCTCCCTCAAAAACTAGTTTTTTTTCAGAAAACAACATTTTTAAAAAGTGACGCTCACCGTATAACGCATAAATTTTTTTCCATGTAGGATAAAATTCTAATTCTTTCAATTTAGATTTGAACTCTAATATCTAGTGCTTCCACTTGGTTAGATATTTTTTTATTGAATATTTTTTCTTTAATCAAGTTTTGAATTTAAACCAATTATAATTCAGACATAGCGACCGTATAACGCGTAACTTTTTTTGTATATATCGAATTCAATTTTTTTTCTTTGTTGGATCAAGGACTTCAATATCTAGTGCACTAATATTTTTAATTTTTCTTTTTAATAATCTGCTATTTTTCCACATGTGTAACACGAGCTTGGTTTTATGAAAAAAGCTACATTCATGAGAAATAAAAAGTAGATATAATAATTAAATTAAATTTATTTAAAATTATACTTTTGGGAAGATTATAATAAGGACTACATACTTGCAAAAATTAATTTTAAATGAATTCATTTGATCCCCAAAAGGTAAATCAAAAGTGGTTTTTATCAGCATTTTGATAGGTGTAAAGGAGACTCTGTTATAGGTATGGTTTAAAACTAGCGGGTTCTATCCAAGGGGGTTTGATTTAAGGTAGTTTGATCAAACCTCTTCATTTAAATTATTTAAATGGAACTTTTCAAGGCTTAAATCATTATATTTTCTAAAAATATGTGATTTCAGCAAAAATCAGTTCCTCCCAGAAATTGTAAACCACTATTGTGGCAGCACTGAACACATCCCCCAAAGTGTGTCCTAGTTAAGTATGCTAGGACCCATTCACCCTATGGTGAATGGGTCCTCACTTGACTTAGGATGCCCCCTTGGGATAATTTTTTGGTGGTATTTTAATGAATTCAAATATTAGATCTGATGTCAGCTTGTGTTATTTGAATTTTGGGATTTAATCTTAAGTAAAGTAAAAATATAAGGTTATTTCACATAGTTTCACCTAGAAAGTTCAATTCTTCAAGCATTATAGCAAGTTTATGATCAAGAGAGTATTCAAGAGCATTTCAAAGGTATTCAAAGGTAGATTATTCAAGTTTATTGCAGCAATCAAAGATCATATCATCATGCCAAAGGCATAGTGCATCATACATTTGGTTGAGCTAATGTGTTCGTGTAGCATTGAAGATACAATTCAAGCATATTCAAGGTGTTGTTTCTAATCAAGTGTTGTGATCAAGATCTACATTCTTTGAGGCCACTTCATGTAATATTTTTGATTTGTACTCCAACGTTTAATTGAGGATTGGTGAGGTGTAGCATTAAATTGTTCATTCATCTCTCCTTTTATGCATTGTTTCAATTCAAGGTTTAATTACCAAAATGGGGTTTGACCAAGGCAAACCCCTATTCCTTAACAATCAACATTTTTATTCTCTCTTGATGTGTGATTGCAGGTTTTAGATTGAAGATCAATTGGAGAGAAAAAGTTGTAAAAGTTGTTAAATTTGTCATCTTTCTTGCAATATCATAGAAATCCTTCTACAAAATTTATTTCTGACTTTCGAGAGCTGAACACCTAGATCTAGGAGTGGAGACATTGAAGAACAAGACCCAAAAACTAATTTTCCCAAACCCTAGCAGGGACCCATTCGCCACTAGGCAAATGAGTCCTTAGTAAGGCCCAAAAAAGAACTTTTTGCAATAGGAACACATCATTTTACCATCTTAAAACCTACCTTTTTACTATTATATCAGTTAGTCTTTTTTATGATCATCTATGCATAATTGAATGAAATAACGAGTGAAAGAGGGTGGTTTATCATCTTGTTAATCTTTGTTTAATCACCCTCTTTTCTTATGTTTCAATTTTGTTCATTGATTTCACTTGACCACTAGATTGTGGGTAATAAGGTGTAGAAAAGTGATGTTGAATGTGAAATCTTTCCAAAAACTTCTTCACTTCCTTGTTCTTAAATGGTGTCCCATAATTTGAAACTAAGGTAGAAGGTAGGCCAAATCTTGCAATGATGTTCTCCAAGATAAAACAACATATTACATAAGTATTTTTGGAATGGAGAGGAGTTACCTCTACCCACTTCATAAAATGATATTTATCAATGATTATAAAAATATGTCCTAAAGAAGGAGGAGGAGAAATATTTCCAATAATATCAAAGCCCCACACCAAAAATGGCCAAATGGAAACTAGGAGAACGAAGTTCAAAAGCAAGAGCATGAATCTAGTTGTTATGTTGTTGACATTTAGGACATTTCTTAACATGGTAAAAATAATATTGTTCCATATTTCATGAATAATACAGGCTATACAAATTAATTTTTGAACTAATGATCTTCCTCTGAAATGCCCCCAACAAGCACTTGTATGAGCTTCCTCAAGGGCTATAGAGATTTCAGATTTTCTAAGGCACCTAAGGAGAAGACCATTGAATAACCTCCTATACAACACATCTACTAGGATTCTATATTGAGCTGCAAGTTTCTGAATATGAGCTCTAGTGTTCTTAGTGGTTGGTTTAGGAAAGGTACCTTCTTTCAGATATTTGAATATCAAAATATACCATTCACTAGAGGTTTCAATATTGGCCACTAATATTTACTTCATATTTTTGTCTATTGATGGTGTTGTGAGAGTGTGGACAATGAATATAAAATCCATGGACCAATCATTGAGAGAAACAAGGGAAGCAACACTTGCCATTGCATCTACATGTCAATTATGCTTTAGTGAAACATTGTCAATAGTGTACGATGTGAAATTTTCTAATAATGATATTGTGAGGTCTTTATATTGAGATAACTTCAAAATGTTTTTCTTGATAGGATCCATTGGTTTACTTAATGATCAATTGATAATTGAACCCAATATTCAAATATGTTGAACACCTAAAGATAAGGTTGCACATAACCCAACAATAAGGGCCTCATACTCTGCAGAGTTGTTCAAGTATATAGGAAATCTAGATGTAAGATAAGGTAATTAGCTTTCTTGAAGGTGGTATTAGTATAACCCCTACTTCAGAGCTAGTTCGACACTTAGAACCATAAAAATATAACTCCCATATTTTTTATCATTGATTTTCAACATATTTTCATTAGGAAATGAGTCATGATTTAGTAATGCTAATGTAGAAGGTGCCTCGGCTAAATGGTCGGTCAACACTTGGACCTTGATTGATTTTTGAGGAACAAACTTAAGGTCAAACTTAGTTAACAACATAAACCACTTAGCGAGACGTCCTAACACATTTGTTTTAGTGAAGAGTTGTTTTAAAGGATCAAATTTTGTAATGACATGCACTTTTTCATTTAGCAAATAATGTCTTAATTTGTTTGTTGTAAACACAAGAGAAAAACAATTTTTTTCTATTGTTGTATAACAGGTTTCATAATCAATCAATTTTCAACTAATGTAATAAAAGGTATGCTCCTTTCCACTCTCATCTTGTTGTGCCAATAATACAACAAGAGCATGGGTTGAGCCTGAGATGTAAAGGGTAAAAGGTTTTTCTTTGATGGATTATTGTAAGATGGGAGGATTAGCTAAGTATTGTTTCAAATTTTCAAAAAAAAATTGAAAATCCTCACTCCACTAAATTTTGATTATTTCTTAAGGAGCTAGGTAAAGGGAAGAGTCTGATCCACCAATTATCCAACAAAACGATGAATAGCCTGAATCTTTCCTTGTAATTTATACAACTGTGAAATGTTCTTAGGAGGTGGCATGTTTATTATATAATTAATCTTCTTTATGTCCACCTCAATTCCTCTATGTGATACTATAAATCCAAACAGTTTTCCACTATCCACACCAAAGATGCATTTCTTTATATTTACCCTCATGATTGACTTATGAATTCTTTCAAAGATATTACAAAAGGATCTTAGCATGATCTTGATGTGTTATAGATTTAGTCAAACGTACCATCAACATAATCTTCGAAGATGTTATGTATGAAATAATGAAATATCAATGTCATAGCTCTTTGATATGTTGCTCTAACATTTTTCAATCCAAAAGGTGCAACAACCCAACAAAACATTTCCCAAGGTGTAGTGAAATTTGTTTTATATTGATCTTGAGGGTTAACAAAAATTTGATTATACCCCGAAAAACCAACCATAAATGATAACAGGAAATGTCTCATGGTTGAATCCACTATCATGTTAATATTAGGAAGGGGAAAATATCTTTTAAAGATGATTTATTAAAATCGTAAAAATTTGTACACATCCTAATGCGATTATCAAGTTTTACCAATGCAATAATATTAGATCTCCAAGGTGAATAATCAATAGGGTGGACAAAACCAGATTGTAAGATCTTTTCAATATTATACTTAACCAATAAAACTATCTTAGGATTTATCTTGGATATATTTTGTCTCACGGGTTTTGCATCTTTCTCAAGACTAATGTTGTGTGTGACTATCTTCATCTCAATACCCGGTATATCCGAATATATCTCCAAGAATTGTTTTAGGAAAATCATGTAATAATGTTGTGTGATCTTCATGTCCATCATCATCAAGACACTTTCCAATTTGAATCACTTTCTCCTCATTAGATGGATCCATTGGTATTTTTATAGTCTCTCCTACAAGTAACACATTTTGGTTTAGAATATTATATATTGTTTGAGATTCATCTTGCTCATCATCACATGATTTAGTTTCTTCTCCAAATTATCCCTTATTATTCAAAAAATAGGTAATTCTATGATTATGATTGTGAAATGGAAAAGTATCACACTCCCAAAAATTCTTCTAGGGAATCATCATTTTGAAAGATGTCCAATGACATCATTGTTTGTGATATCTAGCATTCCAAGATGCACCAAGTTTAGAGTTGTCTTAGGGGAATATTGTGTGATAACATTGACATTAAGTGAAGGTCTCTTTGATGCTTTCATTTATTTTGAATGGAAATAACCAAGACATCTTGTTGTTTCTTACGTATTAAGATCTATGGGAACATGGATACCTTGTTCTTTCACTCCACAACCTTTTCAATTATAGCCAAATTATTTCAAGGGTTGGTACCATATTCCATAAATAGCTTCCATTTCTTTCGAGGAAGGTGGTTTCTCGTAATCACTTCATCATAAGTAGATGTGTAATTCGTGTTTTCCTCATTGGCAGGAATTATGGATTCTTGGTCTTGGATGTTTCAATGATAGATTGTGTTGATACTACCACAGCTTCCTTCTCTTTCACTTTTTTTGGTTTTGATTGAGTAATCTTGTATTCCCCCATGAATGTAGGTGTGAAATATAATGAGCCTCAACCATCCTCCAAAAAAAAATTTAATAATGAAAGACATTCCTCTTTATCTTTAGGTTTGTAGTAGAGGAAAAGGTATCCCCTTTCCTTATTTAATTTGGGAATAATTAACAATAAATGAACCTAATGTTGCCTTGATTTAGTGTTGTAATGTTTTCTACACATTCACATTAAGTCAAGGACCTTTTTTAATAAAATGGACTTAATGATGCCTTATTTAGGGTGTTGTAAAGTGTATCTTTACACTTCCACACTAATCTAGGGCTTTAATTAATTAATTGAAGTTAATTTTCCTTAATTGGCCCCTTAAATTCAAATCCAAGCCTTATTTATTGCATTTTCTGAGGGATAAATCCCAACACTCATTAATAATGTTTCAAAACACTTGATTTGGAAAGGTTTGAGTCCTAGGATAGTGATGTAGGACCACCTAGTGAATGGTCCTTCCTAGGTTCTAGGACGTCCCTTTTTTACATATTATTTCATATCCCCAAAGCATGTCCTAGTTGAGTGTCTAGGACCCATTCGCCCTTTGGCGAATGGGTCCTCCTTAACTTAGGACACCCCTTTTGAACTTGTTCTTGGTGGGATTTTAGTGATTTCAAATCCTAGATCTGATGTCAGCTTGTGTTATTTAAATTTCGGGATTAAATATTAAGTTAAGTATAAATATAAGGTTATTTTACATAGTTTCACCTAGAATTTTTTATGTGACTTACTGAGATCAAAAGAAAGAGCATTATAGAACATTCAAGAGCATTTCAATGGCATTCAAAGGAAGATTATCAAAGTTTTATTGCAGCAATCAAAGGTCATATAATCATGTCAAAGGTATAGTGCATCATGCAAGTTGTTGAGCTAATGTGTTGATGTAGCATTGAAGATCCAATTTAAGAATTGTTTCACATCCAAATTCAATATCAAGATCTACATTCCTTAAAGCTGCTTCATGCTAGATTACTAATTTGTACTCCAGGACTTCATCCAAGGTATCATTATTTCATGTTTCATGTTTCATTGTTTCATCATAAGGTTTAATTACCAAAATGAGGTTTGACCATGGTGAACCCCTATTTCCCAAAAATCAATGATTTTTCTCCTCTTTGATGTGTGATTGTAGGTTTTCAATTGAAGATCAAGTGGAGAGAAAAAATTTCAAAGTTGCAAAGTTGTAAAAATTTTCATCTTTGTTGCAAGATCACGAAAAGTGCTCTACAAAATTTATTTCCGACTTTCGGCAGCTAAACACCTGGGTGATGGGAGTCCAGACATTAAAGAAAAAAACCAAAAATTCACTTTTCCAGAACCCTAACAGGGACCCATTCACCACTGGGCGAATGAGTCCTCAGTGAGGCTCGAAATAACACTTTTTTAGCAAGGTACACATTGTTTTAGCATCTTAAAACCTTCCTATTTTCTGTTATAACAGTTAGGTTTTATTTTTAATTGTTAATTATGCATTTTAGCCCTCATATATTGAGTGAAACACTAAGTAAAATTAGGTGTACCCATTTGGTTAACCCCATTTGTGGTGCACCTCTTTTTCTATGTTTCAAGGTTGTAGAGGCTCTACTTTTTTAGTTGGTGTTAATTTTCTTAAAGGGTTTTTCATCCCTATGTCATTTTGTAAGCAATTTTTAGATTTTGGATAAGATTTTATCATGCAAACCTTATTGTTGTAATTGTATTTCATTAAATGATGAAGCATTGAAGGTACTCCTTTCATCTAATGGATCCATGGTCTTTCCAAGAGAATATTATATTAAATATCATGGGGCATGACATGGATGGTAGTTTGCAACACAACCTTACCAACTTTGATAGGTAATGTTATCACACTAGAAAGTTGTTTACCCATATTATCAAAACCACAAATGGAAAAATTATCTGGTTGAATTTTAGTCTTATCCAATAAAATTTCATCTAAAATAGTTATACTAAAAATATTAAGCCCCAAACCATTGTCAATAAGGATATGTCTAATCCCAAACCTACTAATAATAGCCATTATCATCAAAGCATCATTTTTTTTTTTCATTTCTAAAGGAAGTAATTCACTTTGATGGAATACAATACTAACATTAACCGAATTCATATCCTCAATTTAGGCTACTACATCATTTGGTAGTGCACTAGGAGGGATCACAACTTTTTGCAAAGAAATTTGAAGCATGCCATGGTAAGTTGATGGCGTTTGAATTAGGTCCCACAAGGAGATCTTAGTAGGAGTTTTATAAAGTTGATCCAGAAGATCATACTCATTTCCTCTATGTTGAAGTAAACGAGGGGCACTAGGTAAAACAGTTTGTGGGAGTGGTATTGATGAAGGAATGACTTGTGTTTGTCTTGGTTGCTTATTATTCCTTGTGTTATATGTATGAGCAACTATGTGGTAACTTGGTTGGTATGACACATTATTACTATTGAGCTATTTTGCAAAGTCTAAGATGTGACCTTGAGGTTTTTTATTTGTTTTGAGGTGGTCATATGATAAGCACAAGTTTGGTTTTTATTTTCGGTTGTTGGGTAGGTGATTAAATGATAAGTTGAGGTGTGATCGCATTAATTTTTCATTGTTGTGTGGGAATGGTGCAAGCCTTAGTGGGTGAGCTTAGTGAAATGAAGTCCGCAAGGGCTTCACCTAACATATCAAATTCATCATGACTAAAGGGCTTAATAGGTATATAATTCACTTGTAGAAAGAGTTCTATAATGATCATATAGCTATATTTTCTCCAAGATTAACCATTAAATTTCAATTTCAGTTTATGTTCACATGTTTAAGGCTAGCTAGGACGAAAATCAAATTTATAGACCTGATACAAGTATAGATCTAGAAACTAAGTTCTAGATTGGCCAACCGACAATAGACCTATTAGTTCGTTTTGGAAATCTAAGGCAGGTTTATGGAGGACTAGGAAACCCTAGGGTATTTGTGTATTGGTAAGGCTCTTTCTAAAATTTCTATTTCAGAGGTACTAGTGAAAGACACTAGTTGTGTGAGAATGTGCAAACCCGGATTTTAAATTGATTCTATTATTGTTTTATCAATTTTCAGATTGTGTAATGTGTTGTAACAACCTAGGGTTTTAATTTTTTGTAAAATTGAGACTAATCTATCCAAATTATGCAATGCTTCAAAAAATGTAAATAATTGTCCTATAGATCTAATAATTTTTAGTACTAAAATGTAAAATTCTATCAATATTTGTAACAAGCTAAGAAAAATGACACCTTTCTTTAATATGCAATAACACTTTTCTTGAATTTCAAAACAAATATTTGCAAGTAGAAACATATTGAAAATATAGAGACATAGATTTGTGAAAAGTATTTATGAGCCGCCTATAGTAGGACAAAGGTGCCCTAGGGCATCTAAGTCCCCGAAAGGGGTTCAAAAAAATGAAAAACTAAATGTTTAGGTTGTTTTTTAAGGATGTTGTTTCTATCTGCAAAAAGGTTTGATAGTGATCATTTTTCTAGAATTTTCCCAATGGAAGACAATGTAACTCAAATGCAAATGTCTGAACAAGAATTGGCAATTATTAATGTAATTTCAAATGTAAATCTGACCTAAGTGACTAAAACTAACCCTATTGCAACCTATGATGCAATATGATATGTAATTTTTTAAATTTTTATGACTTTTTATGATGCAAAAATTAAACCCTAAATGAGAAATGCAAAATAATGCAATACAAAACATAGATCTAGGGTTGAATTACTTTAGATTGAAGAAAAGGTTTATTATGTCAAAATCCCAGGTTCACCAAAATGTAACATAAGAAAAAGGGAACCCTAAGTTTAGTGCATAAAACATAGGATTGCTTTTTGCTCCTTTTTTAAAGGTACAATAGGATGTGAACCAACAAGGTGTTTAGATTATTCCTTCAAGGAAGCTGTAAGCTACAATACCTAATTTTGGGATTTAATAGAAACAACACTAAATCATGGGCGGTACTATGGAGCATGGGCGGGAAAAGCAAGATTTCAAATCTTTGAACAATGAAGCAGGTCATGGAGCAAGATATGAGGAATCCCAGGTGGAATCAGTGCATTTTCCGAGCAAGGAGAAAGGTAAAGATGAATTAGATGAGAAGGACACCAGAATCAACATTCAGGTGGACCCGGGAGGAAAGAAAAACTCGAAGGGTTCTCCTGAAGGACAAAAAGGAAAAAAAACCAATGAAGTGGTGGGGGCCACTAAAAGGGAAGGATCAAAGCGCAAACCTTGTTCTTCATTGTTTGGAGTTAAACCAAATGGAAAATCAATCTTCCCTCCAGAGAAAAATATTTCTGACCCAGTGACTGGTAAGTTTTCCATCTCTGTGCCTAATCCGATTATTTATCATAACATTGCTTTGATGGACAAAGTTCTGGTTGGTAATTTTATGGGCCCTAGACCTAATGTTGAGGTGATTAGGGAGTTTTTCAAAAATAAGTCAAGAATCAATGGTAAGGTTACGGTGGCTACTCTTCCTAGAGGTTTCTTTGCATTCAAGTTCACCTGCAAGGAGGACATATTGGCTGTGAAGAGTGGTGGTCCTTGGTTCATAGGAAAATCTTCCCTGGCCCTTAAGAAATGGACCTCTCATCTGGATCTCTCTGATTCCATATTTGAGAATGTCCCAGTTTGGGCTAGACTCCTGGGTCTCCCTCTGGAATATTGGAATGAGGATGTCTTCAATGGCATTGCTAACTCTTTTGGAGAGATTTTGTCTATTGACTCTATGATAACAGCTAGAAAGCGGTTGGTGTTTGCATGAATTGATGTGGAAGTTTCACAAAATGTTGACCTCCCTTCCTTAATCAAAATTCAGTCTAATTTGGGTACTTGGACGCAAGCTATAGAGTTTGAGTCCATTCCCTTTGCTTGCTTCAAGTGCAGAAAATTGAGGCATTGGGCTAAGAAATTCCCATTAAATGCTAGCAAGGACAAAGAAAAACTCTATTCTAACCCTATGATAGTTTGGAGAAAGAAGCCTAAAGGGGAAAGGAAAGCTAGCATTACCAATGCCCTTAATGAGGAATATGGAAAGAAATATTAAGATCAGAGGAACGCCATTGGAATCAATGGCAAAACAGGGCCCAAGGAATCTGATGTTCAAAAGAATCAACAAAAAGGGGTAGAAAGCTTCTCTCGTTCAAAGGAAGAAGGAGAATACATCTTTGAGAATGTTGGGGATGGTGATAAGATTAATGAATTTGTCTCCTCCAATCCTGAAATGATGTCAGAAGGCAAGGAAAATGTGGGTTCGGGATTGGAGGATATTCCTATCCAGGGTTTGTCTATGGATATTGGCATTCCTATCCTTACTCCTTCCTTTGAAGAATTTTTTCCCTCGAGTGAGGATCCTCTTAAGCTATGGGAAAAAGAAAATCCAGATTTTGTCAAGGATACCTTTGAGAATCTAAGCCAGAATAATGACTTTCAAGTGATAAATTGAACCAACTCAGGAATGGCCAGATGGATACTCTCCCTTGGGAGCAAAGAAGAATGTGTGACAAGGAATGGGAATCTAGGAGAGAGTTGGAGAGCCAAGAAGATACTGATTGGGAATAAGTCCTTTCTCAATCAAAGAAAAAGAAGGAGAGAAGTAAACAACAAAATACTCTGAGTGGAGTTGTTACTAGAACTAGAGCTAAGGTGGATTGTAGTGCTACTAAGTATAACCAAGGAAGAAGATTGGGTAAATGGTAGAGAGAGCATGATAGCTTTCAAGACATAGCAGATGGTGTTCAAAAGACCATCCCGAAGATTCTCCAATCCCCTGGTAAGATAAGAAGATTATGTCTTGGAATATTAGAGGCCTTAATAGCCTTCATAAGAGGGCTTAGAAGATGTTTTGCACAATTTTATTAGGGATCATAAACCTGATATTGTTCTCATCCAAGAAACTAGAATGTCTAAAGATAAAGTGGAGAAGATTAAAATGTTTCAGAATTGTGGAATCCAAGGAAATAGTTCAGATGGTGCTTCAGGAGGAATTGCTACTTTCTGGAACCAGAACTTCATCAAAGGTGAACCTTTTCTAGAGAGATTTAATCATGTGGCTACTAGATTCACACATATCAGAGAGAATTTTAGCTAGATTCAGTTGAACATCTATGCTCCTAATGGGAAAGCGGCTAGAAAATATTTCTGGAATGAGCTTTCTGCATTTTGTAGGATCTTTGATAAAGACCACTAGATTGTTATGGGAGACTTTAACACACCTCTTCGGAATGAAGAGAAATTTGGAGGTTCTCAAGTTAACTTGGAAACTAAATCTGACCTTTTTGACTTCATCAATAACAAGGCATTGATTGATCTTGATTTGCAAGGAGTTGTATATACCTGGTCGAATCAAAGAAACGGTAAGGACCTGATTCAAGTTAGGTTAGATATAACTTTAATTTCTGATCAGTGGCTTATAAACTATTACTGTTCTCTTAAAGCTCTTTCTAGAGTAGGCTCTGATCACTTTCCTATAAGTTTTGTGGCAGACCCTATAAAGGCGAAGAGGAATTCTCCCTTTAGATTTGAAAGAATGTGGCTTTCCAACCCCAATATTTTTGAGGAAATTAGGAAATAGTGGAATATTGATGTTTCGGGTACTGCTATGTTCAAAATTGCTAAGAAACTGAGGGAAGTCAAACACAAATTAAGATGTTGGAAAAAAGAGTCCTTTGAAAATATCTTTGGAATTAAATTTGAACTTCAAATGGAACTTTCAGAGATCCAGGATAAAATTTAGAGGGAAGGATACATATAAAATAATAGAGTAAAAGAAAATGAGTTGCTGGTGAAAATGTATGATATTATAGCTAAAGAAGAGGAGTTTTGGAGGCAGCTATCTAGAGTGTTGTGGCTTTTAGCTGGAGATAGAAACACTAGGTACTTTCATTTGTCTACCTCAAAACACAGGGTTGGCAACAAGATTTCTCACATAAAAGTTAATGGCAAGAGATTTGAGGAAGAGGAAGATATCAAAAAGCAAGTTGTCCTCTTCTTTAACAACCTTCTCTTGGCGAATGAGGAAATCAACCATAATGACCAAGATTTTCTATTAGAGGCCATCCCTAAGGTTGTGGGGATGGAAAATAATAATAAGCTAGTTGCCATCCCCTCTAGGGAGGAAATTATGAAAGTTGTCTTTACTTTTGAAGGAAACAAGACCCCTGGCCCTAATGGGTTTCCTATGTTCTTTTTTCAATGGTTTTGGGAGATTGTTTAAAAGGATGTTGTGAATGTTATTAAAGAATTATTTGGATCCAGAAGTCTTATTAAAGAATTGAATGCCACTTTTGTGGTCCTTGTTCCCAAGAAACCTGGGGCTAAGGAGTTTGAGGAATTTAGGCCTATTAGTCTCTGCAACTCTTTTTATAAATCATATATAAGGTTTTGACGTCAAGGCTCCTTACTATCCTTCCTTTGCTGATATCCCCTCAATAGAATGGTTTTGTTCCAGGAAGGAAAATCCTTGACTCTATAGTCATTGTTCATGAGAATATCCATTCACTCGTGGAATCTAAAACTGAAGGGTTTCTTCTTAAGCTGGATATTTCCAAACCTTATGACTATGTTGATTGGGAGTTTTTACTCAAAATTCTAAGGATGTTTGGTTTTAGCAGTAGAGTTATTTAGCTAGTGAATCAGCTGGTTACTACTGTCTCCACTTCCATCATTGTGAATGGCTCTCCCTCGAGATTCTTTCAGAATTCAAGAGGCCTAAGATAGGGTGGTCCTATCTCTCCTATTATGTTCATAATCATGGCTAAGAGCTTGGGAAGAAATCTTAAAAGATTGATTGAACAAAGATCTCTAGCTAGTCTTAGACGTTCTTCTTCTACTTTAATTTATTCTCACCAACAATTTGTTGATGACACAATGTTGATGGGAAGATCAATGGTGACTGAGGCTAAAACCTTGAAAAAAATATTAGACATGTATGAGAAGGAAACTGGGTAGATGGTTGACCAACAAACGAAAGAGTTCCCTTTATTTATGTAATACCCTTGAGCATAGACAGATTTAGATTGCTAGAATCCTTGGTTGTAGAGTGCAATCCTTACCCTCTACTTATCTTGGGTTACCTCTATGCCTTAAACCTCCAATATCCTTTTGGTGTGCGTTGGTTGATAGGTTTAGTAAGAAGCTGACAGGATGGAAAGGAGCTCTTCTGAGTCAAGTAGGAAAAATTCAGCTCCTCAAAGCTTCTCTTCAAAACCTCCTAGTTTGTGCACTTAGCCTTTTCAAAATACCTGCCAAATATGTGGAGGCCATTGAGAAGATCCAAAAAATATTCCTTTGGTCTGGTGTGGAGAAGAGAAAGAGGATGCCTCTAATAGGATGGGATTTGGTATGTAGACCGAAATCCTTGGGGAGATTAGGTCTTAGAAAAATTAGAATGATTAATAAGACTCTTCTTGCTAAATAAATATGGAGATCCTTTTCGTCTGATGGAGAATGGAAATATATCTTAAAAAGTAAATATATGACCAATTGTGTGTCTCTCAAAGCCTTGCTGGATTCTCTTATTCTGCCCCATGGTTCAGCTTGCTAGAATGACATGATTTTTATTAGAAATATTTTGGAATCAGGGGTTGGTTGGCACATTATAAGTGGTAATCTAACCAGGTTCTGGGAGGACAAATGGCTTTTTAAGGATCCCCTAATCAAAATCGAAAGATTCAACAGATGGGTTGAGTTTTGCAAAGCTACTTTTGGAGAGTATGTAAAATATTATTGGAGTGAAGGAGATTGGGTGGATTTGTGTATGGTTAGCCAGGAATTGGCTTTGCTTCAATCTTCCTTGATGGTTGTCAAATTGGGACAAAATCAATTGGATGATTGAAACTTGTCTGGATGGACAACCCTTCGAGTAACTACTTTGTTTCATCGGTTGTTTCTCTACTATCCCTTTCTCAAGCCCCCCCTCCTTTCTGGTCTAAAGCGTGGATTAAATGTACTTGACTCCTAAATTCAACATTTTCTTTTGGATTCTGCTTCAAAATAAGGTGCTCACAGTGGATAATCTTTGTAAACGGGGATTACAAATCCCCAACAGATGTTACCTTTGCAAGAGTGAAGCGGATTCAGCAAACCATTTATTTCTCCACTATTTTTTTGTTACTACAATCTGGGGAAAATTTCTGGCTCTCTAGAATATTTCTTGGGTGCTCCCCTTGTCGATTGAAATTTTCTTCTCACAATGGAAAGCCCCATCTCAAAATCCCTTCATTCGAAGATTATGGGATTTTATTTTCCCTTTTGTTATGTGGGGAATGTGGAAAGAACATTAACAAACTTTTTAGGGATAAGGAAATGTCAGAGATTAATGTTTTTGAAAAAAAAATTAGGCTAATAAAGGAAAACTCCAATGTTATTCCCCAAAAAACTTTAAATATTGAGGCTATGGTGTGCACTCACTATGATCTAATGATAGCCAAGGATTGGAATCTCAAAATGGATGTATCTAAGGCATCCAAGCTAGCTAAAAAAGACAGGGAGGGTGTGTGTTGGACCTATCCTCCAAATGGCTAGACAAAAGCCAACTTCGATGGGGCTGCGAAGGGCAATTCGGGGATGGTCGGAAGTGGAGGTGTGTTAAGGGACTCAAATGGTAACTTTTTGGTGGCTATGGCCATGTCCCTTGGTTCTCAAACCAATCATGTGGTAGAGGCTATAGGAGTTTTCCAAGTTTTAAATTTAGCACATAATCTGAATATAAAATATTTATGGCTTGAAGGGGACTCCAAAAACATCATTGACTGTATCCTAGGAAGGACCCCACCCTCTAGTCTATTAAGAATTGGATTGAAGATGTTAAATCTATCTTAGATAAGTTTGGAAAAGTTAAAATCTCCCACGTCTACAGGGAAGCTAACAACGTGGCAGATTACTTTACGAATGAGGGGATTAAGTGGGGAGGTTTGAACACGTGGCAGAATTTCAAGGACTTGGGAGTTGAAGTCAGGAACTTATTAGATTATGATGTTACACATGGGAAAGAAGAAAATATATTTAATGATGATAGGGAAAAGTGCTAAGTACATCAAAGTCAAGAGATTTGATGGGGTCGTGTCAAATAACTTAGTTGGTAAGAAAAAGTGGCATGCTTTGTGGGTTCATTGGAATGGTTGCGTAAATTTGTAACAGGTTATCGGCACTAGTAGAGATTGCAATGAGGTGCATGTGAGAATGGGGGGGGACAAAAAAAGAGTCGAGCCAAATATCTACGAAACGCACACGAGGAATGCTAAGGTTTGGAAACAGGTTGAGCAAGGAGGTTTGGTTCCTTTCCTGGAAAAACTTCATGGGCCTGATCCTTAGGCCACTGACTACTTTGAGAAGAATTGGAATAATGGAGAAATTATCCTCTTTGGGAGAAAGGTGAAACTAGATGAGAAAATCATAGGAGAGTTGACTGGAATGTCCACTGAGGGCATGAAATTTTATTGTGATAGAAGGTTTTCAGACGAGGCGGTAATCAATTTCCCAAAGAAAGAAAAGGAGAAACTGAATCTGGTCAAAGTTTCCAACAGCTATTTTGAAATCGACTCCATCAAGGTGCTTTGGAGAAAGGTACTTTGTTTCATTATAGAGTATATTACCCTAGAGTGGAGATTCACCAAAGCTTATGGTCATCATTTTGCTCTCCTTAACCACTTCTGCCATAAGGTATTGATTTCTTTGCCTTATTACTTGTTCTGCTCATTGAGCAATAGCCTTGAGGACCACAAGAAAAATCCCAAGAGATACCCTATTCTTCATCCTGGGCTTATTAGGTTGATCTATGAACATTTTCAAAGCATGTCAACTTTATCCAAACCAGTTGCCTCCACGGCGTCTGAGGACTATGATACAGATAGTGGTGGCTCGAAGATTAATTATAAGCCTAACACGGAGGGTATTTTTGAAGCCCATCCATCCCCTATCCTTTCTAGCAAGGAAACCCAGCTTTGTAAACCCTACCACACGAAATTTAACCCTAAGAATTACTCTGGCTTCCCGACCCCTTTAAAGAAACCCATTCTCAAGGATTCCCCTGCCAAAAATTTGGTTTCCCACTCTGCAGACTCTCTAGAGGACAATACTGAGAACCCTAAAGCTATTAGAGATTTTGTTTCTACCCTTCTTACCTCTGTTAGAGATGTTGGAACCATATTTCCTAGCTCCCCTAACCTAGGTGATTTCAACCTCATTTTAGATTGGGATCAGTCTAGAGACATCCTTGCCTCTGTTAGATGTGGCGTTGGTGATCTTTTCAGGGTTATGAAATGGGCCTATCAATAAATCAATGATCTTAATCTCAGAAATAGGGTTCTAAATAGCAAGTTGGAGGAACTGGAATTGAAGCTGCCAGCTCTGAACAATGAAGAAGGAAAACGGAAAAAGAACAATACTGGGATGGGACATAATGACAATGAGGACACATATAAGAGTTTGGAAGCTAAAATTGTTATAATAAAAAACAATATGAATTTTTTTGTGGAACTAAACCATAGAATGGCAAGGCACAATGCCATTATCATTAATGCAATGTCTGAAAAGTTGGAAAAGTCGCAACAGGGCTCGTTGGTTGTTGATCTGGAAGAGGACAAGGATAAAGGAAAGAATGAGGACCAAGGAATATCGAAGAGGACCCATGCCAACCTTAAGAGGAAAGTGCCTCCTACTTCCTAGATGGTCCAGATCTTAAAGAGGGGGGTTCAGGAGATGAATGACATGGAAGCTGAGACAATGGAAATTTTAAAGTCCCAAGCTTAGTTGTTGCTAGTGTTTTATCTAGTTTTTTGGGGGTCATTTTTGTGGCCTTTGTTGGCCTTTTTTTGTGGTTTTTGCTTTGTAATTTTAATTTCCTTTCTACAGCCTCTTTGTTTCTGGGTTCTTTGACGTTTTATCTCTTTTTTTGTAAACTTTGTGGTTTCGGGTCCCTGTAAAACCCATTTTTTCCTCTTTCAAAATAAGGTGTTTAGATTGAATTTCAACCATGAAGGTGGGTCAATCAAACTTGGATTTGATCCTTTTGAGCCTTAGAAATGGAAACAAATTGATTTTCTATGATTAACCTAATTCAACTATGTTCCCTAATATAAAAGTTGTAATATTTTGATGATTAATAGACGAAAAGAACAACTTGTAGGTATATTTGGGAAGTATTTAGTGATTTTTATTTTTCATAGAGTTGGATCTAGCATTAAATGGAGGAAAAAGTCACCCAAGGGCATATGGGTCCTTGTAGGCCTTTTTTGAAACTTCAAATTTGATCCTATAGCTCTTTGTCTTCTCCCTGATGTCTACTTTGTAAGCCTTCGTCTTCATATCCAAACCTATAATAAATCTACAAATTAGATGGGAGGTCCCTATATAGGATTTTTCCTCATTCAAACCCCTATTTTAGTATTTTTACCTCCATAATGGCCAATAAATTTGATTGATAATAGTGTGTGTGCCCTAACATTAAGTACATCTAAGATTGTTATGAGCTAAAAATGTATAAATCCCTACTCAAATGTGTTAGAGAAGTATTCCTATGTGAAAATGACAAGATCTACCTAAGAGGAATTCAAAAAACCCTTAGGAAATATGAAACATAATGATGAATCTTTTGAAGACAAGAACACTAGGAAACAAGTCATTAGGTTGAAGGAAATGTCCAAATGCATCTCCCAAACCTATAATCCATCATACTCTTCTATTGGCATCAATCTTCAATCATGACATAAGGCTTGATCAAATATCCAAATAAACTTGAAAACTTGAAAATTCAAATGTATGTGGTGGAATGTAATGATCTCTTGCTACTCCAAGATTCAAATTATTGATTGCTAGTTTCAAATAGTGACAAGACTAGGTATTTATAAGCATTTCTCTAATTTCTTGAAGATTGGATCTCATTTAAATTTTGAATGTTAAAATATTGAAACTGACATATCCAAAATTGATCTCTAGTAGAATAGGGGGACCCATACGCCCTGGGGTGCATGGGTCCTAGCCCTATTTTCTAGGAAATTAAGTTTCAGGGGTAAAATAATAACTAGATGCATTTGTTCAATGCTTGTAATTTGTTGGAAAACAATAAAATACGCCTCAAAATGCATAATTTAGGAGATTAGATCCTAGGTAGGAGATGTTGAAAATGCATAAATCTAAGGGTCAATAAAATAGGTCCAAACTAAGCATGAAATTGTACTATCACCTACAAAGGAGTACATTTTTTGATGCTACAATACCCAACATTTGGTGAGACCAACATTATTTTAAAACTTATATGATTTGGAATGTGATTTTCCCAAGAAACTACACAAATAAATTACACTTAGGCCAACAATATTTGTTTCAAATTTGTTCCACTAGGGGAAATTCTAATATCCACTATTTTCTTATTCTAAGATCTAGTACCCAAGAGAAACTAAAAACCTCTCTAGGATCATATCCCCAAGTAAGCATATTTTGATCCTCTAGGGAAAAAAAAGGTAGATCAACCAAAATAGAAGAAAGGGTATCTTGGGAATTTGGGTCTCCTCTTGAAGGCTAACTAGTTAGATATTTCTAGTAATAAATGTGAGATTCCCCTAGATATTCCCTCACTTATAAAGATATCTTAAAATAAAAGAACTTTAGATCAACCAATTTTTAAAAGACTTCACTTAAAGAGAAGAGACGAGGGTAGGAGGTGAGACTTAGGGATTGTAGGTCCCAAGATTCAATTCAAAAAATAGATCTATGGCTAGAAGTTATGATATAGATGAGGCCCCTTTTAAAAAGTGAAGCACCTATCTTTATCATATTCTAAACAATGGATCCTTTCCCAACCAAATTCATTCTCAAAATCTCATCAACATCAACACAATGTAAATATTTATAGATAAGAAGTTTGGCCCAAGGTTTTTCCTATCATTTGTACCATCCTTAAAATATTTTGCTAGCTAATTCTTGTGTCTAGGATTGCTTTTAGATTTAATTAAGTATATTTTTTAGAAATTTTAGATTAGACTTAATGATCCATCATTAGGAAGAGAAAAGTGATGGATTGGATTCCAAACATAACCTTAGAAAGACGTAGGTGAGGAAGTGATATGAGTACCAAAGAATGAAGTGCATGACAAGAGGAAAAATGGGTAAATTAGTGTGGATCCAAAATATTTCTAGATCAAATGACTTGATAAATATTACATATCAATATAGTAAACTAGTAAATAAAAAATTTAGATTATTCACTAAGAATTATAATAACAAAAGGATGAAAATAATTTAGAATATGTTTGATATATATTCTATGAAAATTTAATGATATTGTGAGGATGTCAATGACAGTGTATAATTAATAAGATAGATTGTACATAAGGGTGACCTATAATTTATTATCCAAAGGCCTTGAGACCATTCAAAATTGAACTAGGGTTTCTCTAAAATATGCTCTTAGCTAAAATAAGATGTGAATCAATGAACATGGTTTAATTTGACACTAGTATGACTAACTTAAAAATTAAGAACAAAATTTAGAATGATCATTAGGCATAAGGTCTTGACATATGACCAAGTCGATACATTAATTTAAGATAAGTGAGTTGATTGTTGAACTAAGGTGCAAGGTCTTTACCAGTTTTAAGAACTAAAAGTAATCTAAACAATGATAACGAATATAAAAAGAGTTATTAAGGTATCCCCATGCCATTTTTCCTTAGGAATCAGGTTGATTTTGAGTAGATTATCCTTTATGTAATGATAATTCCACAAGAAATTTTTATTATTGTGTTAAATTCAGCTAATGGACTCATCCTAGATTGTCCCCATCATCACTAGTCTCACAAACCAATTATTATCTCTCGATGTCCCATTTTCCATGCTAATTTATATTTGTAGGTGTAGAATTGACCAAGGCCACTTCTTCACACAAATTTAAACCTTAATTTTTTAAAAATTAAATTTCAAATTGAGCCTCACTACTATTTACCCAATTGTTATTAGGAGATGACCTAATACATCTTTATGTGGGTTTGTGTCCTATGCTATTTCCTTTAAGGAAATTCCTTATCCATTTGAATATAATTCTTATGCCTAGGCCCTAGAAGAGACAATTTTTTTATAGTAGCATCATAAAGCATCCCAATTTGATTATCAACTTCAATCATCATGTTGGGCATAACACATAGTTTCCCATTATCTTTATCAATCTATCTAGAGGTTCCACCAAAGAAGAACAAATTATTTCCTAGAAAGTTCCTAAATAGTTTCAAAAGCCTCACTTCAAACATGAGTACAATAGTCGAGGTGCCTCCACAATAGTCATCAATTTGTTTCCAATTCACTTCTAAAAGTTAGGTTGACTTTTGTACATTAGATTATTTTTTGTGGGTGCAAATTTTAGTTTCACAAGAGAAATTTGAACAAGAGTAAGATAAATTTAGTTCACATGTTCTAAAGCATTCATTTAATAAGGCTCTATTTCTCTACGCATTGATGAATCAATTCTTGATATCTATTATAGCATAATCTTCCATCCAAATTTCAAGCTAAATATCACATTTGATTTATTTAAATTCTATAAGTTAATTTTATATTTATTATTTAAGTTTGAACTCTTAAATCTTAAGCTTTTATTATTATCTAGTTATTTGTCCTAGGTAAACTTGTGGTGGTAGTATTCATTTTCATCATAAGTATATTATGTATGTAGAACCCTCAAAATCCACTAACATGCTTGCTTTGGAAGGAAATATTTTTTTTCTATACCAAAAGACAACTATTTTGGAGGGTTATTGTTGAACTAAACTCACTTCAATGTTCAAAAGTGAATTTTGGTCAATAAAAGAAGACAAATATTTACCACTTTTTGATAGGGATAAGGGGTAAAATTACCATTGAGTAATTGATCATTTGACCATTTAAAATTAAATGATATTTATATAATAGTATCTAAAATATTATAGAATTATTTCAACCACATGAATGTGACCTTCAATTTTAAAAATTTGTGTGTGAATTTGTTTAATCAAAATTCAAATGTATTATTTAAACCAATATGCTCTTATTATTAGGTTCATTGAACAAAAATAATTGAATAATAAAAAATGGGATGGGATAGCATTTGTGTTGGGAAGAAGGCAATTGCTTCTCCTTACCAAACCAACCAAGAATAAAGAATTGACTTCCCCATAAACATAATGAAGAAGGGAGTTGAATGGTGGTCAGTATAGAAAGTAATTGGACATCACCTTGATGCGATTGGGGTGCGAGGGCTATTGAGGCAGTTCATGTTTGATATTGGAACTCTATCAATAGAGAGGAAGAGATTCTTAGGACGAGCTGTACGAATTGTTAGTGCATTTGAGGGGGAGATTGTATGTCCTTGTTCACAGACTGGCACGGACGTGGACATCTTGCTCCTCCTCCTTTCTGTAAAATGCTTAATTCTTGAGAGTGCATCTTGCATGGTGGTCCCGGTCATGTTAGCAAAGCAGAACCTGAACCATCCTTCCTCGTTACAATGGCATGACGACCCAGGTGATACATTCAGTCCAACCTCGTTGATAATTATCTTCCAAAGTGAAACCTCTGATTCTTTGTGGAGAAGATGGCGGAGGTCTACCCAACAGAAAAGCCCTGCGTTGCTACTGGCCAAACATTCAATGCCCACGTCGCGCAATCCCTGCACAAACATGCTATTCGCCTCTCGGAGCCTCTTCTGATTCTCCTTAATATATTTTTTCACAAATTCTCTGTCACTCAACATCGCACCCATCAAGTACTGCGTTTGTGATGAAACCATGCAGAAACTTGACATTCTGCGAGCCGCCATAACAACTTTGTTGTTATAGGAATAGATGGCTCCCACTCTGAAACCAGGCAGTCCCATGTCCTTTGATAGACTATAAATGATGTGTACATGATCGCGCTCCTTCTGACTCTGCACGACCTCTGCAATGCTCACAAACCTTGGACCGGAGAACACTGATCCTGCATAGATCTCATCACAGATCAGATGAATCTTCTTCTCTGTAGCAAAACCTAATATTCTTCTCAGTGTTTCCTTATCCATTGTGGTGCCTAGTGGGTTGGATGGATTTGTTATTAGAATGCCCTTCACTTTTATCTTGCGACATCTCGCCTCCCTGTACGCTTCTTCAAGTGCGCTCACTGTCACCTGAAAATTGTTGGAACTGCTACAGTGTACTGGTATCAGCTCTACTCCAGTCCGCCACTTTAGATCTCTATCAAACCTGCATGTCAACATTTGCATACATTAGATTTACCAATTAATTGAAAGGGTAACACATATAATCAAAACAATGTTTTATGGCTGACTAATAGGGTTGAATATTTTAACATGGTAATTCGAAAAGCAGTTGATTAGCCACAAATAGGGCGAATTTTAATATTTTAATGTGGAAAAGATAAGCTTTAGTTACCCAGGATAATATGGGGTTGGAACAAGGAAAGCCTCTCCTGGATTTGCCACACAAAATGTTAGCACCTCATGAGCCGCAGTTGCCCCTGCAGTGAGGACCATTCTATCCTTATCAAATTTCACTCTTCCTCCTCCCACTTCCTCCATAAATAATGCAATACCCTGCATTAACAGTCCATAAATGCTTAATAAAAGCCATTCCAGTAGCACACTAAATTGAGGAGTTTTTAGGTCAAATTTATTGAATTATATTTTATGATTTTGACTAAACAATAATGCTATATTATTTTATAAAAAAATCAATTGAATAGTTTTTTAGTCAAATTTATTGAATTAAATTATATTTAAACATCAGCCATTTCATTAATGAAAAGTCATTTCTAAGCCAAACACTATCATGAATATTTATCAATTTTGATGTAGATGAGATATAAAATTTATATTGACTATTTGATCAGTTAATTCTAAGTCATTAAATATTAAGAATATTTATCAATTTTGATGTAGATTAGATATAAAATTTCTATTGACTATTTGATCAATCGATTCTAAGCCATAAAATATTAAGAATATTTATCAATTTTGATGTAAAGGAGATATAAAATTTCTATTGACTATTTGATCAGTCAATTCTAAGTCATAAAATATTAGGAATATTTATCAATTTTGATGTAGACAAGATATAAAATTCCTATTGACTATTTCACCAATTCTAAGCCATAAAAATATGGTGAATATTTATCCATTTTGATGTAGATGAGATACAAAAATTTTATTGACTATTAGATCATTAAACTAAAAAATGTTTTAAGTAAAATGATATTACATAAATTCAACTTAGTAACATAATTGAATTAGACTGCTATAAATACTAATTTATTGTGTAATAATTTCTACCTCTCTGAACTTGGGGAGGCCATGATAATCTTGATAATTGGCAATCTCCTTAAAGCTGGAAATGCCCTCCCGCGAGCAAATGGAAGACTCTGGATGTTCTCTCAGCCAGTTTTCTATCAAATCGAACGAAAGCTGCAAGACATTTGAAAAAGCAATGGCATTATTTATAAGCTCTGCTAACAGAGACACAATATATAATGACTGGGCTTTGCTGAATCCAACGAAATAGGTACCTGATTTTCTGCTAAGCCCATTTGAATAATTCCAGATGGGTTATTCTGGGGATGGTAAGGATTTGTGTCGTACGCTTTCCAGCCATCAAAATAAGGAGAGTCTTCACCATGGGCATTGGAGGTTGCTCTCCGGGAAAGTGGTGTCGGCAGCTGCATGGTGCTTATACGCAATTGAGTTAATCCTCTGCCTCTGGCCTTGCTCGTTATCAATAGCTATACTATGTTATCTGCGAATGCAAGAGATGGATAATCGTATTTATATGGGCAAAGGGTGAGAGCAGGTGAAGAGGTGAATTTCATGGTTGGTTCCGAGTTTCAAAAGGAGCAAATGGTCTAACGTCAACAAGCTCAGGCGACTGCGCAAAAATCGTTGCTCTACCATTTACGACGACCATCTGGGGCACGTGAAAGTAAATAGACAGACATGGGGCATGGTCATTCGAATTTGGTCCGTCATGGGTTACGCCAGGATTTGTTCGGTACAACTTTGAAAGGACTTGTTGTGAGTCAGAGAAGAGTAGGGCCATGCTCGTTGGCACCGTTATCACTTAGAAACCTCTAGTTCGTTGAATTTCCTCGTGAATTTCCTCGTGTTGAATAGAGAATATTTTATGCGCAGACTCACCTAGAATAATTTTCATTCAAACTTTTGAACAGAAACAAAAAGCAGTTGATTCACAAAACACAAATTCTATTGGGACACTTGCGGTAGAAAATTCTGTGGAATTAATTTCGAAGAAATTATATGATTAGTGTGTTTGATTTAGAATGGTATTGTAATGAATAATTCTAGAGAAAGTTTTAATGCTTTACTTTTCTTACTATTTATGGATGCAACAAGTCTTAAGTGGATCATTATGTCACATCTCTAGTAAACATTAGACTTTATTTTGTGTTAATCGTCTGTCATCTCGATGTAATTTTGATGAACGTGAAACCTTGAACTTATAATTATGATTGCACCCCTTATTTTGGATGATCATAAGAGCTTAATTATTACTATAATAAATTTTGACACTTTAAATGGTCATTTGAAACAACTATTAAATAATTGATATTTATGAATTCAATGGTGTTATTTGATTTTGGCGTGGATATATCTATATGTTTATCGAACTAACCAAGTACTAACAATTTTGTGAGAATGTGGACGAGTTTGCAGGTGGTTGGGGTGCAACAAAAATGTAGACCTGACAACCTATTTCGAGAAAGAACCTTAAACTTGGTAGCCTAGTTTGATTAGTTGAAAGTCGAGTCAAATACCCCACCCAAATTAAGAGTCTATCTACCTCAAATAGTAAGGCTTGATTTGTATATGTTTCTTTTCCTCATGAATAGGTTAATTAATCTTTTTATTCCTTTGTAAACATTTTTGAATGGAGCCATTATGTGAATTAAGAGAAAATAAATAAAATAATATTGGTTAATTTAAGTCCATAACTCACTATTTGAAAATAAAATAAATAAATAAAACATCAGATAAGAATTTACAAGAAATTAAAAATTAAAAATAAAATAAAACAAGGAAAATAAGAGCAAAGGAAAAGAGAAAAATAAATAATAAAGAATTGAACTAAACATTATGAGTAATAGAGAAAAAAAAAGAGAAACGAGTCATGATTTTGGAGAAAATTTAGCTCTTCACACCAACCAGCAACTCTCATTTATGAGGAAAGGGGTGCAAGTTTGAAGGGGAAGTCATTCCATTAAAATAGCATGGCAGCCATGCTCGTGGAAGGCTCCAAAGGTCAAAAAGAATGTACAAAAATCAAGGCACAAGTTGCTTTAAAACCCCACGACTCCTTTCCTACAAGACAAAAAAAGGGATTGCATGAAAACAATGAGTGAAGGAAGGTAGGGCAAGAGTATATACTGATGTGGTGAGTTTGGGTACTAGAAGGAGGAAGGAAGATTTGGAGAGGTGTATAAGCAAAGAAGAATCACCCCATTGAGCCCTCAGAAGTTGCAACGCCTTAACTAGGTTTTCCCTAAGTTACTAACTCTATCATTTTTGTAATAGGTATTGATGTGAATCTCATAAATGTTGGAACATGTCAGGGGTTAGGAAGTGTGGAAATAGTTAGGGTGCAGAAATTGTATTTGGATCCTCCATTAAAATAAATTATTGTGCTCCTAATTACCATCAATATATCAACACCTAAGTATGCTTCGACATGTATTGTGATTTTAGAATTTATATTGTTATCTTGCATCCTTAGCTAGGTGTTGAAAATGATTATAAGGGATTCTCCTATTTAGATGGGAAAAAGATAAATAATAAATAATAAATAATAATAACCAAACCATGAAACTTGCTCATTCCTATTAGCCCAATGTAGATATAAATGTACATCTTAACTTCGACATATTTAAAACACTATGGGTAGGCAGTCCATTATTAAAGGAGAATAACCATACTATGATTTCAAGTACTAGGACTTTTTGCATAACCGATGAGCAATGAGGTATCTAAACAACACCATCTCTACCATATTACTCTATTAAACATCAGTAATAATTTATTTCTATTGACTACCTTTAACATTTTAAATGGTGCTAACCCTGTTAAAGTAAATAATAGCAGCAAAATGCCTTCATTCCAGACCTCAGCTACATGAATTACCTTGTTGTTCACTTTTATTGGAACTTCTTATGGGCTTGGGTGTAGGCATGTACATAATATACATTGTCTAAACCGTTAAAGTTGTTGAAACAAAAGGGAGGGAGAAACATCCAATCAGTCCTTGAACTTTTTTTAAGAACAATAAAATAAAAATAAATAAAAATTTACCATAGTCAAAAAGTGTGCCATGGTGATATTCAACATTCCTTTGAAATGTTATTTCCTCCAAAAGATAGTTGTTAGAAACTATGGGGGGTGGAGATTTAACCAGAATTTAGCTTGAGACATCAAACTTATATTTAATTAAACATAACTTTGGATGCCCAAAGGTAATATGTTTTTTCCATTAAAGGGTCTAATGGTAGCTGATGCGGGCCTATAAGTTGATAGTCTGTCGTAAGGTCCTAACACTTTAGTTAAAAATATATCAATTATATCAACAAGGTAGTGTTCAAAGGCTGTATGCAATAGGGAATGTCTTGAACATCTCTCTTAGATTTTACGAATGTTTAATTTGGTTGTAAACTGAAGTTAAACTAGAAAGCAATTAAACAAGAAAGCATAAAGTTGTTTTTAAAACTAGAAAGCATGAGATTGTTAAACTAGAAATCATTCAAATTCCTATTCTAGAAAGCCTGTAAATTACCTAGGAATTAATACGTACAGTTAAAATGTGAAATTTAAATGAAGGAAACTAATGGCTAATGACTAACTACTGATAGAAAGTACACTTAATGACTTGTAACTAACAACAAGAGTGGATACTCTAGAATTTCCAAATGAATAGAACTTAAAGATTGCAAACTTAAAACTATGACCTGCAGGAACACATGATAGAGCTCGACACAAAATAACATTCATCCAAATTCAGCATATACAAAATGAAAGTAACAACTTATTAACAAGAGAAATACTTGTCTACTCTATGAGATCCCTCGAGTGGCTAGCTCTCGGGCGTTCCTACGTTTAACTTAGATTACATGTACCAGTGCTTTCACATCTTCAAAATAAATCCATTCATGGTACTTCCATTACACAAAACTATTGACTCAGAATGAGACTAGCAATATTTATTTATTCATATCATAAAAGTGCAACACAAATACATAGTTGAATAGTATTCATAGCATATCATAACAACATAATAGTATATCCTTGTTTTGTAGTTACACATATTTATACTATACCACTACAAAAATCATATTTTTAAGATGGTGGGAAAACACCATTGAAAAAGTCTCAAAACAAAATTATAACTAATCAACTTAACAGATGTTCATGACATAAAACATAATAAAGGCTTTGAGTGGAGCCGTAAATTTTTTCAACAAAAAGTTTAACAAAAAGCTTTAAAGGAAATCATTGCACTTTGCAAGCCTAATTTTTTTGTGCCCAAAATTTCGGCACTCTAACTTCAATCGCTTGAATTCTGCTTAAAGTCCACTCCATTCTTTGGTCGTGCATAAGTCTTATACAATGACTTAAAGTCTATACCATCATATCAACATTTGTTAGCTAATTTCAATCAATTTAAGAAATAAAGATTTATACATCATTTTATAAAAAGTAGACAATTATTGATCCTAAAAATAAACATATTGGCATGACTGAGGTGATTAGCAAGAACAAAGAAGGGTATTTAGCTTATTATAATCATGAGGTTATTTATACCTCGTCATAAGTGTCTACAAATAATTAGTCACCTAAATACATTCATTAATTCCTAAAAAAGTTTCATAGAGATGCAATGGGAGTTATCAAAACACCCATAGGACTAAGACAAAGAAGACCTAAGTGTGAACCTCTAGGATATTGAGCAGTGGAAGACAGTCATTGGACCGTGCCAATGACTAATGTCTGGACTACTACTAGGGACTAGTTGACATTCACTTGGTTCACGGAGGTGAATATTGATATGGGATACCCTAGTTATGATTATGATAAGGTAATGCTTGTAGGGGTAGGGAACCATCCATGTAGGTAACGGTAATCTGGGGCTAACTATTGTATTGAGGGGGTTCACTGGTTGTCACTGAGGGCACGAAAATGATCGATGCCAATTGTTAGTTGGGATTGTAAAGAAGATAGCTGAAAATACCATTAAGGTCACAAGGTGGTATATGTTGGGAGCTACTTCTTCCTAAGTGGACAAACTTGTCATTGGTGGCCTATAGGTGATTAAGGTCAAAATCCACTGGGTTTGGTAGGTTCACTACTTGGAAATTCTCTATGACCCTTGGGACGAAGAATGGACCCACCATGTAGTATGGGATGCACTGAATCCTCTACCCAGTTAACTAATTCCCTTGACCCATACCGCCACCCAACTTAGTGTAGAAGACCAAGGAATGAATAGGACCCCCAGTGTAGTGCATAATACATCATCATTCTTTTCTATGAGATTCTCTAGGTGGGATGGTGGTGAGTCTCCCTCTTATTTACCTAGACCTATCATGCCCTCACCTTGTATTGATCCTGTTGTGACGAGGTTTGAACCATAGTGTAGTATGGGATGCACCGAAGCCTCTTCACAACTGAGCTTTGACCTTGTTAGTCGCCTTTCATGCCCACAACCAAAACATTTACAGGTCTATCCTAGAATAGATTGTTGGGTCCACTTGGTTTGGGTGGACTAGGTCATGGTTCACGTGGTTGGGTTTATTGCACCCACAAAGAAGAAAAATTCATGACAATTACCCATTTCAACACCTAATCATGCTAGGTAATCCAAAACATGACTCTTCCTTTGGTATTTGGTTTCTGGACATCTTGATTGCATAAACTTAACTAGACTTGTTCTATTGATTATGAATATTTTGAAGCTTAAATGTGAAATTGTATTGTATAAAAAAAATGCTCTCATGGCTGGGTTTTTACATTGGTATTAGAGCTCCCAGGTTCAAACTTTGGACCTTGGCACCCATATACTCTGTGTTTGATAAAAAAATTCTTGAATTTTATAGCCATGGGATGTGGTAGGAAAGGCCAACATAGAGCCCCCAAGAAAACCCAAGGGAAATCAAAACCATTACCTAAACCTGAGGAACCTGGGAAGACTATACCTCTGAGACAAATCAATACAATATCCGACATAGAGACCTTGGCCTCCACTCTTAAGAAAGTGAAGGTCAAACAAGAAAAAGATAAAGTAGGTTCCTCTCAAGTTAAGGAATCAACAATAAAGATCAAACCATCTACCGTGACAGGTGATCCCACAATAATGGGTTACAGTTTTTGGCCAAACTTGACATTAAAATCAGGATTTTTCAATAGACATTCATGTTCTTACACCTATAGCAGATAAACCATTAAGGTTTTGAAGGTGAATCAAACTAGTTATTTGTTAGATATTTTGTGTAGATTATAATTATATTTTTTAAAAAAAATTAAAAAATAAATTGTGAATCATTTTATGTAATTTTTAATAACTTATTTTTTCTACTAATTAGCATTTTTAAAAAGTGATGTTTACTTCGGCACACGTAACTTTTTTTATAGATAGGATACAATTCTAATTTTTAAAATATAATTTTTTCACACCAATATCTAGGGGATGGATATTTTTTCATAATTTTTTGTTACATATTTTTTTTAATTAATTTTCCAAGTCAGCGTAATTATAATTTGGACAGAGGTGTACTTTGGCACGCATAACTTTTTTTGTATTCATTTGAATTAACTTATTGTTTTTTTGTTGGAATAAGGACATCAATACCTAGGGGACATGTATTTTTTTGAATTATTTTTCTCTATTTTTCTATTTTTTTGTATGTGTGAAATAAATAACTTGATGTTCATTGAAAATCCTACATTCACGAGAAATAAAAATAAAATATAATAATCAAATTAAACATATTTAAAATTATACTTTTTGGGAAGCTTATAATAAGGGTTGCAGGCTTTCAAAACATAAATTTTAAATGAATTCATTTGATCACCCAAAAGGTAAATCAAAAGTGGTTTTTTATCAGCATTTTGATAGGTGTAGAGGAGACTCAATTATAGGTATGGTTTAAATCTAACAAGGTTCTACCCAAGGGGGTTTGATCTAAGGGGGTTTGATCAATCCCTCTTTAATTAAAATAATTTAAATGGAACCTTTAAAGTCATAAATCATTGTATTTTCTAAAAATATGTGATTTCAGGCAAAAATCAAGATGTCCCAAAAAGTGTAACCCATTATTGTGGCAGCACCAGTCACGCTAGATATTTCCCCTCTAGATGTGGGCATTATACCTCATCACTGACTAAGGAGGTCATAGTAGAATATGACCAAGTAAACTCAAAGGTGAATGTAAAGAGGAACCGTCTGAGGAGGAAGATCCTATTGAAGATTAAAACAATGTAGTCAAGGAGGAAAACTATGTACTTATGTAATCAGGATGGTTAACGTATTAACTAAATAACATTGTGCTATTATGTGTATAAGAAGGAAATATGAATGTGCATATATATACATACATATATGTATATGTATGTATATATATACATATATGAATCTATAAGTGATATGAGTTTTATTCCCTTACTATGGGATATGTGAAAGGTTGCTCATGTATAAATGATGATTGATTAGTTGATCAAAAAAATTTATTGCATTCCCAATAGGTTTGAGATGAATCTTTCTTTAAATAAATTCAAGGTATGGGAATTGACCATTAAAAGGACTAAAATGACACCTTGTTATTTTAAAGAGAAAACTTGAACATACCCACTATGAGGAGGATGTCTAAGAGGGTATCAAGTCCCAATCTATCCAAGATCTTATATGCTAGCATAAATGTAACCCCTCCACCAGCAAGGTTGCTAGAGGAACTTCAGGCTAAATTTAATGTTCTCTAAGCCAAAATAGCTTCTCAAGAGTGGTAGATAGAGGAATTATCAAGGAAAAGGGATCAAGGGACAAAC